>JAJKFI010000197.1:513857-559499 GCA_029204185.1 Lerista edwardsae | reverse complement strand
GCTGGGCGGGACTTACCTTTGAGCAGCAGTCCGCCCGTTGTGTCATGGTGCATTCCAGGGCGGGCGGGGGCGGGCGGGAAAGCGGCGGAACGCGCTGTGACGCAACGGGCAGACTGCTGCTCAAAGGTAAGTCCCGCCCAGCGTACCGGCTGAATGCCGCCACTGGTCAAGAGTCTTATCTAGCCCTCCCTGAAAATGCCAGGGATTGAACCTGCAACCTTCAGCATACAAATCAGATACTCTCCCACTGAACTGCTGTGGTTCTCCATTGCTTCTGAAGATACGAAACTGCCCTGTGCAGAACCAGAGTATTGCTCCATCTCATCTAATATGTCTACCCCGACTGAAAGCAGCTCTCCCAAATCTCAGGTTGAGATCTGGTCCAGCTCAGTTACCAGAGATTCTTTAACTGGGGAGTCCAGAGATTGAACTTGGGCCCTCCTGCAAACAAAACCTTCTCCCCAAGCTTCAGGGTCCGTTTCAGAATGCTAGGATCACTGTTCACAGTAAGTTATAACACCTAGGCTGGAAACATACACCCAAGAGTTCTCTGCCAGATGGCTCACCCATCAAAGCCAAATGCCAAATGATAGTTCTCTTTTCAGCTATCAGCTTTGTAACTAAAGGACAGTACAGGCATGATCTGGTATCTACTAATTCAGTGATCCACGGATTCCATGGATACTGGGACTCCTATTAAAAAAATAGGGGAACATTAAACAAAAATCTCTTTTTTTTCCCCTGGTTGCAGCAAAGACAACCACTTACGCTCCCCTATCTTTAAAAAGGTGTCCTTAGTATCCACAGTTTCAGGTATCCACAGTGGGGTCTGGAACAGAACCCCAGCAGATATTGGGGCATACCTGTCGTTTTCTTCTCTTTCATACCAGTTCACTGCCCTTGAGTTACAGTGCTAGGTGGAATGAGTGAGGGGAGGAAGCAGACTTGCACACCATGGGAATGCCTTTGCTTTAAGCGTTGGTCCAGCTGTCACAAATTTCCTCCTGCCAGTCTCAGGGTCCTGGCATCTGCCCCTTCCTATCAGTCAGCTAAGAAGTTAACTTGTGCTTATATACAGCAATTTTTGCTACAGCAAAAGGCAGGTACCACACCCCAGCATTACCAAAGGGCTACATTTTATTCTAACCAAGCAAGGAAAAGACCTACGTACACTTGATACAGGTAAGGAAAATCATGAGCGACAGTTCAGATGGGGCTGGGAGAGTCAACACTTCAGTTGTGCTGTTTCTCTGGAGCTGGATGGTTCACTGGGAAAGAAGGGATTAACATGAGACATCTCCCTTTAAGTCAAACTTTTGGATATTGTTAAGTGGTGTACAACAAAGGTATGTCATTTTAATGAAAAGTGGCATTGGCCTACATGGATAATGAACACTTTGCTTTTCTGAGCTTTTGTACAGATAGGCAAGAGAAAGAGAAAGAACCACAAACACTATTTAATGAATTTATACCCCGCCTTTCTGCCCCGTATTAGGGCACCCAAGGCAGCCTACAATAAAATACAGTACTATTTAGTGCCCTAGTAGCTTATTGGGAGACAGGGTAGGAGGGCTACTGCTGAGACCAAGATTGCATGCTCACTCATCAGTTAGAGCAGTGATTCTCCAACATTTTAGCAATGGGACCCCATTTTAGAATGATAATCTGTCTGGGATCCACCAGAAGTGATGTCATGGCCACAAGTGCCATCATTGTGTCATTATTGTGACACCAGAGCCTGCTGCTTTCCTGAGAATGCAGCAACAATTTGGGTTATTTCTCAATCATTTTCCAATAGCAAAGTGAATCAGAAAGAAAAAAGCCAATTTGCAACCTTGACACAAGCAAAACAACCACACAGCCCTCCCCCTTTCCAGCATCCCACCTTCCCATTCTTTTAATGTGGCTGACCTAGGTGTTTTGTGACCCACCTGAAATTGTCTAACGACCCACTGGTGGATCCCAATTCACAGTTTGGGAACACTGAGTTAGATTAATCTATAACCTTTGGGTCAATTAAGGCGTTCCTTAAGGTGAGGATTGGTGCTGCTGCTTTTCCAATGGCAACAGGAGTAGCAGCATCACCTTCCGTGTGTATTGGTGGAAACGCACAAGGCTACTCAAATGGCATTTGTGATGCTTCAGTTGGCAGGTGCCTGACTAGGCTGACTCTCAATGCTTGCTCTGCATTAACTGAAAAATGAATATGCTTAAAAATGTTTCTTATTCAGAAGGTATATAGGAAATATTTGATCAGTCAGTATATTACAAACCTGTCCAGCCAATAGGCTGAGATGTTTTTCATTCAGTGACAAACCTAATGGCCACCTTCCTCCCCCATTGGCTTCTGGGACGTAAATGATTTTAGATACAATTCACAGTTGCATTACAAAATTCAGTTGATAAAGCTTTTCCCATTATACAGCTTGAGCAGCTGTTTCCAAACTGGATCCAGGTCCCACCAGTGGGTCATGATGACCCAGTTTTCTGGTCAGTTGCAAAACTGACTCAGGGCCAATTATACTATCTGCATCAAGGATTAAACAAGCTGCTACTTGGCAGGAGCATGGCTACCCAATCACCATTACAGCCACACCCAGTGATGTCATGCAGGGGGAACGTGGGGAACTCAGTTCCACTTGTTAAAATTAGGGCTGACTCCTCCCACTTCACTCTCCCTCCTCCCCCCTCCTGATTCCTCTGCAAAGAGCTTTTCTTCTTGGTTGGCTGGCACTCAGAGGGTTAAAGGGAGCGACTCTGGATTCCTAGGGGGGCGACATTTCAACTACCCTGGCAATTTTGAATAACTCCACCTCGCCTAGCCACGAAGACCAAGGAAAGGCTTTCACCGCTGTCTCTTCAGTCCAGAGCGTTTCACTGGTGCTCTGGGTATGAGGTTTCTTTGGGAGACTGTCGGAGCTGCAATTGGGGAGGGGGGAATTCTTCGCTTTCTGTTCTGTAGGTGCCAGGCGCTGTACAGAACTGGCTGCCTCTGCCCACTCATCACTGACGTTGTCACTGGCTAGGAACCAGTTGCGGGTAGACCTGCGCTCCGCCAGCCTCCGGCTTATGACGTCACTTCCGGTGGGCGGGTCCTGACATGTGCCAATCAAAAGTGAGTTCCTGTTCTTAAATCATTTAGATGACACCACTGGCCACACCCCTTGGGATTCATAAATCAGGCAGCAGCCTCTAGTGGTTCCTCAACTTTTTTGACTGGTGACTCCCTTGACCTATTGAGCCATTGGCCATGGCTCCTCGTTAGGGCTACAATCCTTTATAGGGATGTGAATTTTTCACAAGAATTTTCTGGTTCCCCTGGCGGGTTTCCATGGCCTCCCAAGGAGCTGTGGCTCACAGTTTGGGAACCACTGCTCTAGGGCTTCTAAAAAATTTGAGAACCACTGAGCTAAAGCAATGGGAATTCACTTGCTCAATTACTGCTAATGGAAGGGAAGACTTTTCTGTGGAAAAAAGAAACAGCAACCTGATGACAGGCCTCCCAGGCAGACCCTCTCTAGCTCCCCTGCCTCAAAGCAAAGACTTCAGTCTCATTCCTCTTAAGACAGCTGCCTGTAAACTTCAGCTTTCGTTCCTTTTATTGCCACCCAGATACATCTGTTGTATCAATAATTAAAACAAAGAGACAGAAAACAGTGGCCTAACCTGCTTCCAAGATCCAAGACTTGCAACTCAATCTTATGCATGTCTGCCCAGAAGTAAATTACATTATAGTCAATGAGGCATGGGATGTGGTGGCGCAGCGGGTTAATTCACTGTGGCTGGGCTTTCCAACTGGAAGGTTGGGAGTTCAAGACTGCGCAACAGAGTGAGCTCCCGTTGCTTGTCCCAGCTCCTGCCAACCTAGCAGTTCAAAAGCACCTAAATGCAAGTAGATAAATAGGGACCACTTCGGTGGGAAGGTAACAGCGTTCCGTGCGCTACGGCGTAGAGTCATGCCGGCCACATGACCACGGAAGCCTGTCCTTAGACAAAACGCTGGCTCTACAGGCTTTGAAACAGAGATGAGCACCGCCCCCTACAGTCGGTCATGACTAGACCATTCTGTCGTGGGGAAACCTTTACCTTTTACAATGAGGCTTACTCCTAGGTAAATGTGCATAGGATCACAGCCTAAGTGAATCTTGGATTTCAATTGCATTTTCAATTGCTGGGCCCACACAGCATAATGTGCTGAAGGTTAAATGGCTTCCCACCCAGACTAATAATCTTGCCCCAAAAGATGTTCACCAACAGAATGTGTTCACTTTGTTCAAGAAGAACCTCTTAGGTCATGTTCCAGGAATTGTTTGGGCACTGTCTCCTAGCCCCAGTCTCCTACTCCATCAAACACCAGTCACAAGCAAAAACCAAGGAGGAAACTTCCCTCTGCCAACAAAGCATCACAATGGAAGTTCCGCTTCCAATTGTGGTTTGTTTGGTGTTAAACGGAGACACACACACAAACTTTGGCCTTGGCAGAAAAGTTTGACCTTCTGCTATTCACCCACCAGGTCAGCATTACTCTTTACCCCCCCCCCCCCCACACACACACACAGCAAAAGAAAACCTACAAAAAAATCAAGAAAAGTAATTTGATGGATCAGCTCTACTTCATTTAACTTAAAATGCCAGAATGAAAGAGGCTGAAAATACACAAAAATTAATATTAAAATGATTACCATATGTACAGTGTATATCTTTCTAGAAAGGATGACCTACATACAGCAGGGCATTAAGAAAAGAATGTTATGCAAGCAGTTCAAGTTGTAGAAAACGAACAGCTCATCCACCCCTAAGCATAACAGGGGCTGTGTGTATGCTGGGATTCAACATGTGGTCCTAGGTATAAAATTCAGCTTACGTTTTTGTTATTAAAAGCACATTTTTAACCTTCACGGCTGTGGAGAATGCATCTTGGCAATGAGGTCTGAAATCTTAAGAGCCAGACAAGTGCTTGGAAAAGGAGCCAGACAAATGGAGGTGGGGTTTTTAGTATTCTTATCTCTCCTCCCACCCCCAACATAGCAAAAGCAGAATAAATGGTGCAAAACACACACACACACACACAGAGAGAGAGAGAGAGAGAGAGAGAGATCAGAAAAAACAGAAACGATCCAGGTTTGCTCCTTGAAGGACACAGAATTTCAGTTTAATGTCAATCTTTACATGGCACCAAGAACAAGATTGAAACAAATGAACTGTTCAGCTGATAATGTTTGTTCCTGCCTTCCAGCTTAGGAGGATGCAGATCAAAGGAAACACAGTGAGCAATACCACAGTGCGCTCTAATGCGCTTAGGGAAAAAAATTCTGGGAAATAAGAAGGCTGCAAAACCCAGAAGTTGCATTACTCATTCTATCTTAATGCTGATGGTCAGAACACAAATGCATGGTTTTGGAAGAGGAAAGAGGGCAAAAAACAGGCTGCTGCTGTGATTTCAGCTGACCAAAACATACACTGCACTGAAATCT
The DNA here is from genome assembly GCA_029204185.1 of Lerista edwardsae. Classification (NCBI taxonomy): domain Eukaryota; kingdom Metazoa; phylum Chordata; class Lepidosauria; order Squamata; family Scincidae; genus Lerista; species Lerista edwardsae. The sequence continues at coordinate 554,025 of JAJKFI010000197.1, read as the reverse complement.
ATTAAATAAAAATGCCTCTGAGCATGTGCAGAGCACTTTTTCTCATTACAGCCAACACAACTATAGTGAGAAAGCAGGATTTCAAGTGGCACCTCTAAAAATAATAACCACTATCAGTCTTGAAGTATTCCTCTAAGGCTCAGCTGTTGATAGCTTATGTTGTCTGTCATACAGCCATGATGTGTGGAGCTCACCACCTAGCCAGAAATGCCTTTTCCTAATTATCAGAATTAGAGCTGACAAGCAGTGGAGAGGCAGCTGTATCATTCTTGCTGCTAGTGCAAATTATAAGTTTCCTGCAACATATCTGCACAATATGGTGTCACTTGGGGAGGAGGGAAGTAGCTGAATTTCATCTATACGCGCTTTGAACAATGCCCAGTATATTACAAAATGCTAGCATAGTACAAGCACATAGTACTACCACCAAATAGAGCTCGATCTCTTAAAAGTCGTTTCATATTGTACTGGAGAAGCTGCAGTACATTTGCAGGCAGGCATTTGCAGGCAGGTAACTGATCAAATACTCTTGTGTACGCAAACTAGCTGGCCCCGCCTCCCTTCAGCCAAATGGCTGCTTGACAGCTCCCACAAAGATCACCACCATTCAGTCAGGCATAGTTAAAAAGGTAAGGGAGAGGACAGCCAATCCCACATTCACCCTCCTGATCTGCAAACAACCATCCCTTTCATAAAGACAATGTAGTCCCGCATACACTAAGCTTTGCATCTATTTTTTTTTTAAAAGACAAAGTTGTTAACAGGAAAAGAAACGCAACATGTTCAGGAATCCCAAGCATCAAAATCCCTGGGGAGGGGGGAGGTTTACACAAACACATCAATCATGTGAAGAACAGTTCTTGACTACGAGGCAGTTGTGGGAGAAAACCCCAATTTTAAAATAAGCGGAGGCTAAAAAGAACTGGGGAGCAGCACATTTAGAAGCCCGGCAGCCTACCAGCCTTTATATTCTTGCCCTTTTACGCAAAAGACACGAGTCATAAGACGGGACTCTAGCCTAGAAGCCAAGGTCACATCTATACCTTCTCCCACGTTTCGAAAGGGTGGCTTCTGAAGTGGTCTGTAGGCTTCGTTCTTGAAGAACTACCACTCCCAAGATGTCTTGCGCTACTAAATCGCCTAATGCCGCAACTGCGAGACAAGCATTCCTATTGGCTATAGCCAAAACGAGGCTCTGCTACAGTCGAACAAAGGATTCAAGAGGAGCCAAAACTACAGTCAAACAAAGGATTCCGTAGAAAGGCTGTTGGAAAGTACGGACCAATAATTCATTGCAATGAAAAGCTGCTGTTCCATATTGTTAGCCATCACTGTTCGTACGAACTGGGTCCATTTGGTAGCCTTATAATTCTGACTGAATCGCATGGTATTCTTGTAAGCTAGTGTATGTGGTTTTGCTATTTGTGTTGATGTAAAGTGATATACACGGAACTCTTCTGCTGATCGTAGATCAAGGATTGTCTTGATTTGCCTTTTATTAAGATAAGCCTCATGCCTGATTCATTAAAAGATAGTAATGTCAGATTTACGTAAAAAAACCATACTTCCAAGCAGACTATAACCACTTTTAGCTGCTAATTTCCAAGCATAGTGATTTTAATTTAATTAAACGCCCACGGATACTTGTCAGGAAACAAGTCTCATTACACATAATAGGACTTAATTGAGAGTAAATATATACTTTCAGGCTACACATTAAACATAAAATTATTGCTACTAGGCTGCTCACCAATTTAAAACAGCAACTCAGCTCTTTTCTGAGTGGGTGGGCGGCCCTTAAAAGGGCCTTTGAAATAGTTGTCACAAATGGTGTACGTGCAACATTTAGCCGCCAAAACCATAAAGAGTACGGCCTTGGCGCTTCAGGGCATACACCACATCCATGGCAGTCAGTCTTCCTCTTAGCATGCTCCGTATAGGTCACAGCATCCCGGATGACATTCTCCAAGAAAACCTTCAGGACACCACGAGTTTCTTCGTAGATCAGCCCAGAAATACGCTTCACACCGCCACGACGAGCGAGACGACGGATTGCAGGCTTAGTAATGCCTTGGATGTTATCTCTCAAAACCTTGCGGTGGCGCTTAGCACCACCTTTGCCAAGGCCCTTTCCCCCTTTACCACGACCAGACATCTTCGCACAATCTCCGAACAAAAAATGGAACGAATATGCTGCTGCGAGTTTATATTGCCTCCAATCCGACCGGAGGGAAAACTGAACAAAGGCGTCGCCAACTATAGCCTCGTAGGCTGCAGCGTCTCACATTCCTCCAATGAAGCAATGGGAGCTTTTCCAAGCGACCAATTAGAAATCAGTTTTGATTTTGCCGCCTTTGGCTGAGTCTGCGTAAGAAGCAGCCCTTTTGTGTTCCCTAACTGTCGTACTATGCGAATTTGCAGTCATTGCGTCTGCGGGTTTTTTTATGCCGTAGTTGCTCTTTACACGATCACTCACTCAAACAGGGAAAAGAACTTCCAGGAGAAGTCTAAAATTGCAACAGAATATACACTGTGTGAGAATTGATACAAAAGTGACTACCAGAACTATTTGCATGCGTCTGGTACCGACGTGTTCGTGCTACTTTGTAACCTGACAGAAAACGTTGGAACTGTAGTAAAAAAAAATCTCCTGGGAATGCGTTTAAGGGGGAAATAACTTCTCTGTTTTAACACGTTTAGGAGTGCAGTATGGGGCACTCTGACGTCTGGTGACGTCGTGCTGTTGAAATGATAATCAGTTTTGGCTGTTATACAATTATCAGCCTGGATGGGGTAGTGTTTGCAGTGTTGGAAGATCCGAGATTCAAATCCTCTCAGCCATGAAGCTGCCCAAGTGACCTTGAGCTAGTCACTATCACTCAGTCTGACCTACCTCACAAGGTTGTTGTGAGAACAAAAGGTGGGGAAGAACCATGTACACCACCCTGAGCTCCTTGGAAGAAGGGTGGTATAAAAATGTGAAAAACAATTGAGCTGGAAAGGCACTTTAACACAGGGGTGATCCAGGGGGGTGCACCCCCCCAATCAGGTGCCACCCCACCCCCTGCAGTTCTGAAAGGCCACCTGCCCCTCCAAGAAGCACTTTGGAGCTGCACTTGGTTGCTTCAAAAAGCTGCTTCTGCGGTTGCGGCTTGGAGCAACCAGGTGCCGCTCCTAAGCACCCCTCACCCCTTCTTTGAGGGGCAGGTGGCTCTTCAGAGCTGTGCCAGGTCACTCCAGGAGGCAGCTTTTCTGCTCATAGAAGCTGCAAAAGCCACTTCCCAGAGCAGCTTCATACTCCTTTCTGGTGGCAGGGGGCTGCCAGCATCACTGCCCGCTTAGCCCAGTGCCTGGGGCACATGTACCTCTTGTTTCAACCTCCAGTCTGCCACAGACTTAAGGTCAAAAGAAAAGAGTAAAAGGTAAGAAAAGGTAAAAAGAAAGGAAGAATCATGTGCTCCTCAAAATGGAAATGTCTGCAGAGGGAGGACGTGTAAAGAAAATGCAAGTTTGCCCCACAAACCTGGTGGAGAGTGTGCTTGTAATCCTACAACCAGTGGCCACACTTTAAAAAAAAAAATTAAGGTGGGTTGAGGAAGTTAATAGCCCAACTCCTGCCCAAACCTAGTAGGGACACTGTGTCCAAGAGTGTGTGTGGGACCACAGCCTAAATAACCCCTCTTTCGTGCACAGCAACCCACATTTCTGTTGATGCCTGCTCCCTTCACCACTAAAATGAAGTTATGTGGGAATGTGCCCTGCCTTTTTTTTCCCTCTGTGTCCAAGTGGACAATATATTGTTTCTATACACACTCACATCACATCTGCTTTTAGAGAACCAGTGCACAGTATTGCATTTTCCAGGCAAGCAGACCTCTATTTGAAAACCTTGTCAGCTTTTAGGGAAACAATAGCTCAGCCAAAACTACCTCATAGGATTATTGTAGGGGAACAAAGTGACACAGCTATGCAGAGACGACTACAAGATCCTTAAAAGATACAAATGTATTACCACAGAAATGCTATTCTTTTTGTGAGTGGTGTATTAGGATTCTTACAGCACAGTCCTATATTGTAAATCCCATTTAATTGAGTTCAAAGGGGCTTGGTCCCAGGTAAATGTGTAGAGGCCCACTGCCTTGCTTAGAGCACAATCCTAACCAATTTTCCAGCACTGGGGTGAGGGCAATGCAACTCTGAGGTAAGGGAACAAACATTCCCTTACCTTGAGAAGGCTTGACAGCCCCTACCCCAACCGCAGGATTGGCACGGCTATATCAGTGCTGGAAAAGTGGTTAGTATAGGATTGTGCACCCGTAATCTGTAGTTCCTAGTCTGAAACTTGTTTTCAGGCTCTTGGCTGGTTTTAGGTCCCCTACCTCTTCCATTAAGGGATGTGGTGGTGCTGCAGGTTAAACCCCTGAGCTTGTTGACAGGAAGGTTGGCAGTTTGAGACCACGCAACAGAGTGAGCTCCCGTTGCTTGTCCCAGCTCCTGCCAACCTCTCCCATTGCTGTAAACCAATGTATCTTAGTGTCTCTTCCTTAAGGTCTTGAAAACAGATATATTTCAATTTGTTTGCCTGTCTTCTTGGTGTATTCTTAAATGTCTTCTCACAAAAATCAATAAAAACCAAAATAAGAAGTCCGGCCTCAGGTTTTGAACCATGTAAAAATACATAGTAGTAGAATCAGTTACAGCTAAAAGATTGGCTGGGTTTGGTCATGTGAGTTCTAAGCAAGTCATATTTGTCTTTGTGGGAGTTGCCTCTCTGATGAAAGACACTGAACCAGTCAAGGCTTCTCTTAACCTCATACTTTTAAATTGACGGACGGTTGTATTATTCAAAATCAGGGCCACAAAGGCAGTAAGTGTGTTGTAAGGTATGAAAATGTATCCATAGCAATTGATATGCTACACATAGTGATGAGTCAGAAATGAGTTTTTAAACAACCAAAATAGGTACTAGAGTTGTACACCATAAACTTGTATGATAAACCACATGAATTGTAACATCCCTGGAGAAAGAGCAGAAATCCCACACCTTTGAGTGCAGTCGTGCCTGCACCTATATTTCAGGGGACTAGTTAACACATTTCCCAAAAGGTTTAATGTTACCTACAGATTTCACTTGTTTTTACTTCAGATCTGTTGCAACAGGGATAGGTATCTTTTCAGCATATTAAGCACTAAAGAGTACTGCTCAAGTATGTAGTAGCTAGAAAACTATACCTTAAAAGACATACACCATATAACCATTCTCCAACAAAAAAAGCTATTCTGGTATTGAACGTATAGAACTTTTGGGACAAGACAGAAAAGGGTAGAACAAAAAAAAAGCTTTACTTGGATAAAAACTTTTAAGTCATTTGGAAACAAAGACTTAAATCCCCGACTTATTACCAGAGTAGAAATTCATTTAGCAGTAATTAAAGCTCTTTCATGAGAAAGTGGGTGGCTCTGAAAAGAGCCTTTTGTGTTCTTCACCAAGCAGCAAGATTTGCTTACTTGGAGCTGGTATATTTGGTGACAGCCTTTGTACCCTCTGAGACAGCGTGCTTGGCCAATTCCCCAGGCAGCAGGAGGCGCACAGCGGTCTGGATCTCCCGGGAAGTGATGGTGGAGCGCTTGTTGTAGTGAGCCAAGCGGGAAGCCTCTCCAGCAATACGCTCAAAGATATCATTCACAAAGGAGTTCATGATACCCATCGCCTTTGAAGAAATGCCGGTATCCGGGTGAACCTGCTTCAGTACCTTGTAGACGTAGATGGAATAACTCTCCTTCCTGCTCTTACGGCGCTTCTTGTCTCCCTTTTTCTGGGTTTTTGTCACAGCTTTCTTCGAACCCTTTTTCGGAGCAGGCGCAGACTTGGCAGGTTCCGGCATACTGGAAAAGAAATTCTTCACAGGCTAAACCAAGACAATAAACCTCTTTTCTCTGACCTCAACCGCGCACAGAGCTCAGCAAACAAGAGTAACGCAGAGGTCGCACTTGTCTATATTTAAAGGCAGTTTATGCAAATGAAGGTAGCGAGGCTCTCACTTTCCTATTGGCTCGACAGCTTCCTCTTATCATCTCTATTGCGCGCGCACATGCAAATTAGAGGACTCAGAGAGCCCGATCCCTATTGGATGGAAAAACATCTTCTCCTCCGGTTGGTAAGGCTTAGAAGCCTATTGTATGATTGGTTGCGAACTCCTGACGCAACAAACGACCAATGGGAATCGTTACTTTCAAGCTAGATGAAAGGTTAAAAGCCCCTGTGAGCCTCATTTTCACTACTCTACACTTGTCTCTTTGTTGGTGGAGTGTCGCTGTGGTGAGCAAGATGTCTGGTCGCGGAAAGCAAGGAGGCAAGGCGAGAGCCAAGGCGAAGTCTCGCTCTTCTAGAGCCGGGCTTCAGTTCCCCGTGGGTCGTGTGCACCGGCTGCTTCGCAAGGGCAACTACGCCGAGCGGGTGGGGGCTGGTGCGCCCGTCTATCTGGCTGCCGTGCTGGAGTACTTGACGGCTGAAATCCTGGAGTTGGCCGGCAACGCTGCCCGCGACAACAAGAAGACCAGGATCATTCCCCGACACTTGCAGTTGGCCATCCGCAACGACGAAGAGCTCAACAAACTTCTGGGAAAAGTGACCATCGCTCAAGGCGGCGTCCTGCCCAACATTCAGGCTGTCCTTTTGCCCAAGAAGACGGAAAGCCATAAAGCCAAAGGAAAATAAATGGCACCGAAGAAAAACTACGTACTAATCTTTGAACCCAAAGGCTCTTTTCAGAGCCACCCACAATTTCACGTAAAGAGCTGTAAGTCATTCCCATTGAATTGTTTCAAATGACGTGACACCACTCGTCACTCGTCCTATGAAGGCCTAATTCCATAACCCGGTGGCCTGGCTGGCTGAATCTAAATTTCTCACTTTATATTAGTCGTGTTTGTAGGTACTGATGCTGGTCTAAGTTTTGAAGCAACCTAATGAATACGCTCCGAGCTAAGGGTGGGGTGGTATATCAACATTTTACATACTTTTAGTCATACTTATTTCGGAATGCTAATTGCAGCATGGGGCATATACCTGACGTGCGAAAGCAGTGCCTCGCTCTGAAACTTCCTACACTGCATCGTCCACTCTGAGGATGAGATCTGGTCTATTCAAAAGCCCATTTACTGTGCCGTGAAATACGCATTGCCTGGTTTTCATAACAAAGGTGTTCTCAACCATTGCGTAGCGCGGGATTTTCAAATTTGCCTCCTCCCTACCTCCCTCTTTCAATAAACTGGGACACAGCGATCTTCTCCTTGGAGCTGTTAATTTCCCAAACATCTGCAACTAATTCACCCTATCAACACTGTAGCTACTGAGCCAACCATAGAATAACACCCTTCTCGGACAATACAATACATCCTTTTTCTGCGTGAACTGGTACCTAGTAATTAAACCGCAGTCTTATGTAGGAACTCCCATTAATTTCAGTGGGGCTTACTTGTAAACATGCATAGGGCTGAGCAAGGAGGAAAGGATTTTCTTTTAAATCCAGATCGCCAGATTTTTTTTTTTTTTAGTATAAAGTGATTCTTTGTTGGCTTACATTTAACTCCTTTTATTTTGCTTATATAATAAAACCCGAGTTGAACTTTCTTAAATGCTTCCTTCTACTGACCCAAAGCCGGAGTGTCTCTTTCAAATTATTGCTCGTCCCTGCAATGCAGTTCACGTGCGAGATGCTGCTGTTCATGCGAAGGGGAGACTGAGTTTTTAATCTAATTTTAAATACTCCATAAAGGTGCATCTCTATACACAGTTAGCAGGAAGTAAGCCCCACTGAACTCAGTTGGACCTGCGTCTCAACAGGGATGCATAACATACCCTGTAAACGTGTAAGAGGACAAATATGCAAATTAGTTCCCAAGTGAGTTACAGTACTAAAAATGTTTAATGGGAATAATAGATTAGGAAACGGCTCAGTGAAATAAACTAACAGCACAATCCTATATCTACTCAGAAGTCAGCCCCATTGAGTTCAGTGGGACTTGCTCCCAGGTACGTAAGCATCGGATTGCACCGGAAAATTAGGTTTGGGTGGTTGTGTTTTTTAGTATTCGCGCAAAAATATGTTTATACACGTGAAGATTGACCTCGAACAATCATCTCAAGAACAGCGGAGAAGGGGTGAGCTTTCAGTCGCTCTTGAGATTCGGTACATTTCCTTGAACCTACGTGCCATTGCACGTCAGAGGAATGTTTGTAGCACTCGAGGTAAACCGGAGAACTGCAGCCGGAAGTGGTGTGTGAGGGAGAAAGAGAGAGGGACTCCTGCATCCAACCCCGGGAAATTCAAACTCAGAAAGCAATACGGTAGCATTTTCGGCCAATCAGGAGAAGAGTCGTTCTCTATAAATTCTCCGCGCTTGAGGGCTTCTCTTCATTATCGCGCTGCGTTCGAGGCGCTCACGTGTTAGGAAGGGACATGGCTCGTACTAAGCAGACAGCCCGTAAGTCTACTGGAGGAAAAGCTCCTCGTAAGCAGCTGGCCACGAAGGCTGCGCGAAAAAGTGCTCCTGCCACCGGGGGAGTGAAGAAGCCTCATCGCTATCGCCCCGGTACTGTGGCTCTGCGGGAGATCCGCCGCTATCAGAAGTCAACTGAGCTGCTTATTCGCAAGCTACCGTTCCAGCGCTTGGTGAGAGAGATCGCCCAGGATTTCAAGACTGATCTGCGTTTCCAGAGCTCTGCTGTCATGGCCTTGCAGGAAGCTAGCGAAGCTTATTTGGTCGGCCTCTTCGAAGATACCAATCTCTGCGCTATCCACGCTAAGAGAGTGACTATTATGCCGAAGGATATTCAGCTGGCCCGTCGGATCCGCGGCGAGAGAGCTTAAGTTTCCTTCCCTTTCCCCCCTCCCGTGCTGTAGAAAAGCAACCGTGTGCAACCCCAAAGGCTCTTTTAAGGGCCACCCACGTGCTCAGAAAGGAAGCTGACTTGACTGCTGCTGCTTAGAAAGCTCGCTTTATTTTCTGAATGAATGTCTAGTGCATAACCACCTAGCTGTAAGGTACGGGTCCTATCAATGCTCTGCTAGCCCGAAATGGCCAGATTGAGATGCCCTGTTAATTTAAAACGGCTTTTTTCAGATGCCATATTGAAAAAGCTGGCAAATTGTGCAAACTTTTAACCTTTTTAAAACATTACTTGGGAGGACTGCAATTAGAAAAGAACTGACATTTTAAACTGCACTCTGCATAAGGGTGTTAAGGTTAGATAAAGGTCCACTGAATCAAGTACTGTTTTTGTCTGAAGAAAACTAGGCATTGGATAATGTACCCAAGAATACCTGCTACCTTCTGTATGCCTTGATGTGCAAAAATGGTAAACAGACATTTAACTTCCATCACTTTGTATCCTCTTCTATACTGATATGTATTCCCAACCAGCCTAATAGGTAGATGAAGTTGAGGGATTGATCCAATGTCCTTATATTAAGTAAAACAAAAAGACCAAGTAGCTAAGAGCACAATCTGACCCATGCTTGCCCAGAAGTCCTACTGCGTGGTTTGCAACGGAAACCCAGGTATTGTTCCCAGGTATTGTAAGTCCTATACATATTTTCCTGGGAATAAGCTCCATTGAACACACTTCCAAGTAGCTATCCATAGGCTTGTGCTGTGTGACTAAGAATTGCAGCCTGTATGCTCCCAAAGACAAGGTAAATTGCACTGAGAGATGATTTTCTATTCACTTAAACTGGCAACTGATAATAAAAACCTTAGGGACATCCAGCTAATATTTACAGATGAAGGCTTGATTTCTTCTTAGTAATGCCCTCTTTCTTAATTTGAGGTCTTGAGTTTTTGACAGCATTCCACTTAGCTGCTGCAGCTCTGATATTTCTAGAGTGTAGTACTAATATCTGTGGACAATTGACTTCCTCAAGTGCCTGACCAGCCCAAGGATTCATTTAGACCAGCAGGCAGTCTCTCAAGGGCAATCAATTTATTTGTAACTTGCAAGCACAGAAACCATGACACTGATCCCATCTTGATTAGGATACCCACCTTGATGGGTTGCAGTACATCTGGAACAACCAATCATTATCCACTAGGGTTAGGGTCCTGGAAATCCTTGCAGATAACAAAACATTGATCCTATGGGATCAGTGGGGGTTAGGTGTATGGAGTGCTTTATCTGCCATCCAAGGAATACAGCAGAGACCCTCAGGAAGCCAACAGAGTGCATCAGGAAATGCCAAAATATCTCTAAATGCTGCAGAGACTTCCCAGAAGCTGCAAGGCTATTCAGATCTCCAACATGGACCCCTTAAACATGTCCAGCAGATGCTTCTGCCAGCCATTTTAAAGGGATGCTGGTCACAGGTGCAATTCTGAAGGTCCCTGCAGCCTTTGAAAGGTCTCTGAATAGTGGATAATGAGGACAGAGGTGCAGTTAATGAGGAAAGTAGCAATTCTAGCAAGGTTGCATATAAAGAGGATTGACTGTAACTGGAGACACAATAGTCGTGTAATTTAAATATGAAGGTTGCATTGAGTAGTCCTAGCCACTAGGTGGCAGTGTCCATCATGAATTAATGTAATCCCTTTTAATCCTATTATATCAGTGGTGAACTTGGTTGAAGTTTCATGAGGGCTGCTGAAGTACTGTATTGACAACTGTAAATTTGTCAATATTCAGTGATCCCCATGACCCACAGAACGTTGATGGAACATCAGGATGTATGTGTGGAATTGACTTGCTTGAACTTTCACATAAGAGCCCCACTGGATCAGGCTAAAGGCCAATCTAGTACAGCTGCCTGTATCTCATAGTGACTCACCAGATGCTTCAGGGAGCACACGGAACAAGATACTTGCACATCCTGTTGCCACTCCCCTGCATCTGGCATTGTGATGTAGCTTACTTCTAAAATAAGGTCTACCCATCATGACCTGTAGCTTGCAATGGATTTTTTCCTCCAGAAATCTGTCCAGTCCCCTTTTAAAGGCACCTAGACCAGATGCCATCATCACTTCCTGTGGCAAGTAGTTCCACAGATTAATTACCTGCTGGGTTAAAAAGTATTTCTTTTTATCTGTTCTATTTCTTCCAACACTCCGCTAAAACAGTGGTGGGATTCAAATAAATTAACAACCGGTTCTATGATGTCATAGCCGGAGCCAAAAAAAACTGAAGCCAGCCGAGGTAAGCGAGTGGGCCCGGCCATTTAACATTTAACAACTGGTTCTATAGAACCTGGGCAAACCCCCTGAATCCCACCACTGCGCTAAAATTGATGTCCCCTGGTTCTGGCGTTGTGAGAAAGGGAAAAGAGCATCCCTCTATCCATTCCATGCATATTTTTATATGTCTCAATTATGTCCCCCTTCAGGTGGTTTTTTTTCTAGATTTTCATCTGCTGGAGGACACTTTTGTCACAGGTCCCTCTTGTATGAAACTGGGAATTCCTTCTTTTTAACAGCTGAGCTGTGCTTAAAAAAAATAAGGGGCTTATTAGTAGAGGTGTTTGAAAGCTGTGTTATTTTACTCAGAAGTAAGTATTCAGCAAGACTTGGATTGTACTCCTTTCTTACAAGAAACACCTCTATTTACTGTACTTCATAGCCCCAGCTTGCTAACAGCTGTGTCCTCTTCCACCTAATTAGGTGTCTGCAGCTGCCAAAGCTGCTTGGGAGGGGGAGATAAGAAGCTGTTGAGGTTCTTAAAAGCATCTGCCAATTCAGTGGGCATCCTTGGTATTTTAGGATTTAGAGGCACCTCTGGGCTTCTTTTTAGATGCATCCCCCAAGCAGCCAGAGGAATAAAGGGCATTTCAGAAGCAGGGCAGGGTATTGTTTTGGTACAGATCAAGAAATCACTTGGATGGTGGAAATCCTCAGGTAGCAACTGACATAACCCTCTTTCCCCTATGATCTCTGCAGTTCTGTCAACTGAAGAACTGGCAAACTCACTTTAAAAAATTCCCATGAGAGAGATCTTTGCATCTGAGCTCCATGGGGGACAGTAATTGCAGTCTAGGTCATGATTGTTGTGTTTGAAATAAAATGAAAACGCTTGAACCTGGCAGACTCCAGCCTTTTGATTCAAGTACACAGAGTACTGTAATACTTTGGATCAAGCCTAATAAAGGTAAGAAAATATCAGACAATGAGCTTTTAAGCTCTACAGAAATCTTAGTCAGATAGATGGGTAAGCAAAAGGGAGAGAGGGAGAGAGAGAGAGAGAGAGAGAGAGAGAAAGGGGAGCATATTGAAAATGTTCCCGCAATCTATAGCTTGTAACATCTGATACTAGAGTTTAAAAGCTTTCTAGCAACTGTGAACTGGTGCAAGATGACACAGAGCCAGTGTCCCACTAGCAGTAGTAGTTGGGGGTTCAGACGTCAGCACGGAAGTGCTCAATTCTTGATGTTACCCCTACCACTTGATTTTAAACAAAGGAAGCAAAGAAGAGTTGAATTCCTGTTTCTGGACATAGAATGTTTATTCTGAAAACATTGTTCAGTTGAAAACATTCTTTTTGGATCTACAGCCCAATGAGCTATGCATTTCTGAACCACCACCACCCCTGCTGTTGTTTTTAGTGAATTTCTGTTCCTCAGTTGTTTTGGGGAGATTCAAATAGTGCCTTTTATATATTCTTGATAGAGCACATGGCACACATGGATTGCAGATCTTCGGGTTTCCCCATCCATGGTGTGTTGCACAGTAGATGGATGATGTGGGGCGAGAATGTTGTTCTCTGTCATGATGTTCTCTGTCAGAGGAAGGTGGGGAGGGCCTCTGGAGGCAGGGCCAGAAATGCACTCTTTAAAATGTTTATTGTAGTACGTGAATGCCAGCCAAATGTAGATCATTTTGTCAAAAGCATGATACATTCAGTAATCAATGAAAAAGTGTGAACAATTAAGGCTGGAATTGTAAGCACTCTCCTATACAATGTGTACTATGGGGGCTTACTACCAGGAAAGTAGGTATGGGATTGCTGCCAAAGGGAGTAAACCTGAGTTCATATGAATTTGTATGTAGCATCTACTCTATGCATAGACCCATTGCATTTTTCTCAGGCTGACCTGTTCCTTTTGATAGTCAGTAGGGTCAGTGGTCCTTCCTTATTTTGTTCGTATCAGGCTCATCCTGTTTGTTTACCTCATTGCCTTGGGAAGGAGATAGTCTCTTGCCTGCTTCTGATCCACTTTACCGATTTACCAGTGTGTACTCCTCTAAGCAAGTGGGGACGTGGTGGTGCAGCGGGTTAATCTGCTGCTGCTGGGCTTTCCAACCGGAAGGTTGGGAGTTCAAGACTGCGTGACCAAGTGAGCTCCCGTTGCTTGTCCCAGCTCCTGCCAACCTAGCAGTTCAAAAGCACCTAAATGCAAGTAGATAAATAGGGACCACTTCGGTGGGAAGGGAACGGCATTCCATGCGCTACGGCGTAGAGTCATGCCGGCCACATGACTTGAACAAAACACCGGCTCTACAGGCTTTGAAACGGAGATGAGCACCGCCCCCTACAGTCGGTCACAACTAGACCATTCGGTCGTGGGAAACCTTTACCTTTTACTCCTCTAAATAGCTCCTAGCAGTGTGCATGGTCTCTTCCCCACTTCTCCTGATTATCTTCACAACAACCCTGTAAACTGCATTAGGATGTGAGAAACTATCCTAAAGTCACCCACAGTGTTTCATAACAGGGTGGAGTTGCCCTATTAATCAAGGAATAAAGATGATTAAGTAGAGCACAATCTAACCAACACTCAATTTTTTGGTCCCTATTATTTTCAATAGGGAATAGTTTTTAAAAGTGCTTGACTGGACTGGAAAATGTCATATGTTTTGAAGAACCATCTATAAAAGTTCAAAGAAGAATCAAGACTGTGATTTCCCACCAGTGTGCTTATGTACACATGTACTCTTTGCTGCTTTAAGAAAGGAAGATACAAGCATGTGCAGTATCCACTGGGGTCCTGTTCTGGACTCTCCCACCCCCCCCCTTGGATACTAGGGGTGCCTTTTTAAAGATAGGGGAACATCACTGTTTTTTTCCTGCAATAAGGTAAAAAAGAGATGTTTAATATTCCCCTAACTTTTAAATAGGCGTCCTCATATCCATGAATAACAAACCATAGATACCAAATCAGTGTATACTGGGGCACAGCTGTATTGTACAGTTCTCAGAACTGATGGTGCAAAAAGAAAGCCACTTTGTATGGAAAAGGGGAATTCAGCTGGCAAGCATTTTTTGCAGCCCTGTGTGACAAGCCACACCCCTGCTTTGGAGATCCCACCCTTTCCTCCTCTTCCGCATCTGTTTACCCTAATTGTCCACAGCACTAGGCCTGGTTGGCTCAGAGCCTTCTGACCACCAGCTTGCTTAATAAAAAAAGTATGATCTCACTTGACTGTTGGGTTCATTTATTTATCCTCTTTCCAACACACACTTTATTGATCAGAAACACAAATACAGATCCAAGCAGGTTACACTCAGTTTAGGCAGGGAATCCATCCTGCAGTTCCCGGGGCTCCATTTTACAGTGTCAGAGCAGAAAGTCTCTCTCCCTTACCCGAACGATTTACTGTATTTCCTGTCTGGGGGGCAAAAAAAAACTTTCTATATAGCAGCTTTTCAGCAGTGTGTTCCTTCCATGCTGCAAGATAGAATAAATTAATCTCTTCCAAAAACCATTTCTAAGCTCCATGCTGCTCAAGTTTAGCTGCAGGGGTGGTGTCTTCACTCTTTTAGCACTCATATTCCAATGGGTAACTAAGGGCCAAGGCAGAATCATAGACTATTGAAGTAAACAACTTGTGAGATCTCTACAGTGTAAGTTGCATGCTTAAAGCAAAAGGCATGCAATCCCATGCCACCAGACCAGATTTTCCAAAGGAAAGGGAAAAGTAAAAATAGCTTGAGAAGATGGGGTAACACAAATACACTGTGCACCTGTTGAAGCCCTATGAAGGGGATATTGTGGTAACCCTAAATTTAGATGTTTGTTCCCCATCCTGGTTTATTTCCTAAAAAGTTGTATTGGTTCATTAGGAAAAGCTAAAAAGAATTTGGCCACAATATTACCAGATTGTGGCATTAGAATTTCTTTCCTAAATGATTCTCTTGCAGAAGAGGCCCAGGTTAGGGACACAGTTAAAAGTTTCTTGAGGAACCCTTGAAAATCTAAGCTCCTGGTTTTCAATACTGCATATAGTGAGTGATGAAAACAAGGGCTGATTTTTATTCTCCTATCATAAGCCTCCCTTTGGGATGGTTGTTTTTGAACTAGCACTAGGGCAGAATTGCAGTCTACTCTGGTCTTGTAATTGTCCTAAACAATTTCCCTCAGGTAGCTTTGGGATGCAATTTCCATTGCCAGCTCCAGTTGCTATCTGTACTTTAAAAAACAACAAACCACTCAAACTTGAGTGCTGGGAATCCATAGGAAGCAAACTCAGCACAACCTTATACAAATTATTCAAGAGTTAAATTGCTCAGTATGTTCCCTAAAGCTTAAGATAGTTCAGGCAACAGTTTATCCCTTTATTCATCCCAAAAAGCAATGAACACATTTCGTGCTACTCTAGAAAATTTCATCTGAAGCCTCAGAACTAACATAAAGCACATGAACTTACTTATAATTTGGATGCAAAGGAAAGTCACTGCCAAAATTCTCATCGCCCTGATCGCTATATGGAAAGCGGTCTACCACAACAAACTGGAAATTGTGCTTCCTGGAAAAAAAGTTAAGTCAGAAGCTCATCCATCCACATCCGGTACTCGTCACAGAACTTCACCCATTTTACCAAACATTCATTTTGTAACAAACGAAAGCTGCAAGTGGCAAGATACCTTTTGTATTGAATAAGGCAGGAACAATGAGCGATTCCCAGCTCTTTCGGTGTAGCTGGAGGTGGCTCTTAAAAGAGCCTTTTGGTTCTGTCTGGCAAGAGAACTGCCCGGCTTTAGAACAGCATCTTCACTTGCCTTTAGCTTTATGGCTTTCCGTCTTCTTAGGCAAAAGGACAGCCTGAATGTTGGGCAGGACGCCGCCTTGAGCGATGGTCACTTTTCCCAGAAGTTTGTTGAGCTCTTCGTCGTTGCGGATGGCCAACTGCAAGTGTCGGGGAATGATCCTGGTCTTCTTGTTGTCGCGGGCAGCGTTGCCGGCCAACTCCAGGATTTCAGCCGTCAAGTACTCCAGCACGGCAGCCAGATAGACGGGCGCACCAGCCCCCACCCGCTCGGCGTAGTTGCCCTTGCGAAGCAGCCGATGCACACGACCCACGGGGAACTGAAGCCCGGCTCTGGAAGAGCGAGACTTCGCCTTGGCTCTCGCCTTGCCTCCTTGCTTTCCGCGACCAGACATCTTGCTCACACCACTCCTTCTACTCGTACTAGCAAAAGATCAAGCGTAGACTAATAGAAGTAACGCGCACAAGCGGCTTTAAGCCTTCGGATGGCTTGAAAGTGGCGATTCCTATTGGTTGATGATGGTGTCAGGCGTTCTCAACCAATCATATAATACACTTCTTTAGCCTTACCAACCGGAGGAGAAAATGTTTTTCCATCCAATAGGGGTCGGGCTCTCTGAGTCCTCTAATTTGCATGTGCGCGCGCAACAGAGATGACGGCCGGAAGCTGTCGAGCCAATAGGAACGTTGGAACTCAAGTTCCTTCATTTACTCGAGCGGACAGAATGGATGCATTTGTGGCTGCCTTTGTACTGTTGGTGTTTCCGTCACATTGTAAGCAGTGGGTCTTTAAATAAACAAGTGGGGACAAATAAACTCATATTTCTTATGTATCCTTTCGTGTCCTACAAGACAATGCTTTCTGAAAATATTCATCTCTAACCGAAACCTTGCGGTCATTTGTAGTCTTCAGACAAATGCCACCAAGCAGCTGTTGGGATGTGAGCGTGTGCATTTGCTAGTGTTGTTCTCATTCGTAAACATGAACTTTAATAAAGTTTGGGTGCAAGGGTGTAGCAACAGGATGCAAGCATCTTGTTGTCTCATGCCTCCCTGGGGCACCTGGTGGGCCGCTGTGAGATACAGGAAGCTGGACTAGATGGGCCTTTGGCCTGATCCAGCAGGGATCTTACGTTCTTATTTAAAAGCTTTGCCTGCATCGTAAATTAGATCGTACAAATAGTGCTTCAGAAGTTGCAGGAGCATGATCTACTGAGTTAAATATGGTGCACAGAGCAACGTGGTAGAATTCCGTCTGCAGAGGGCAGTTGACTGTCTAGTACCTTCTCCATATTTTGTTAATTGTGGGATGACTGTTTTAGCAAGGGGCCATATCTCCATGGTACAACGTGTATTTGTGCGTGTAGAAGATCCCAAATTCAGTTCCTTGCATTAGCAGCATTAATCCCTGCTAACTGGGCAAGAGGCACTTTTCAAGTGGTGTTCCTCTCATATTTAGCAGGGGGAGAGTAATTGTCCCTCTTCAGCCCTCTGCGAGTGGCTGTTGATGGTGGTGTTCTCCAATTTTTTAGATTGTGAGCCCTTTGGGACAGGGGGCCATTTAACTTTATTATTATTTGCCTGTAAACAGCTTTGTGAACTTTGTTGAAAAGCAGTATACAAATACTGTTGATTGATTGATTGATTGATTGATTGATTGATTGATTGATTGATTGATTGATTGATTAAGAAACACCCCTGTCCAAACCCATGGAAAGCCACTACCAGTTAGGGGAGATAGAATAGATAAAGCAATAGTTCAGTTCATTAGAAAGCCATTTTATAGACAGGTAGTGGGTGTATGATCTTCCTCCATGAACCTAGAGCAGTGGTTCCCAAACTTTTCATAGGACCTATAGCTGTGGTTCCAAACCTGGGGGTCACAAGCTGATTTTTAGGGGGTCGCACAATCCGTTTTCTACTGTAGATGTGTTTGTGCACCATGTAAAAAGTTGCAGTTGTTACAACATTTTCAGGAAACCTCCAAACAGAAATGTGGTTTGAGCAAATTGCAAGGTATTCCCACATGCCTGAAAACAACTGTTGTATCTGATAACATACATTTTTTAACAGACCCTTCCTGGGTGCTGAGTATTAATTCCTGTGCAAATAGCACAAAAAGATGAACTCCCCCCAGAAAAATCTAAATAAAAAGCGTAGCTTTTGCAGGAGGAAGCAACAACAAGATTAGGGGATTTGCCTGTTCTCTCTCTCTCTCTCTCATTTATTTTCCGTCCATTTTCCAAATGCCCTGATGTTTATGAGTACAAGTGATGTATTTAAAAATGTGATTTATTAAAACAATGACATCACTGCCAGCACAATGGTGTCACTCCCTACTTAATGACATCACTTCTAGTCATAGGAGGTCCCAACAGATTGTCATACATAAGAAGTGGGACCCAATGCTAAAAAGGTTGGGAACCACTGCCCTAGATGCTGTTGCCCTATTTATAAATGCTAAGGGATGTGGCTATAATAGTGATTGGGCAGAAGTGCTCCCCTCCCCAAGTAGCAGCATATTTAACCCATGATGCACATAGCCTAATCTGCTGTCAGTTTCACGGCTCAACAAAAAATGGGGTAGGACCCAGTGGGTTCTGGACCCCACAGTATGGGAATTGCTGACCGGGAGTGAAGTGGGCATTCCATAAGAAGGCCAGCCGTCACATGAGTCATATCGTCATATGGAGTACCCACCTAACAATCTTTTATGTCTACGGTTTGATGAACAAATTTTATCCTAATGATTTGCAAGTTATGTACTAATAAACTTGATTTGGTTCTTTTGTGAGGATCCAGGCTTTTTCATGTCCTGGTTCACTTTCATCTCACATTCTATGATCTCTCACTCCTCTCTTCCTTTCTACACCGAGAGCTTATGTTTCAGCAGATACAAAGTAGGCATTTCAAGTGAGGCTGGTGTCCTGTTTGAGCTGCTGGATGTTGCCCAGAGACAGCAGAGTTAAAATCCCTTCTCAATCCCCAACTGTAGGAAAAAACAAATCACCAGAGTAAGGCAGGGGATCCTTCCAAGAAGACACACACACACACACACACACACACAGCTGCACATCATTAATAAATACAGCCCTCATGGTCCTGGTTTCTCCCCCCCCCCCCAATATTTAACTGTAGGGAAAAAACCAGGGCAGGTCACCGGGGCTTGCTTTGGAGGGTGGGAGAACTTCTAAGAAAGTCCCCCAAACATGATGCTCTGGGGAGGAGAGGGAGCCCTCTTTCACTTCCTCTCCCTCTGTGCTTTGCCTGCTCTGCCTCTCTTCATTGTAGAGAAGCGGCTTCTCCCACCACCCTGGCTGGCTGCCATCACCAGTCCCACTTCCAGCAGCCACCTCCTGAGAGCACATGCCCCAGCCAGGAATTTGCGGGCTCCAGGGTGGCGGCTGGAAAGGGCAGAGCAGGCTGGCTATGTGGTCTCTCACCCCGTCCTTTCTGGTTGCTCAGTGATGGCAGCTGCGGGTCTGGCCACAAGCTATGGGTAACCATTCCCACAGGCCACCTCCACATACCTTGCAAGCCCCACATTGCCTATCCTGCTTTAGGGTAAACCCCACTGAACAGTGCACTTTACTTCAAAGTAAACATGTATGCGATTGTGCTATAAGAATATTAACTGTTGCTTTGGACTTGTGTTTTATTAATACCTATTGCTTTTCCAAAAAAAAAAAAAAAAAAGGTTCACAAAAAGTTCCCCAGTAACAGTCCAATCTTATCCAACCTTCCAGCGCCTATGCAGCTGTGCCAACAGGGCATGCGGGGCATCCTGTGGGGGAGTCATGGAGGCCTCCTAAGGGGCGTTTGTTCTCTTACCGCAAGTGTGCGTTGCCGCTGCCCCAGCACTGCATATTGAGCCATAAACATTGAAAATAAAGAGATTTACAGAACGACCCAATCTGTTTACTCAAAATTAAGCTTACAGTGGGGTTTATGGTCATGCGAATATGATCTGCAGCTTTAAATTCACTCAAGTTACATTCAAGCAGCAGCTCTCATCCAAATGCCTTTAAAAACTGATATTCCTCTGATTTCCAAAACGTATACGGCTGACGAAAAGCTCAAGCCAAGATATCCCTGTAGCATCATTTTCCCAGTTTGAAATCTAATTTCATGTAGTAGCAGATAGAGAATAATATAAATGCTACGGTGCTGATTTATTTCAGTGGGTGCTGTATAACCTGGTTTTACTAACCCCCAGGGGGGCGGGTGCTTTTGGCGAAAAAGCTGTTTCTGCGCATGTGCAGAGAACAAAGAAAGGCGCCAACTTCTTCACTTGTTATTAAATAATTACGACTGTTTTGCCATTGGTCGTGTTCAAATTTCCCTGCGTCTCATTGGCAAAGGTGCGGCAGCATCGTCCTTTAGCATGTTAGAAAGACTGTGACGTAACCTCGTCCTTCCCACCAGAGTTTATCTCGGTTTTCCTTGTGGTCGGACTTCAGGCAATATAAGTACGGCAGATGAGAGCTTTTCTCGTATTTACAGGGTTCGTTCTGTTAGCTGAAATATGTCTGGCCGAGGCAAAGGAGGAAAGGGTCTTGGGAAAGGCGGCGCTAAGCGCCATCGTAAAGTCTTGAGGGACAACATTCAAGGCATTACCAAGCCTGCTATTCGCCGTCTCGCTCGTCGTGGCGGTGTGAAGCGTATTTCTGGGCTGATCTACGAAGAGACTCGCGGTGTCCTGAAGGTTTTCCTGGAGAATGTCATCCGGGATGCTGTAACCTACACTGAGCATGCTAAGAGGAAGACTGTGACTGCTATGGATGTAGTTTATGCCTTGAAGCGCCAAGGCCGTACACTGTACGGTTTCGGTGGCTAAATGTTGCATGTACAGCATTTGTGACAACTTCAAAGGCCCTTTTAAGGGCCACCCACGCTTTCAACAAAAGAGCTGTCCTTGCTGTTCGTAGAGTTACATTATGTGGCGGTAGGTGACACGATGTTTCATTTTCCAGTGCTACTGTATACTACCTTGTAACCACTGCTTTGAAGCGAGCAGGTGCTCAAGCTCCCCTTCTCCACGCTTGCCTTTTCATATTTGGACTACGTTCGAGGCAAGCAGCAGTTACTGCTTAGATGTCAATGCCAGGTTTTACTTGAATAGTACCTGTCGGAATTAAGACAAAGCTTTATTTTTGAATGTGGTTTTATTTCCTGTCCCCACCTTTCAAATATTCAAAAATGCTTTTCAGCCCTTTTTCGGAGGAAATGGGTGGCTCTTAAAAGAGCCTTTTGTTCCACACAGATGCCTTGGTATAGAAGAGCAGTTTATTTGCCTTTCGGCTTGTGGCTCTCCGTTTTCTTGGGCAGAAGCACAGCCTGAATATTGGGCAACACACCACCCTGCGCAATAGTGACGCCTCCCAGAAGTTTGTTCAACTCCTCGTCGTTACGCACTGCTAACTGGAGATGACGGGGAATGATTCTGGTTTTCTTGTTGTCTCGGGCAGCGTTACCAGCCAATTCCAAGATCTCAGCCGTAAGGTACTCGAGAACCGCAGCTAAATAAACTGGCGCCCCTGCCCCCACTCGCTCAGCGTAATTCCCCTTCCGGAGAAGACGGTGGACGCGACCAACAGGGAACTGGAGCCCAGCTCGGGAAGAGCGTGATTTAGCCTTAGCTCGCGCTTTACCACCCTGCTTGCCACGGCCAGACATGGCGACGCTGACTCAAGTCCCCCCGGCTGCACAGACAAATAGAGCAACTACTACGGGAAAAATGAAGGACCGAGGCTTTTTATCCCCTCCTTGCGTGGGAAAGCGCGATTTCTGATTGGGCAGATTTGTCAGCAGCATTTCAGAGCCAATAGAAGCGCAAGTTCTAGAAGGCACCAATCGAAAGCTCCACGAAGGCTAGTATCCAGTAGAAATTCGGGGATTACAGTACTCTCATTTGCATGTGCGGGCACTGGAGTGATGATATCAAAAACGCTCTCAGCCAGTAGGAACGTAAGTCTTTGGATGCCTTCATTTGCATAGGGAGACTATAAATAAAGGGGCGAGAGAGGTTATCCTTCTTCACATTTCTTTTTTACTTTTTCCGAAGAAGAAAATTGAGAGGCTTCCTTCAGAATGCCCGAGCCAGCCAAATCTGCGCCTGCTCCTAAGAAGGGCTCTAAAAAGGCGGTGACCAAGACGCAAAAGAAGGGCGATAAGAAGCGCCGTAAGAGCAGGAAAGAGAGTTACTCTATCTACGTTTATAAGGTCTTGAAGCAGGTTCACCCGGATACTGGCATTTCTTCCAAAGCTATGAGTATCATGAACTCTTTTGTGAATGATATCTTTGAGCGTATTGCTGGGGAGGCTTCCCGCTTGGCTCACTACAACAAGCGCTCCACCATCACTTCCCGGGAGATCCAGACCGCTGTGCGCCTCCTGCTGCCTGGGGAATTGGCCAAGCACGCTGTGTCAGAGGGCACGAAAGCCGTCACCAAGTATACCAGCTCCAAGTAAGGAGACTCGGCCGATCCGTAAGGAAAGCAAGACCCAAAGGCTCTTTTCAGAGCCACCCACTTTCTCATAAAAAGAGCCCGTCACTTTAAGTGTCACAAGCTACAATGTTGCCTTTCTCCTTGGTGTTTTTTTCTTTCCAATAAAGTGATAAGTGTATTTAAATGCATTTTCCTTCGTCCTTTCGTACATGCTTACAAACATATTTTTGCCTCCCTGCCCTTCATACCAGATCTTCCTATACGTCTTTTTTGCATCCGCTCGATGCGGAGAGGGATAATATCAGATAACAGGGATAATATCAGGGATAACACGGGTTGAGAAAGTAGTTTATTGCCACATTATACACGGATCCCGTTCATACCGATACGGTCAATGATCGCACTGCAGGAGATTCCTTTTAAAATAATTTATCTCGAAATAGCTTTCGGACATCTGCTCCCCTTATGCTTACTGCATTATTTAAACTGCAATGCGTTACTTTCTGTAGATATGATGCAGTCGGATTCTCACCCGTTCATTTCAGCGAGCGAGCATTAAGCACATAATTAACTTCCCCAATGAAAAGGGCAAGAGCCGTAAACGTTTCATTCGGGAATTCATCAGCACTTGCCAAAGTTAATCCTGAAGAAAAAGATCCGGTCGTATGTCCTGTTTTGGGGCTCCCCTGATTCACACAGCTCCGTGTCAGCTTAGTAGCAATGTAGGAGGCTTTTAGTCCAGTGTTCAGACAATGGACATGTTGCAGAAAGGAGGTGAGCGAGAGAGTTCGGACCGAGAGATTCTCGGGTCGCTTCACAGGGCTTCGGAGATCCTTGCAATACGGGGAAAGATGCCGCTGCTTAGCGTGCACTCCACTCGTTTCTGGTAAAATGACCTGCTGAGCCTGCGGGGGTTGCGTCCGTCACACGTAGAAACCACCTCCGTGTTAGGGATAAGATCCCTATAAAACAGGAACTGCTCTCCCTGTCTGATGTTTCGCAGCCTCCGTCGATGCCAGTTTCCGCCACTGCCATCTAGCGAACACATTGAGTAATACACTAACGATGGAAATGGTGTCTGCAGTAGCTATATTGTTACAGTGAGGTCGCGCTTTACTTGGTTTATAACCCAACAGGAGTTCTCCGCTGTTTGCTGCACTTCTCCCTTTCCCCGCACATTTGCTTTACACCCTCAAGGCCAAGCCTTTCTCTTCCTCCTGTTCGGATGTATCTGATGCTGGAACAGTAAAGCTTGAGCCTTAAGGTGGCCCTTGTTCAAATTACTGTAAGCTCTCTGAGATACAGCCCTGCCTTTTTAGCTCTGTTCTTCGTGAAGCATCATGTTACCCCTGCTAACTGGACAAGAGGCACTTTTTCCAGTGGTGTTCCTCTTATATTTAGCAGGGGGAGAGTAACTGTCCCTCTTCACCCCTGCGCAGTCTTTCTAGTGGCTGTTGCTGGCGGTCTGCCTTTTTTTTTTTATATTAGATTGTGAGCCCTTTTGGGACAGGGAGCCATTTAACGTTATTATTATTACTATTTGCCTGTAAACCGCTTTGTGAACTTCGTGTTGAAAAGCGGTATATAAGTACCTGTTGATTGATTGATTGATTGATGTTCCTACAGTATACATTATTTTGTAAAATATGAATCCTGTTGTTTTCCTGGATGAAGCACTTATTTTGTTTTTGTTTTGCTTTACTTTCCTGAAGTGAGTACGATTTAAATTGGACCTTTCTCCATTTCCCTTTGGATTGTTTGCTTCTGGGTGAGAGAGTTTCTGCCTGCTATGGAGCTTCTAAAAGCACAGGAGCCCTACTAGGAAAGACCTTACAAGCAAACTGGGAGAATGGTTTCAGTTTTGCAGCAGAAGGTAAATTCTCTATGGGTGGTTGAGTCTGTATGAGGTTGGCGGGTGTGTGTGTGGCTGAACAAATATGATTGCCAACTTTTCAAAATTCCTTGTTGTTCAGGAATCAGCATTCAATTCCAAATGACTACACTTGACTTCAGAGAGCTATCCTGGAGATTTTAACAGGGTTTCCTTAGCTTAATGACATGGTCATGGGGGGAGGGTCGAATTTCCAGGAATATTTTCCATCAGAGATGGTGACTTTATGAGCAGACAGTCCTAAAGCCAGATGGACTAGAAGTTATTAACAGTACACAGGAAAACTGGGATTAGAATTATAGTCCAATGGAAGAGCACCTACTTTGTCTACAGAAGGTCCCAGGTTCAAACCCTGGCAACAAGAGATGATCCCTTCCTGGAAAATGGGAGAGCTACTGCCAGTCGTCATAGGTCAGTGTTTCTCAAACTGTGGGATGGGACCCACTAGGTGGGTCGCGAAGCACCTAGAGCAGCCATATTGAAAATATGGAAAGATAAAACACTGGAAAGAGGGAGGGCTGTGTGGCTATTTTGCTGGTGTCGAGATTGTAAATAGGCTTTTTTTTTCCTTTCTGATTCACTTTACTATTGGAAAATGGCCAAGAAATAACCCAACTGAATACTGCATTCTCAGGAAAGCAGCAGGCTCTGGCATCACAATGACAGCACTTCTGGCCATAACATCACTTCCAGTGAGTCCCAGACAGACTGTCACTCTAAAAAGTGGGTCCCGGCATGAAAAGGTTTGAGAACCAATGGCATAGGTCAGTGGTTCTCAAACCTTTTAGCATTGGGACCCATTCCATTTTTTAGAATGACAGTCTGTCTGGGTCCCATGGAAGTGATGTCATGGCTGGAAGTGCCATCATCATAATGTCAGGTCCTATTGCTTTCTTACAAATGCAGCAATCAGTTGGGTTATTTCTCAGCCATTTTCCAAAAGCAAAGTGAATCATAAAGAAAAAACCCTATTTACATCCTTGTCACAAACAAAACAACTGCACAGCCCTCCCACTTTCCAGCATCCCATCCTTTCGTATTTTCAATATGGCTGCTCTAAGTGCTTCATGACCCAACTGAAATTGGCTTGTCACCCATTGGTGGGTCCCAACCCACAGTTTGGGAACCACTGGGATAGATAATGCTGAGCTGGATGGTCCAACTCAGAGTAAAGTCAGCACATTATGATCCATGCACAGCCTGATGAAGGAAAAGTAGTCAACGGCAGCTGCATGCAAGGGAGGGCATTTCTTAAAAGAAAGCCTGTTGAAATGTAGCTGTGCATATTGTACCAGGTACAAAAAGAAAAAAAGCAGATAACGCTGGTAAGACAACAGTCCACATTCCACTAGCTAAGGCAGTGCAATATAACTGATGATGTAAATGTTCATTTCTCTGGTTCATCATATTGGCTGATCTGCCAATGGAGTGCCATTTCCCCCGCCCCAGCTTTTCCTTCACTCCAAGCCAGGAAGGAATGTCTGTGCATTTCTGCATTGGTGCAGCTTATCTTTCGTAGGATGCTTTGTAGGCACATGCATGCAAAATGTCCATTGTTAACCCCCGCCCCCCCCAACTTGGACAGGCTTGCTGAAGCTCACATTTGAAGGAGAGACATGTACTCCCCCAAAACATTGTTGTAAACAAATCATTTCTTCTTTGATGAGCCCACACACTGTCTCCATGTTAGTCAGGGGTGTGAGAACCACCCTTAAATTGCAATACCAAAATAGCTGAATGGCCTATAGAAGAGCAAAAACGGAAAAGTGATGTGTGAGGAGCATGAAGCACAGAGTCGATCATTTGTATTGGTTGATTTATTGATTGATTCATAGCTAAAAATGAATTCTGCACTATTGATTTTTTTTCATTTCATTATGTTTATTATTTTCATATATAATCATAACTCCAAACAAACAGACATTGCATGACACTATGAGAATGTTTAGTGGCTCTGCTGTAAAGTGTTTCAGGGTGCAATCCTAACCTGGAATTAGGCCGGCACAGTTAGGCTAGCAAAGTTTGGCTGGCACAAGGGCCACCATAAAACGTGTTTGGACCCCTCTGGGAGTCAGGGAGGACGGCGCATGGCTGTGTGCTGGCCTCTCTGACCTTGAGAGTGGTCTAAACATACTTTATGGTGGCTCTTGTGCTGGTCAAACTTTGCTGGCCTAATTGTGCCAGCCTAACTCCGGGTTAGGATTGCGTCCTCACTTTCCAATTGGGATAGGGAACAGCTTTTTTGACCCAAGGGAAAGAAAAGAGTACTAAATCTTATCAGTACTAGCACTAAATCTAATAATGCATTTTAATTTGTTTTGTGTGTCCCCTTAAACTTTGGATAGGCAGCTAACAGGTGTAGTAGGTGGTGGGGGCCAGAGACAGGGCCTTCTTTGTGGGGCACCATAGCTATAAGATGCATTGGCAGAGGAGGTTCACCCAAGCACTCTCTGAAGACTTTTTGTTCTGCTCTGCTTTTAATGTTCTCCGCCTTGGGTGCCTTCGGGCAGAAAGGCGGGATATAAATCCAATAAATAATAATAATAATAATAATAATAATAATAATTATACAGTACATAAATACTGTACAGTAACAAATACATCCTGCTCGAAGAATTACTGTGGTCAGTTCAGCTGTGTAGCCACCAGAGGGCACAAGAGGGATTCAGTTGTTTGAGTCCATTCAAAATTCTAATTTCAGGAAGATCAGCTCTTATGAAGCAAAGCAAGGCTCAGTGAATCAATCGTCCAAGTTACACAAACAAATTAAAACGTTCAGGAAATGCTCCATCTAATCCTTCCCAAGATACCTTCAGCATATATATGGCCAGAGAAAGGGCTGGGCATTCACTGAAATGTTGTGACCAAACAATTGTACAACCTGCATTAATTGTGCATATTTGCATAATTTATTCTGCTTTTATCAGTTTTTGAAAAACAAAAAAACAAAAAGCTTTGTGAGGCACATATGCCTCATCTCCTCCCTACCACTGTGTACCATGCTTCTGAAATTTCAACAGCCATTCCTTGTGCGTTTTGACGTTTATATTTCCAGTCATAAGGTCTAGAAACTTGATTGCTTTAAACAAACAAAAACCCCTTTGATTTTCAGGATATTTCATCTCTGCCCCCAGCATAAAACTCTTCAAATGCGTGGAACTGCAGAATATCTATACTCCTGGGTATAGATGCCAGCCCACTCAGGAGTAGAATGGAACTACATTCCCGGGGAATGGCAAAGGCAAGCTAGCAGTCTGGGCAGCTCCAGTCCTTGGCCTCTTTGACACAATCTTGTGGCAAAAGCCTCCTGGAAAGTGTGCCACCAACTCCTTACCCAGGATAAGCAGGATGAGCTTCCCATCCTATTTGGTTTCCTATTTCCTAGACAAGGAAGGAAGGAACTGGCCTATCTGAAGGTCTGGGCTACCTTCTGCTACCAGCCACCCACCATCAGCATCCATTAAGATTGGAACATCTGCCCAGGATCAACAAATGTCTGAAGGAGGCCACCAAGCCAAGCCTAGACTCAGTTTGACCCCTCTTGGAGTTGCCAACTTTGTTCCCTGCTCTTGCTTCTGTACATTTAATAACAGTTTGATCCATATAGTGAATAATGTTTACCTCCAGATCATGAAAAGCTTCCATGAGTTGCTATTAAAGGCACAAAAGCAGACCAGGGCAGACATGGGTGGAAGGGATTGGTCAACTGGTACCCCCTGGCACTGAAGAGACCAGCAGAGGCAGGGACTGAGGACTGCAGAAGTGGTCTGAGTGACACTCCCTTGCTAAGGGAGGACAAGTGCTCCCATTGGGGGGGGGTGTTTGCTGGTAGTAGACAAAAGTGAGGTTGGAAAACCTGACATCTGGGAACACTAGGGGGCACTGCTGGGTTCTGATCTGGAAATCCATCCTGTAACTAAGGGTCCAATCCTATCCAGATTTCCAGTCCTGATGGAGCCGCAATGCAGTCCCAAGATAAGGGAACAAACATTACCTGAGGAGGCCTCTGTGACTGCCCCCCAACCACCAGATGGCAGCACACGCCCCATTGGCTTGGCTGCACTGGTGCTGGAAAGTGGAATAGGATTGGGCCCTGTAATCCTGTACGCACTTTCCTAGGAGTAATCCCCACTGAACACAATGAAGCTTGCTTCTGAGTAGGCATATATAGGCTTGCGCTAGGTAAGCCTACATGTGATGGCAACCATTGCCTCTGCTTCCCTTGTTTCCCCCATCCCCAGTTCAGGACCGGCCCTCCAACTCACTCTGGTGAGGTCCAGGAGCCAGGTGGCACAGGAGAGGGTGGGTGACAGACTGTGCCCCAGTCAGCAGCCCCTTGCCCTACCTGACCCCATTCTTCACAGGGCAGCTCTGTCATCTGCCACAGACTCTATTCACTGCTTCTGCTGCCACCCTGCACTCCCGCTATTGGAGAAAGGTGGCAGGATGAGGCCAGAGGGGAGGAGAGTTGCATGTGCCACCATGAACGCTGGGGTAGGGCAGGTGGACATGACATTTGGAATACCAAAAACAGCATTTTAATTGGGGAAGGGGATATTATTATTTTATTATTTATTGAATTTTTACTCTGCCCGCTTTCTGCCCGCTATTTTCTGTCTTTCTGCCCGCTATTTGGGCACCCAAGGCAGCTTACAATATTAAAATTATAAACAACAGTGCCAGACCTAGTTGGTTCAGGCACCAGAGCAGTTTGCTTTAGGTCTGCCCTAGTTCCTTCCCTTCCTTTTTCTCTGTTTTTGGATTGTGAACCCCTAATAACAGGAATCCGTCTTCTTATTCTTTGGAAGGCCACTGTGTGCACAGATGGGGGGCTACATGCATAACCCCACACACACACACACAGAATCCTAGAGAATCCTTTTCTGCTTTCTTCATGTCCACTTCTGCTCTGATTAGGGGTACCAGATACAGAGTCAGAGTACCTACTCCTGTAACCCGTATGTAGAAGAGGGGATTTGGGCAGGTACAGCTCATCCACAGCTGCACCTGCTCAAATTCCCTCTTCGATACAATGGTTGAAGGTATAGGTACCAGTGGCGTCCCTACAGGGAGGGCGGAGTGCTAAGTTTTGCAAGGAGCCTTACCCTCCCGTATAAATTGCTCCTTTCCCTTGCTGCTGTAGCCAGTAAGCGACACCAGCATTGCTTTCCCCCCTGAGGATTGGCTATAAGTGGGTGGGAAAGGAGCGATTTCCACGACAAGGTAAGGCTCCTTGCAAAACTTAGAGCTCTGCCCCCCCATAGGGACGCCACTGATAGGTACTCTGTCCTGGTTTGTATCTGGTAACCAAGGCCAGCTTTAAGCCAATGTGACCAATGTTGTCACATCGGGCCCTGTGCTCCAGGGGGCCCCCCCCGCACTAGCAGGGTGAGCATATTGCCTGTGGCTGCAGTGGGGATCTCTATGGGCTGTAAGTCAGTGGGGTGAGCAGAGCAGCTTTACCTTGGTCTCTCCACCTGTCTCTGCCTCTGAACAGCCCAAGATGGGCCACCTGGAAGCAGTTAGCACTGATGTTATGATATCCCCACCAACTACTTCCCCATGCCATGCTTTGCACGTGGCACGAACAGAGCTCTTCTTGGTGAGTGGGGGGCCCTGCAGGGGGGGCGCACCACAGGAATGCCCCACATTGGGCTCCACTGCTGCTAGAGCCGGTCCTGCTGGTAACCCTGACTCTGATCCTCCTGACTTCATGCAGTTGACAACAGGATCTTAGTGCCAAGACCTGAGGATCTGGGTGGAGGTAAATGTCGCCCAGGCCAGAAACCAGTAGGAGCAGAGTTTCAAAGAAACTCACATTTGAAAATGGCAAGGTGGAACTGCAGCCAATCTTCTTGCAATAATGGTATGTGGAGCTTTCTCTTTCCCAGGCTGCAGTGGGAAGTTTTAGAGGCCAGTCTAAGGTTGATTTCCTTCCGAGGAAACCACTTGAGTCTCGTGGCATTCTTGTGTTTGTGTGTCTGTGCGCAGAGGGCATGTGGGCGTGCGCATGTATGTATGTAGGACGATCTCTTTTCGTCTTTCTGGGAGCAGAATTACTCTTGGCGAAACAATTCAAAGGTGAGCCAGATGAAAGAAAGAGGCTGCATGGCGCTAGGGGAGCATTTGTGAAGCCTCTGACTTGGTGTTTCATTTATGAGTTCTGAAAAAGAACAAGTCTGCAAAACTGTTCCAACCCAGGTTTTCCCCTCTACTCTGCTTGTGGGAAAAAAGCGTGGAACGTGTATAAGGATTGGGTGTGTATCCTGCAATTCTGTGCAAGAAGAAGAAAAAATGCACCAATTCAGATGAGCTTTTTTTAAAGTTTCTAGTGCTCATTGTTGCAAAGATTGAGAATGTGTGGACAATGCTTGCGGTCAAAATCCCGGATTCTTCCCCTTTTGGGATTTTCCTCTTTGGTGCCTTTGGAGTACCCCAGATGCATGTCTGATGCTTCAGCAGTCTGAAGGGGTCACTGAGTCGTCCAGGTGGAGTAGCCTTTATCCCCTGGTCATTGCTGCCTCACAGGTAAAACTGGGTTCACACCCACCAGGTAGAAAAAATGGGGGCCTCACATCCCTTGGTGCATTTGCCAAGTTCTAACATGGATTCTTCTTGGGAGTCACCTATACCCACTCTGTGCAAGTGAGGTGCACGGCCAGGACTCTGGTACAGCGTGAATGAACCAGTGAATTGCATCAGAGTTGCATGTTCTTTTCACACACTTGCCATCCTTTTCAGTGGGGTCTCTATAGGGAGGGCAGAGCTCTAAGTTTTGCAAGGAGCCTTACCCCGTCATGTAAATCCCTCCTCTCCCTTGCTTCTGTAGCCAGTAAGCAATGCCAAGATGTTGCTTTTCCCTGTGAGGATTGGCTACAACGGTGCAGGAGATTTCACTCTATTTCCACTGCAAGGTAAGGCTTCTTGCAAAACTTAGAGCTTTGTCCTCCCTGTAGAGACGCCACTGATCCTTTTCCACCTCCATCCCCTCCTCTTGCAAATCGATGTGTTCCTTGTTTGTATCCCTTGCTTCAGTCCATCCACTGGTTTGCTTTTTCTGTCTTTTAATAAACTCCTTTGTGTTCTTGTCTGTCTGCCTGGTCTCAGTTCACTTGGGAGGAAGAGCTCCCCCTATGGATGGACTGGCCCGGGGAGGGTGAGTGTGCCAGGATGCAGCAGCACTTAGGCCCAGATCCTAAACCCCATCCCAGGCGGCCTGGCCTCACTCTGGGCTGCTTGGATTTGCACCGCTGATTTGAGGCACAGATCCAAGCAGCCCCATTCAGGCCACTGCCATGTTATTTGGGGTAAGGGGAATCGATTCCCCTTGCCCTGGGTTGTGCCACAGCCAGCCTCAGCCTCACGCTTAATATGGTGCAGGCTGATCAGCCTGCCTATTCCAGCACGGCGTTAGGATTGCGCTCTAAGAGCCAATGCAGACAAACAGTTTATTTGTTATTGGTTAGTGTGTCATACTAGGCATGTGAAAACCTGAGTTCACATCCTTGCTCAGCTGCAATGCTCCTAGGTGGCCAGGGATCAGTCACTCTTGCCTGATCTGCCTTACAAAGTTGTTGTGAGGATAAAATGAAGGAAGAACTGTGCAAACTGCCCTGTTGGAGGAAGGGTGGGATAGAATCCAGTTTTCTTTTTAAAGCCAATATTCTTTGGGTAGCCAGTTTCAGTTTTCACAGACAGATACACACTGCCTGAGCAAAAGAAGCAGGCAGCCATGTTATTATCTTGTTATGGATTAAACCATAATATTGTGTCCTTTCCCCAAGGAATTCAGAGAAGGCAAGACAGGCCAGTCTCCTCTATAAATGGTGGATTGGTGTCAAGATGTTCTTGAGTTTCACAGGTGGCATTATTACATCAAGGGCTTCCAGGTTATTCTCTGGGCTGCCATTATGTTTCTTGAAGTAGCTTCTCCTCTGAATACTTTGACTAGTGCAAATGGAGGAGAATTCCTCCTTTTAAGCTAACCTTACAAGCTCCTGCTGAAGCTTGATTATTACCTCTGCAGAAGTCTTGTGGGTTTCTCCTAAACTGAGCAGGACAAGCGACGCCCACGATGGACTGCCTGGTACAGTACATTGCAGGCAGCCATTTTGTCAGCCACACTTCACACAAGCCTTGAGTAATCTGGGCCTCCTTTAACTGTAAATTGCTCTTCCCCATTGAACTCAAGAGGTAAACATGAGGGCTCAACTGATAAGACTGAGGAAAAAAAATGGAATGAAGACCAAAACAGAGATGATAATACAGAGGGGCTTGGTCCATTGACCTCAAAAACACAACTCCTGGCTATCTGTCTGTGTCCATGGCTGTCAGGCCCACAGTCTCCCCCCATCTTGCATCTCCATATGCAGACTTTGGAGGGATCTTGAAAGGTCCTGGTTCCTTATCTTCAGGAGCAAAGCCTTCCCCACCCTCTGTGATTAGAGAGACATTCAACTGTCTTCTAACTGCTGTGATAAAGAACATTGCCATGGAACTGAAGCTCTTGGAGCCAGAAGCTCCAGGAGGGCTGTGGAGTGCAGGCTATGAAGCTGGATGTCAATAAGGCCCCTCCTTGCGTTTTTACAGGTACAGCTGCCTGGGTCCACAGGGCAAAAGAAATGTTTCGTCTGAAGGTCAGTACTCATAGGCCTGCTCATCACTTGATGGCTCTGGCATTTTTGTCAATCAAATGTAAGGGGCACACCACCAGAACCGTGGGGCAATTGGCATTCTTTATTACTCCCCCTGCCACAAGTTCTCTCAGCAACTCTGTGGGATAGGTTACGGTGCAAGAAAATTATCCAATGAGCTTCATACCTGAGCTGGGACTTCAGGCTGGGCTCCTAGTCCAATGCTTCAGCCACTGTACCACACTGGCGTCCACATCCTCTTCCATATGTTCAAGATATGCATGCAGTTCTTCATCTGAACAGCCATAGAAACTGTTGGAAGGAGCATGGAGAGCTGTTGACTAATTGGAGTTATCGGATAACCACCGTCCCTTACGTCGCATCTCGCCACATGCACTTTCTCTTCTACTACACTAACAATATTCCTGCCAGTCGAGACTACTTTGGGCCACGTTACACGCTTTACGGGAATTGATATCCCCTTGACCACAAGACTTCCATCTCATACTACCCATCAGTGTCACAGGTGTGCATTTTTTCTCTGTGCCAAAGCATCAGCTGATGAGCATAATCACCCCCTGCTAGCACCCACCACTGATGTGGAGCAAAGCCAGAAAGTCTCAGGGCGCAATCCTAAGGTGAGTTAGGCCAGCATACGCTAAACCAGCAAAGTTTGGCCAGCACAAGGGACATCGTCAAGTATGTTTGGACCACTCTCGGAGTCAGAGGTGCCAGCACACAGACGTGAGCCATCCTCCCTTACTATGAGAGTAGCACAAACACGCCTTATGGTGGCCCTGGTGCCAACCAAACTTCGCTGGCTTAGTTTATGCCAGCCTAACTCCAGTTTAGGATTGCACTCTCAGGCTGTGGCAAAGGTGCATCATGTGCTACGAGCTTGTCTATGGCATTCTCAATCCCATAGCTAGAAATGTCATTGGGAGCGGCCCTGAGCACACAGGAGGTGGGGTGAAAGTCAATGCAGAACAGCCAGAACCAAAATGCAGGTAGCCCAATATATTTAATATATATATTTATATATCTTTATATATTTATATCATTATATAAATATTTATATATATTTATATATTTCATTGTATTAAATGTTTATTAACATTTACAGTATTATCAGACTTAAGGCTGCAACACTTTAAACTGAGTTCCTACTGCTTGTCAGGTATCTCAGTGCCTTTGCATTCATTGGCCAGGGTGGAGGGTGGGGGACACATTTGCTTCTTAGTGAGCAACACTGTGGAACTCCCTCCTGCTAGAGTCAGGGGTCTCCAAACGTTTCAGTATAAGGGCCACATCGTATATTTTGCACATTTTTGCAGGGCCCCCCCCAAAATCAGTTCTATAAATGAATGAATGAAATCGGTTTCACCTGGAACTTTTTTTGGTAATCCGCACGATAAGATTCAGAACGAAAGAGAATTTCCAAAGGAACAATTTCCAAAGGAACAATGCTTTGCTGAAACTGAGAAACGTGCTGCACCGTGATGGTTTGAATTTGTTGCACTGCTGTTTTGTGGTTTGTTTTGCAGTTCTGTATTTATGTTTTTAATTCTTTGGGACGAAAAGCTTCTTGCAATCAAAAGTGTGTGGGAAAAGAAGGAAAAAATGTTTTAAAATAAAATCAAGTTGGATGCAGAAGTTCAGTTCAGTTCAGGGGTAACCCCCACTTTCAAGGAGTTTAGGTAGCAGAATAGCCTCTGCCTGAGACCTGCCGGAGAGCTAGTCTCATTTCAAGCTTGGCCTGGTTTAGACTCCCCAGGTGTGGGCTGGAAAGTCTCCCATTTCCCCCTGCTGTAACCCTGCCCTCCTACATTTCTTCCCTGGCTATGGAACTCATGTCCTTTCCCAGGCTGGCACTCATCTTCTTTTGGGATGTCTCCCCATTCCTCTGGCTTGAAGGCATCTCCGGTTCGTCCCTGAGCCTTTGTCATGTCTCTGAGTTTTAAGCTTCATTTGCAGCTTCAGCTGCCTGTTTTTCCTCCTCAGTTCTGGAATGAGGGAGTGAGGCTGCAGATTATGCCGCTGAGCTGGGACAAGCCCAAAGACCAGGCCATGGGAAAGTGCACAGGGATTTGCAATGTTTGTGATTAACTAATCCGGCTCAGAGCATCCCTAGAAACCAGATCCTGGCTCCAGGCCTCGTGGGCAATAGGGTATCATCATCCCCGCAATGCTAAGAGAGCTGCAGACCACAGGCAGCTGTGAGCCATGCACACACTCGCTCAGTTGCAGGACATCAGCTGAGGCAGGAACAGACGCACGCTTCAAGAATGTTGTACCCCAGCACACCTGTGCGATGACTGCACACACAATGCGCTTCCATGTACTTTGCAGTAAGAAGTTCAGTCTCTCTAATGATCTAATCAAAAGGTCTTGGGTAAGCACTGGGCCCACAGAGATCTTTTCAAGAACCCAGCCATCAGGGTTGAAAATGCTGGGCAGGAGAAGTTATCTATGACCCCTTTCAGATTAACCTTTAAAGCCCTGAACAGCTTGGGATCAGAACAACAAAAATATTGCCTCCTCTTACATGAATCCTCCCCCCACCCCGGTTATTAATATCATCTTCCAACATCCTTCTCCAAGTCCTCCTGTCATCAGAAGACATGACCAGAGATTAGGCCTTCTTAGTCGTGATGCCACTTTTGGAATTCTCTCCCCTAGGTGGTTAAACTGGCATCGCCTTTGTTTGTTTGTTTGTTTTGATGCCAGATGAAAACCTTTTTTCAAAAGAAAAATGGCCCAGGCCTTTTAAGATCTGTTTATTTACAATTGAACTTTGACGCTGGACACTTCATAAGTCCGCTGCTTGCTTGTACTGCTTTGTTTTGTTT
Source organism: Lerista edwardsae (assembly GCA_029204185.1). NCBI lineage: Eukaryota > Metazoa > Chordata > Lepidosauria > Squamata > Scincidae > Lerista > Lerista edwardsae. The sequence continues at coordinate 518,234 of JAJKFI010000197.1, read as the reverse complement.
GAAATTCTTTTACATGCGCAGTTCTGGAAACTCTGGCTGAATTGCAGCTAACATGTTACTTAAATGCAATAACATTACTTAAATGAGTAAATAAAATGTGCAGTCTTGGTTAACAACAACAAGTTTGCAAAACTACTCAGGAAGGAAGGGGTGTTCTGAGACATGGACACCGGCCAATCAATACTATACACTGCTAGCTTCTGTTGCAAACTTGCAGAAATTTTCTCCCCACCACCAGAGCTCAGCTGCAGACAGAAAAAGTACATTTAGATTAAATGCAGTGAGGGAGCTTCCAAACTACAGCCACATCTTTCAAAATATTAGTTCTGTCTTAACACGGTTGTCTGTGGTCTGGCTAGTTGAACTGGAAAAAAAACTCATTTTCTCATTAGTTCTTTTTTTAAAAAAAATTTATATTAATTTTAGGCATCCTAAACTTGCTATTTTGTCTATGTTTACTGCTGTATGAATTGTAACTGTGCTTATCTTATACACGTTTAAGATGGAATAGAATTATCGGACTATGGATCTTGCGTTTCACAGCCATTGAATCTCACCATTAACAAAATGTGTATGCATTTTTTTTATCCGACATCTGTATGGGTGTGTGTTTCTGTGTACACATACACACCAACTGAGGATAATGCTTCAGGAATCTGATGAAATCACTCCAGAGGCGTTTCTAAGGTATAGCAACGAGGGGCAAGAGCCCCTTTAAAGTGCCCAACTTTAAAGTGCCCAACCGGCAGCCAGGGGAAGCTGCCTGAGAGGCGTGTGGCTTCCCTTGGCCGCTGTTAGGGCAAAACAAGGAGGTGGGGCTTGAAGCCACACCCTGCAACGTCATGACATCACGACGTCATGACGTTGTGTGCCATGGGTGCAGTTTCACCCTGGTACGCCTCTGAATAACTCTCGTCTATGGAAGAGATGTGGTGACGCTGCGGGTTAAACCACTGCTGCTGGGCTTTCAAACCGGGAGGTTGGGAGTTCAAGACCACGCGACAGAGTGAGCTCCTGTCACTTGTCCCAGCTCCTGCCAACCTAGCAGTTCAAAAGCACCTAAAAATGCGAGTAGATAAATAGGTACCACTTCGGTGGGAAGGTAACAGCGTTCCGTGTGCCTCGGCGTATAGTCATGCCGGCCACATGACCACGGAAGCTTGTCCTCAGACAAAAGCCAGCTCTACGGACTTAGAAACGGAGATGAGCACCGCCCCCTACAGTCGATCATGACTAGACCATTCAGTCGTGGGGAAACCTTTACCTTTATGGAAGCTTATTCTAGAGCACATTTGTACATCTTTAAGGTGGCACCAGACTCTAAAAGCTTGTGTGGTGTAGTGGTGGATGAAGACCAGAGAGAATCTGGTTCAAGCTCAGCCACAGCCCTCCCATATGAACATTGCATTGGTCATTATGTCTCACAGGGTTTCTGCAAAGATAAAAACCCTGGGGGTGGGGGAAGGAATTTTGTATGCAGCCCTTAGAAGGAAGGTGGAAATAAACGCCATACTATTCCACTGCAGGTTACAGGACGGGGCTTTGACCTTGCAACAAGCTTGCAGAGTGCAGTCCTGTTCAATTCTATGTCAGTGTAAGCCACATTAGTGTAAATCTGTGGCCAGTTCTTTTCACGAACAGCTGAAGAGATTCTGCTCAGGCCTAGTGGCTGAGGATTCTTCCTGGAGATAATTCTCTCCCAAAACAGCTCCCAATCTGTCTGTAATTTGTCTCTACACTTGATCACAACAAAAGCCTCTGAGCGAGACTTCCTTCCTGCTGGAAAATAAGTGTAGTTTTGTTTGGCTGGAGCCCTATCCAGAAAGGGAAATGCCCTTTGTGTTGATGGTTCAGCTGTGACTCCTGTCTTGTAGCCCAGGATCTCTATGATCCCCAGTTTAGCTAAATCCAATTTCTTTTCTGTATTCACTTATATACACAAATGGAATAATCATCATCATCATCTTCGGAATACCACAAAGGAACTATGCAAAGCATGAGTAAGGATTGCTACAACCCTCAGGCATCCTTTTGCCAAACCCAAGAATGGAAATGCACTTAAGGCTCATACATTCTCTGGAAATTGGCCCACCAAATAGCATTACCTTCATGGCCAACTCATATGTTCCTCTATAACCCCACATTTGCTGCCCACTTTCAGCGTTGCAAACAGCACTTCAGCTATTCCCTCTGACCGTGCCTCTAAAACTCAAGAGTCTGCCAGTAGGAACAGTGTGAGCTTCCCAAAATGTAATCAGTAGCTGGGGCTACTTATAAGACACTGCCAGACTTTCACAGATCCAACTAGACTTCTGCTACCCAGGGCAAAGAAGATTTTGTAGCCCCCTCCCATGACAAAATCAAATTTTATCTATCTATCTATATAAAAGAGAACGTGTGTGTGTGTGTGTGTGTGTGTGTGTGTGTGTGTGTACACGTTTGTGTGTACGTATGTTCCGCATAGGCTCCGCGATGCCTGGAGCGATTGACACCAAACTTGGCACGCAGACACCTTGCAGTCTGCCGACAAACACGGGGGGGGGGGGTCAGACCCCCCTAGGACCCATGGGGGTGGGGGTGCGCAGGGGGTGCAACGTTAAAATGATCGGAAACGGCCAAAATCGGTGTAGAATCTGTCATTTCCAGGGTCACTAAGACGAGCGGCGACGCTCCTGATGCCGGTGGAGTCCGGGTTCAGCCCTCGGCATGGAGGGTGAGAAGGGGTGCAAAACAAAATGTCCACCATGCCCTGCTGGAACGCCTGGACCGATTAGCACCCAACTCGGCATGCGCAAGCCTTGTGGCCTGGCCACAAACACTGCGGGGGGCAGGGCCCCCCTAGCACCCCTGTGGGTGGGGGTGCACAGGGGGCCCCACGTGAAAATGGTCAAAAACGGCCAAACTCGGCGTCAAATCCATAGTTTCCGGGGTCGCCGAGATGAGCGGCGATGCTCCTGATGCTGGTGGTCCGGGTTCGCCCCCCCCCCTCAGCATGGGGGGCAAGAAGGGGTGCGAAAGAAAACATCCGCCATGCCCTGCTGGAACGCCTGGACCAATTAGCACCAAACTTGGCATGTGCAAGCCTTGCGGCCTGGCCACAAACACTGCAGGGGTTGGGGCCGCCCTAGCACCCCTGTGGGTGGGGGTGCAAGGGGCCCCCACATGAAAATGGTCAAAAATGGATGAAATTGGCGTGGAATCCGTAGTTTCCACGGTTGCCGAGATGAGTGGCAACGCTCCCAACGCCGCTGGAGTCTGGGTTCGGCCCCCCCTTGGTGTGGGAGGCAAGAAGGGGTACAAAACAAAACATCCGCTATGCCCTGCTGGAATGCCTAGACCGATTGGCACCAAACCCGGCATACGCAAGCCGTGTGGCCTGGCCACAAACACTGTGGAGGTCAAGCCCCCCAGTGCCCCCGGCGGTGGAGGTGCACAGGGGGCCCCACATGAAAATGGTTGAAAACGGCTGAAATTCGCCTCAAATCCAGAGTTTCTGGGGTTGCTGAGACGAGCGGTGACACTCCTGACGCCGGTGGAGTCCGGGTTCAGCCCCCCCTCGGCATGGGGGGTGAGAAGGGGTGTGAAACAAAAAGTCCGCCATGCCCTCCTGGAACGCCTGGACCAACTGGCACCAAACTCCCCACACATGTGCCTTGTGGCCTGGCGACAAATACCGTGGGGGTAAGGCCCCCCTACCGCCCCTGGGGTTTGGGTACGTGGGGGGCCCCATGTGAAAATGGTTGAAAACGACCAACCTCGGTGTCAAATCCATAGTTTTCGGGTTCGCTGAGCTGATTGGTACAATACATTCCTTTTCGTGTCTAATAGAAGCTTGGGATAAATAAATACCCGGGCAACGCCGGGGAAGGAAAAGCTAGTTTATTATAAACAAATAAAAGGTTTTCTGGTTCGGGCAGAAGGTCTGGTCGAGAGGGTTAAAGCTGCAGTAATTGCCCAAAGATAAGATCCAAAGGTCGCTAGTTTGGAACCACCCGAAGCTTCCATATGCGGCAGACCTCAAGAATGTGGCTGATTAGATCTGAGCCATCTCAGCTGCCTGTGAGAGGGGGAGTTGTGCTAGACAGCCAGCTGCTCTTTGGTGAGAGCAAAGAAGCAGATTATCAGCCGGTTGGAAGGCAATCATGTGGCGAGAAAGAAGGACTGGACCATAAAAGTGTCATCTGTATGTAGTTCTTGAAAGATTAGAACTTTCTTTGTGATTTGTAAAAACCTTTGCGGTTTAGAAAATGCCTGCCTATGTAAACCGCCTTGAATTAAAGTCAAAGGAGCAATCTGATGACCATACCAAGAAAGGTGGTATATAGATACCTATTATTATTATTATTATTATTATTATTATTATTATTATTATTATTA
>JAJKFI010000197.1:488343-513847 GCA_029204185.1 Lerista edwardsae | reverse complement strand
TATTATTATTATTATTATTATTATTATTATTATTATTATTATTATTATTATATCCATGCCTACTGATAGAATACAGATATCCTAATGCCATTGGTCTCATTCAGCATTAAATTATCTTTCCAATGATATATAACATGATGGGATTAGCAGAGGCATACCAGGGCTTCAACACACACACCCCAGCATGCCTTGTGATGCCATGACATCATATGCAAGACATCACTGGTGTGGCCCAGGCAACAAGCACTCCCATCCGCTTCCCAAGCTGGGAAGCTGACAGGGTGCCTCACTACTACAAACACATGCGGGTGTGCTACGCTTTTTCCCACTCACTGCACGTGCGCACACACACACACACCGCAACCAGCACCTGCTGTGCCCAAATCACCTCTCGGCACCTTTATATGCCCTGGGTATTAGTCATACTTACCAAGGTTTTCACAGTTTGACCAATGGTATCAAGCTTAGCTCCCCCCGCCCCCAAGCTTGTTGCCTGGTGCAACTGTTACCTCTGCACCCCTTCAGCTACGTCACTGCTTCTGCCAATCTGCCCTGTGAGTTTGTTGCCAGATTAGGGACTTAGAGAAGGCACTTGTATTGAGGCTTAAACCAGAACTGCTTTTTCTGCTTTTTCTCCCTTTTATTTGACTGAAACCACAAAATGTTTCATGGCACCCTGAAGGCCATCACAATGACTGTGGGCTAGAGTCCACTTCATCAGGTGTTTGCAATGATCGATAGGTATTGATGTCTTGAGTACAGACAGAAGGGCAATTTTTTTGTTTTTTTGTTTACAAATGGCAATGCACTGCAATGAGGTCACCATGTGTCACACTACTATGTGGAGCCCAAATACATGAAGACTGCAAGTGAAAGGAAGGCAAAATTCAATCTTTCGTCTATCTCACGGTATGCGTTCCTTCATTTAGCATTGCCAGAAGCCTCCTTTCTCCAAAGTTGCTGAAGTTGTCTACCATGGTTGTGCTTATGTCTTATTTTTAGTTTACATGTTCTAGCATGCTCTAGCACCATACGGCACATTTGCACCAACTTGTGAGCCGGCAGCACCAACAAAATGTGCGCCGGCCTTCTGGTGCTGGCTCAGATCCCCGTGCAGTCCGGCGCAGGTGGGTGTAGCACCTGGCCAAGCAGGGGGTGGAAGAGGCTGGCAGAAGGGAGTTCTGGGGGTAGGAGGGGGCATTTTGGGGCTGTGGGGGGCAGATAGGGAAAATATCCCCTTACCTCCAGCAGCCTCCAACCCTGCATTGAATACAGTGCAGACCATGTGGCCTGGCTGTACCTGTGCAGGGATAAGATTCCTCTGTCTAATGAAGTAGGCTCTGGCCTATGAAAGATTTTACTTCAGTAAAACTGGTGGCCTTTCAGGGTATCACAAGCGAACTGGGTGGTTTTGTGGTGCAGTCTTTCTGGGTTGATTGACTAGCGACTGCTGGCAATAAATACACATGGGCAAGATCTGTTTCATTAAAAAAAACCAAACAGAAATGGGCAGCCCAATCTTACGCTGCCTGGGTACCAGAAGTGCAGTGGTAGCCAAACGGCTGCCGCTGCATTTTTCTGGCACCAGATAGGTGCCAGAGGCACTTCGGGAAAAGGCACTTCCACTGGGTAAGGGCACAGGGCCATCAATGGGTCTCCTCATGCCTGTGCTGGCTATTTTGCCAGCTCAGACAAGTTGGGCTGCATGGCCAGACATAGAGGTCCCAACCCCGCTCCTCCCTCCCAGTTCCTCCCTCCCTGCCCACCCAATAATGCCACACTGCCAGCGGGCAGTCTCTGGGCATGCAAGAACAGCTCTGGACCAGCACAGGCAGTAAGGGATTACCACCAACACTGGAGGTACCTTGTGGCACCTTTGCAATACCAGTGCAGGTGGCACACTTGTACTGCCCACGCTGCGGCCCATTGGATTGGGCCCAATTATTTTCTGTAGGGAACTAGGAATGTATTTTAAATATATACTTTTTCCTGAAGCAGACTAGCAGGGCCAACACTCCTGAGGGCGCAACCCTAAACTGAGTTAGGCCAGCATAAGCTAAGCCAGTAAAGTTGGGCCGGCACAAGGGACACCATAAAGAGTGTTTGGACTACTCTCGGAGTCAGGGAGGATGGCTCACATCTGTGTGCTGGCCTCTGACTCCAAGAGTGGTCCAAACATACGTTATGGTGTCCCTTGTGCTGGCCAAATTTTGCTGACTTACCTTATGCCGGCCTAACTCCAGTTTAGAATTGCGCTCTGAATTTGTTCCATTTCATGAACTTCTCTGTACTCTTTAGGAAAGTAGATGATGAAGGGGGAAAGAGACACATTTAGATCTGCTACTTCAAGGGTTGGTAAGCGATGGAGGCCCTGTTGAGGCCCTGTTTTTTTGCAACTCTGTTCTCCCTTGATCTTACTCTCTCCCTTGTATCTCTGCCACCTGCCACCAGCCTCTGCGTCAACCTGCGGTCTCTCTAGAGCTGCACCTGATTCTATGAAGGGCCCCGGTTTGGGTGTTCTTGGGACACACTGCTGAAACCACAGTTTATATCAAGAACCACTTCTTCTCTTTCTTTTTCTCACCTTCTTGCTACATCTCCCACCCATCCCCAATAACACTGAGCAACATTGACGTGTCTTTATTTAAAACAATGCAAGAAGATAGCAGTTGACTGAGCTGCTTAGCCTCCCACATGGGAATTTATAAGCAAAACTATGGCCAATTGGAACATCATCTGATTAGGCTGCTAATTTTTTTCATAACAAGTTTCCTTTTACCAGTTTTTACCAGCTTTTACGAGTTGATGGGGAAGTAGAAATTCTTAGAGTTTTTCCTATGAGTGCAGCAATGGGGGGATATTTGGTGGCAGCGCTTCAGGTTAAACCACTGCTGCTGGGCTTTCTGACCGGAAGGTTGGGAGTTTTAGACCACGCGACCGAGTGAGCTCCCATTGCTTGTCCCAGCTCTTGCCAACCTAGCAGTTCGAAAGCACATAAAAATGCAAGTAGATAAATAGGTACTACTTTGGTGGGAAGGTAACGGTGTTCCGTACGCCACAGCGTATAGTCATGCCGGCCACATGACCACAGAAGCTTGTCCTCGGACAAACACCGGCTCTACAGGCTTAGAAGGGTGCTCATCTCTACAGGAGATGAGCACTGCCCCCTACAGTCGGTCACGACTAGACCATTAGGTCGTGAGGAAACCTTTACCTTATATTACTATATTTCTGCCTGACATCCAGCTCTAATCCAAGCCTGCTATAGGTAAAATACCATAACCAGGCTAGATCAGAACAGAGACCCTGGAGGACAGGAGAGTCCAGAACCCCTCATTTCATAGAAGGGATTATTATTTGTATGTTTCATAATTGCTTGCTTGCTTCTTTTGCTTGTGTGTATGGTAAGTCGTCCTGGGGGTAGGGGGTGAGGTGGGGGGAGAAGCCTCATGGTTTGCCACTGAATGAATGGCCTTCACCCATTTGCCTATGGGCTGGCCTGCACCCATGCTATATTTCCCAAGTGGCATTTGAGACAGTTCACCCATTGGGGAAAGGACTGCAAGGGCTTGCTGGTGATGCTTACCTGAGTATCATCATTGTCTACTTGATCCAAATAGAGACAAGGAGAGAGCACCCAAATCCTATCACTCCTCCAAAGGGGGAAATGGAATTGTATCCCACTCTGATTGAAACACTTCTTTATGAGCCAGAAAGCAAAAAGTCAAGACGTATGTGGCCCAATAAATTTGACATCTAATGGTCAAAGCACATGGCAGAACATTTGCCTCATTATAGAGGCCATTGCTCCAAAGTTACCCACATATGGTATAGGATAGTGCAAAGAGTGTGGTGCTCCACCTTGCCTTTGACTTACAGTAGGGAGACCTGCAGTTGCAGTACCAGCGAGGAAGGTTATGACAATGTAGCACATGCAGAACAATTGGGTGATAATACACTTGAGACAGTGATGGGGGTGACCTTGACAGCTGAGCTGACTTTACCTTGGAGAAACCGAGCAGTGCAGAATACTGTTAGCTCTGCTTTCAGTATAATCAGTCATTCTGATCAATATTCTTACACTTACTATTGTATTACTTGAACTGACATTCTATATTCTTGTACTGACCCATTCACAACTATGTGGCAGGCTGTTCCCTTCTTTGTTTCTAAGTACTCTTTTCCAAAAGAATTTTCTGGCCTTTTTCATGTAAAGGGATTTCAGATAATTCCTTTCTTTCTTTCTTTCTTTCTTTCTTTCTTTCTTTCTTTCTTTATTTATTTATTTATTTATTTATTTATATAAATAAATGAAATTGAGGGTGCAATCCTAATCAACTTCCCAGCACTGACATAGCAGTGCCAATGGGGCATGTGCTGCATCCTGCAGTGGAGCAGTAGTCACAAAGCCCTCCTCAAGGTAAGGGAATGTTTGTTCCCTTACCTTGGATACTGCAATGCCTGGTGTTGGAAAGTTGGCGAGGATTGCGCCCTAAGACTCCAGTCCATGGTCTATCCCACCATTTTCCATAGAAAAATCAAAAACAGCAAGTAACAACAGCGCAGGTTGCTCCTGGATCACTTGCCCAGTTTGCCGTGTTCCATGTGCTCTCCCATCTCTGCAGATGATGCATAGAAGCAATTCAACTAGTATATGGTCCTTGATACCTTGAAGGAACATCCAACATGTAAAAACTGAATTCATCAATTTTTTTTAAAATCTGTGCATTATAGCCTGATATTTTATGGCACACAACAGAGTTTTGAGTGGTTTAGCAATGCCTGGCAACTGTCTCAGATGTCCACCATTGAAAATGAGAATCAGCATACTTTTTCTGAAAATGTTGATGGGCTGCTAACATTCTATTAAAATTTCAGATGGATTTCCATGAGCCAACACAATTATTGACTGTGTTTTCTTGCTTTGGGGCCACTTGCCAGACTAGGGGTGCAGTCTGAACCAACTTTCCAGCTCTGGGGTAAGGGGACAAACATTCCCTTACCTTGAGGAGGCTTCCGTGACTACTCCTCCACTGCAGAAAGCAGAACATGCCCCATTGGCACAGCTATGCCAGTGCTGGAAAATTGGTTAGGACTGCGCTCTAGATTTTTCCTCCTAGTTTTATGCCTTAGGTTGGTGGTTGCCAAACTTCCTACTGGTGGGCCACAGACCTACAGTTTGGGAACCACTGCCTTAGGTGACTAGACAGCTTTTAAACTGAACTCTGATCCCGACCTACCACCGGGCTCTGTGCTTTGGTCCTTGAGAGCCAGTTTATGTTAAGAACTGTTTATCCTAATTCTAGAACTCAACTCACTTGGTTGCATGTCCTTCTATTTCAGGCATTCCTAACCTGATTTAAAACAAAAAAAAATCTAGACTTTTTTCAATAGATTTTTTCTTTCCTAAATGAGATGTTCAACTGACATGCCACCTCCTTCTGCAACAGGTGCTCAGGTAGTAGACATATGAAGGAAGAGACCACATAAGAAGGCAATGAGGGTATGGGTACAAAGGCAGGCAATCGGTGCATCGGCAAATGATGGAGGAAATGTGGCTTGCTCTTTGATCTGATAAGCATCCCTCTCGCAGGTGCCAAGGGGGAAAAGAGCAACACAGACCTGAGGTTTTACACTTTCTCATCCATGACTGCTTCCTGCTTTGGCTCTTTTCTTTAACCCTTAGAACACCAAGCAGGTAAGGACGTTGGTTGCACTTCAGGGTTCTCCACTGGAGTTCAGAACACAAGAAGAGCCCTGCTGGGTCATACTAAAAGTCTAGCGAGTTCAGCATCTTATTTCCAACATCCAGCCAGATATCTCCAGGAGACCCCCCAGTGTGGCATGAAGACAACATTCTCCCTTGCTGTTATTCCCCAGTATTCAGTAATATTCTACACCAGCTGGCTGAAAAGTTGGCAACCCCAGTTCAAAGACACCAGTCACATCAAGGGAACTCTAGTCTTGTCATTTGCTTATACAAACTCAGTGGGGGAACCCATGCCCTTCTCCAGTTTTTTCCTCCCACAGAACTCCGACTTGGCCCTTGTGAAATGCACAAAACACCATGGGAGATTCAGGTCGGGGAGAGCAGTGGTTTAGCATGGGGACAGCAAAGATTAGGCCATTAAGGGCATAATCCTATCCAACATTCCAACACCAATGCAGCTGTGCAATGAGGCATGCGCTGCTTCCTGCAGTGGGTGGGTGGGGTAGTAATGGAGGCTTCCTCAATGCAAGGGAACATTTGTTCCCTTACCTTGGCACTTAACTGCATTGTGACTGCATCGATGCTGGAAAGTAGGAAAGGATTTGGCCTTGAATCTGAACCATCTCTCTCTGCTGCACCTCTGCAAAAGTTCATCCCCTTTTAGAATAGGGAGATTTTTTTTTAAAAAAACACAGAAAGAGACTCAGGCTCCCCCCACCCAGCCCAGGTAGAATCCTAATGAAGTCTCTTCCAAAAAGCATCTGTGGATGCTTGTCCATTTCCTGAAGTCTGCTGGGCCTTCCCTATGGGGTGCACTTCATTCCTTTCCTTCAGCAGCTGTTCCTCATTCACCTCCCCCCTTACAGTCTTCCTGTTTTGTTGGAATATTTGAATCTCCCCTCCAGGGGCTGGGGCAAGAAAGGGGAGTCAACAGCTGCACATACTTCTCCCCCACTCCCCCCCATGCCCCTTTTTGCTATTTGGAGCAGCTATATATAGCTCCAGGCAGGCAGAGATCAGGGATTGCAACTGGGGTTAATAATCAGAAAATGGAGATCAGCTGTCGCTGCCACCACAGCTGCCTCCCAGCCAAGACAGGGAGGGAGAGTTGCCAAGCAAGTGCCTTCCTGTACTACACCTCCAAGAAATACATTGTCAGGACAAATCCCAGGCTTTGAGGTCTGTTTGTTTCTCTCCAGGAGGAAGAAAATAATAAAAGATGATAAAATCAGCTGGAAACTTTTCACATGTAAAGACAGAGTTGCCATTCTTTTTTGGTCAATGCTCCTGTTAAGACTGCAATCCTATGCTTTCCTATGTGTCAGGGAACCCCGTGGAACTTAGCAATATTAAGAACATAAGCCCTGCTGGACCAGGCCAAAGGCCCATCTAGTCCAACTTCCTGTATCTCACAGTGGCCCACCAGATGCCTCAGGGAGCGCATGAGACAACAAGATGCCTGCATCCTCTTGCCACTCCCTTGCACCTGGCATTCTGAGGTAAAATTCTGAGGTAAATATGAGGTTGGATAGAATTTGCTGTCCTGTCTAGGGAGGGAGCTACAATAACTTGCAACCCAAACTGGGCCTTAAGAACATAAGAAGAGCCCTGCTGGATCAGGCCAAAGGCCCATCTAGTCCAACTTCCTGTATCTCACGGTGGCCCACCTGATGCCACCAGATGCCTGCATCCTCTTGCCACTCCCTTGCACCTGGCATTCCTGTACAAGACGGGGCTGGGGCCAACCCAAGACCTCCTGTCCCATGAGGTGACACACCAAATACTGTTTCCGTTACGCAATGATATGCCAACCTCTACTCCTCCCACTCTCCAATCTTCTAGCTCTCCCCTCCCCTCCACATTTCTTCTTTCCCTCTGTCCATTTCCTTTTCCAAACCAGGGAGTGGGAGGAGAAGGAGAAGCAGTGGAGGCAAGTGTACAGACAGAGATGGGCATGCTTGCACCAATCTGCTGCCTGAAGCAACTACTTCAATTGGCTTCATGGATGGGCCAGCCCCTGGGTGGGGTTATGCTCAGTGATGTCATGCAGGGGGAATGCGAGGGAACTCAGTTCCACTAGTTAAAATTAGGGCTGACTCAGCCCACTTCACTCTCCCCCCTCCCGATTCCTCTGCAAAGAGCTTTTCTTCTTGGTTGGCCGGCACTCAGAGGGTTAAAGCCTGCTGATTGCATGGCAGACAGAACTATGACAGAGACAGAAATGCAGTGAATGGAAAAGGTGTCTGCATTTTTAATTCTCTTGGGCATGCCATTGTGAGATACAAAAGAGTTCTGCCAAGGAGAAAAAACAACACCCCTAAGCACAAATAGCACCTGGGGAGGTAGAATTTTGGGCATGAAAAACAGTACAGGTGAAAAGGTTAACCCACCTCTCCTTGTGGTTCTGACACGAGTTGGGAGGGCAGGGCAGGGCAGGGCAGGGCTGTGGCTTCTTTTTGTAAAAAAAAAAAAGAATAATTTTTAAGCATGCCACTCAAAAATGCTATTAATATAACATGCAGAGCAGGGGCCGGATAGGTTAGAATCAGAAGCCACCTGGCTGGGCCAACTTCCCTGTGCAGCAGCAGCAGTAGTAGAACATGTTTGTGAAGAGACTTGTACCTCCTCTGTACCTGGCACCTCAGTGACAAGTGGGCAGTTCTCCAAGAGTCTATAGGACCTCTAGAGAATGCTCCCTCTGGTTGGTGAGGAGGAGAAGGAGGTGCTGCTGATAAGGGGCGGGGAGAATGCAGGCCTTTGCTGCAGGACTCCTAGCAGCCTGGTGCAGGCCCTGACATGCAGAGTGGCCTTGGACAGGAAGAGACCCTCTGACCCTCTGCCAGAATTCCACACTGACAGCACAATCCTATACATGTATACTCAGACACAAGTCCCATTGAGTTTAATGGGACTTGTTCCCAGGTAGGAATGTACAGGATTGCAGCCTAAGACTTGACACAGGACAGCCTGAAACACGAGTTAGAATGAATGGAACATGAATGGAATTGTATTGCTACAGGATTAGGAAATGAGTTTTGAGAGTCGTAATTTCAGTGTTAGATCACTGGTTTCTACGTGATAGAATTATGTCTAGTCCTTTGCGTTAAGCTAAGAATCCAGCATGCTGGAATTCTTGGGGAAGAAAAAGTGCAGGCTTTGGTTATGTAAATAAGCCAGGATTCTAACTACAGTATTCCCTGATTGTCCTGAATGGGAGGCTCCATTGGGACTCTCAGGACCCTCTATCTATGTACAGGATCCTGAAGGCCCAATGGTGAGCCACTTAACACTCACACCTGAGTCCCTACAAGATTTGTCCTTTGTATGATCAGTGCGAAAGACAACAGGTGCTTTTTTTTTCTGGAAGTGACTGGATTTGAGCTGAGAGACTGAAATGGAAGCAAAGAGGAAGGGCAGGTAGCTAGTGGCTACAGACATGCTTGGAAGACCCACATAGCTGGTTTTGTTTTGAGGAATGTGATTCCTAACCCAGGGGTGGACCTAGTCAAAATGGTGCCTGGGGCACCCAATAGAAGTGCGCCCCCATGGGAGCCCAGGTCTACCCACCAGAAGCAGCCCCGGGTAGACCTGGGCTCCACGGAGCCCAGGTCTACCCATTGGGACCAGCCGCAAAAGGGAGCCCTGGTCTACCCATTAGAAACGGCCACAGGTAGACCTGGGCTCCCTTCAAGGGAGCCCATGTCTACTTGCGGCTGGTCCCAATGGTCTACCCACACAATGGGTCTACTCCGGAGCCCAGGTCTACCCACACAATGTTGCAGGGGCCACTGGCGCCCCCCTAGACGGCCCCAAGACAACGCCCAGGGCCCTTGCTCCCCCTGCCACCCCCTATATCCGCCACTGTCCTAACCATCTAAATACTCAAAGCTATATATTTGGCGGTGGTGTTATATTGGTAAAGAAAGCACATATTGCAAAGAAATCGGAAGCCCCCAGTGACCTCTCTTGTCAGTGAAGCCAGAACCAGGGCATGCTGTGCCTCAAGGACTTCTCAACACTTGGGGAGGTGAGACACTGAGGACATGACACTTTTGATTATTTTGATGATTGGAATTTCTTATTTGCTCTGTCTATCCCACGGGTAGCCAACAAGGGGCTTGTGAGCTACCGGTAGCTCGCTGGGTGGTTACTGGCAGCTTGCGGCCCTTTTCAGCTTAGAGCAGCAGTCGCTGCCCCAGAGCAGCCAGAAAGGACAGGGTAAGAGCACAGAGGTGGCCAGCCCTTTCCAGCTGCCACCCTGGAGCTCGCAAGCTCCTGGCCGGCATGCGCTCCTGCTTGGTGGCTGCTTGGAGCGGGGCTGGTGACTGTGACCAGAAGGAGTGGCAGAAGAAGTGGCTTCTCCATGATGGTAAGAAACAGAGCATCCAAAGTGCAGAGGGAAAGGGAGGGAATTGAAAGAAGGTTCCCTCTCCTCTCCGAAGCATCGTGGGTGGGAGAATTCCTTAGATGTTCTCCAGCAGGGCTGGCCTTCAGCCAATGTGTCCAATGTCATCACATTGGGCCCCGCATTTTAAGGTGCCCTGCACTAGCACCATGTGCAGATCATCTGCTGCTACAGTACAGCTGGGGAGCACAGCAGCTTTGCCTTGGGCCTTTCTATCTTCCCCTGCCTCCGAACAGCCCAAAATCGTTCTCCTGGAAGCAGTTGGCGGTGATGTCTTCAGGGTACCACCAACTATTTCCAGCTGCCATGTTTCGTGTGCAGCATCACAAGAGCTATTCTTGGTGTGTGGGTGTGTGGGGGGGCCCTCGGGGAGGGTGGGGGCCATGGGGTTGCCCAACATTGGGCCCTGCCACTCCTAGAGCGCGCCCTGTTCTCCCGTCCTCCAAAGCACGCCCAATGACCTGCTCTGGCAATTTTTTTTCTACAGTTAAATATGGGGGGATCATAGTATCTCTTTGCCAATTAGTCATTTTGCTAAGTAACTCACGTATATCCGATGGTTGCCTACCCCTGGTCTATCCTGACGAGGGGTGGGTGGGAGTAAATGTCTTTTTTTAAGCCTAATATCCTGTTGAAATCCACTCTAATCAACACCACTGCTTCAATGTACACTGAAAATGGCAAAGGCTTTGTTCAGCACTATACCTGGTAGGTCACTGGCATTTCTGCCATTCACAAGATACAGTTCTCCTGTGTTAAACATCCTGATATCCTCTCCAGCTACTGCAAGAGAAGACGCTTCCCTACTCTGGAACATGGACCCATACTATCCACATATGCAGCTGAAAACTATCCCACTAGCCTCCGTGGCCTCCCTGTCACGGATCCACCCCAGCAAGCCAGGACCCAAACAACTGTATACTGTGGCCTGCTGAGTTGGCTGATTCTGTTTTATTGCATTGTCTTCTTGTTCTTTTGGATTCTACCTTGTTGTACTCATTGTTTTATTGTATACAATAAAAGTTAGAATCTTGTAATAAATTGTTGCACCTTCTCTATATCATTGTCGCCCTTCTCTTTTCATGCCAGTCCATTTAGTTGTAACATTTGGCATTGCACTTTATCCCTGTACAAATAGTAAAACTTGGAGACCGGGAGGTAACAAAGTGTACCCATCTTCTTTTTTCACTCACATCTGGATTTCCTGGTTTCATAATGCTAAATAGCATTGCCCATCGACACAGGGACAAAGCGTGTGCTTATGTGAGGTTTGGGAATTCTCTGTCTTTTCATAACTATCGGTAGGGTTTTTTTGCCTTCTTTTATTTTGTTCATTCTTAGTGTGTGTGTGTGTGTGTGTGTGTGTGTGTGTGTGTGTGTGCGCGCGCGCACGCTTGCATGTATGCTGTACTAGTTTCTGTTTAATAACTTTGTCAGTCACCCAAATCTCAGAAAGGCAGGATATACCTTTTGAAAATGTAAAGAAATTAAAACAACAACAACATGAGAACTTTAAGGAATTCAGAGAAAGCCAAACATAGGCTGATGAACAATATGGAAAGGACCCTATCGCAGAACATATAATAGCAGAAAAGCCAGCAGCTGATGCAGATTAAATCCTGCCAGTAAATGTTTTCTTCAATCTCTCTTCCAGACAGCTGCTCTGTGGAATGTTAACAGTTTTAATAGTTTCGTGGGAGCTGAACAGGCAATGAAGGTAGTACAATCAGGGAATGCCAGACAAGCAACATAGGCAGGTGGGTCTTCCCCAACCATGTCTTGCAGGTGCCTTCTGGACCATTTCTCCTCACCAGCAGGGTCCATAGCACTTTCTCAGTCCACAACTGAAAGGCTGGTGCTACAATGTGTAGAAAGTCAGGCAAATTACCCCAAATCACTTCTTTAAATAAGTGAAGGGACAAAGCAAACACAGGGATATAATTACTCTGCAGCAACAGGGCTAGCCTTAGGCCAACATAACCAATGTTGTCACATTGGGCCCCATGCTTTTGATGCTGGATAATTGGATAGGATTGGGCCTGGTATCTGCTGGGATGAGACTCATGGAGCAATCCTAACCTGGAGTTAGGCCAGCAAAGTTTACACAGTTAGACTGGCACAGTTAGGCCAGCAAAGTTTGGCTGGCACAAGGGACACTGTAAAGTACAGTATGTTTGGTCCACTCTGGGAGTCAGAGAGGCCAGCACACAGACGTGTGCCATCCTCCCTGACTCAAGAGTGGTTCAAATGTGCTTTACGGTGGCCCTTGTGCCAGCCAAACTTAGCTGGCCTAACTGTGCTGGTCTAACTCCAGGGTAGGATTGTGCTTTCAGGCTTGTATCGTTGCAGAGATCACAGTTACCAAGATAAAACCATCTTTAGGTTCAAAGATGGGGGGAAAGGCAAAGACTTGAAAAGCAAAGCCAGGGAAACTAGGCAGCACCCTTAGCTAATTCTAGTTAATGAAGCATCACATGGGCAGGAAGAAGTGATAGTTCAGAAGGCCTGTCAGCAATTACCAAATGACTCTTGATTGAATTTACAATGCAGGTGGTGAGGGAAGTCCAGGTTGAAGGTACTTCTTTTGTGATCACTAACAATCTTGTTTAGGTTGAAGTCAAGAAGCTCCAAGGTTGACACCTTGTTTACTGGGTTAAATTTGCGGACTGAGCAAGGTGTGGCCTCAATTCTGGTCATGGAATTTTCCAAAAGGCAGATCTTTTCCTAAGCCAACCAGCAAGGTAGGAGGAAGATTGGTTGCTCTGATGAGTCAACATTTGGCCTTTTCCCTAAAGGCTTTTAGGCTTAGATGCTTCCTTGCCATTGGCCAAGGATAAGTGACACAAGACTGTCTGGGGTCATGCTCGCGTGGCATGCACCTGGGCAGCGCAATCCTGGCGTGCTCCTTGCATCATTGCGTTGACGCAAGGGGCAGAGTGCCAGCGTGCGGGCGCCAAGCACCACCCCTGCGTCGGCACTGCATCTCTGAAGTCGATGCTGCTTGCAGCGTTGGCTTCAGAGCGCCGATGGAGTGCCTCCCTTGCGCCGACCAAAGACGGCTGGTGCAAGGGATTCTCTGTTCCATATCGGGATAGGCCTTGGTGGGAGCAGGGAGGCGGGAGGCAGGACTTGGGCGGGACCTGGGTAGGCTTGGGAGGTGGCCGTACGGCCGCATCCTAAGCCTGTCAGCAAGGCCGCACAGCCCCGATTCGGGCTGCGCAGTCTCCTCAGATCTGCACCCACTCTTTAGTGGGCGCAGATCCGAGGAGCACATAGGGAAGGCTGGAGCCTCCCCTATGGTAAGGGAGCGCACGCTCCATTGCTGCAGGGAGGCTCCAGCCTGTCCTAAGCAGTGATGGATATGGCACTGGCCTGTCGGCCTCGCCAGTCCGGCGCTGCTTAGGATTGCGCCCTGAATCATGTACATGTGAACATACACGAGTCAGGAAGAGGTTTAGACTGGAGACAGATGCAACTCCCAAAGAATGAACATGAGAACATAAGAAGAGCCCTGCTGGATCAGGCCAAAGGCCCATCTATTTCAGCCTCCTGTATCTCACAGTGGCCCACCAGATGCCTCAGAAAGCATACAAGACAACAGGACACTTGCATCTCATTGCCACTCCCCTGCATGTGACAACTGAAAGTAATATAAGAGAAGCATCCCTTTGCATGGTGTTCCTACATCTTTCTCCTGCCTTCACTTTTGCCTCAACCAGGTTTTGTCAGTTTTTCATACAATGTGAAAGGCTGCCAAACTAGAAAAGAAAGTGGGATGACTGCACACAGCACATGTAGGGATTCCTTTTTCAAACTGTCTGTGGCTCTCAGGAAAGGGATCATCTCCAGCCTCAGCTCTGAACATGACAACATGTGCAGGAAACCAGAATTCCCAAATGGTCCTGTGGATTAAGCCTGTGGGAGGAAGGGGGGGGGGTTGTTAAACATTCTTGTCGGACCAACTTGAGTTATATGAATGAAAGAATTGCTCGACCTAGTGAGACTTGTCAACCACTCTGTTTCCATTCAGCTAGAGGCCTCTGGGAAGCCAACAAGCAGAGAAACCAACTGCTGTCACTTTATGTTTGTCCTCAGCATCTGGTATTCAGGTACACTGCATCTGAAAAGGGAGATTCCATTCAGTTGCTGCAGCTATAAACTCACAGTTTGATCTTGTGCAGGTTTTCTTGGAAGTAAGTCTATTTAGTTCAATAGGGTTTACTCCCAAATTCAAACAATTTGTTAGGAAGAATGTGTGCATTTGACATCTTTTTTAAAAAAAATTTTTAAACACAGGGAGTGTGCAAAAGACTGCCACAAGAAGTAGGGGGACCTTAGCAATTAGTCCCTGCTGTGGTTCCTATCTTAATCATTCCCCACATGGTATTTACAATACAATACTATAAAAAAGGAACTTCAGCTAGCACAAAATGCAGCCAATGGACTGATAGGCCCATATGTAGAGGAAGGTGGTATAGGCTGATGCAAGGCAATTTGATCATGTCTCCCATTGTCTCAGCTTCACTGGTTTACCAGTTTGTTGCTGGGAATGATTCAAGGTGCTAGTTATTACCTTTGCTGTCCTAAATGGTTTAGCGCCAAGATACCCGATGGACCACTTTCCTTCATATATGAGTGTCACTCCATTGAAATGAGGATGGGAAGCAATCTTGGGGGTACCACAGCCTGCAGAGGTTCCACTGGAGGCAATCCATGAGGGAGACTTCCATTGGCCACCCCCTTAATACGGAACCCCCTGCCTGATATTTTGTGGTGAACTTCCACCTTGCCAATGCTCCATTGCAGTTTGAAGACATGGCTCTTTATAAAGCTTCCCCTGTGTCTGCTGAATTTGGTGTTCCTTGTCTAATTTTATTTCATTCACCGCTTTTTGTTTAACTGGATTTTTGATTTGGTTTAACTGTGATTCTGAATGGAGATTAGCAGCTGTCTGGAGTCCCCAGCAAATGAGAGAAACTCAGGGTAGAATTTTTATAATATGAAAACAACATCATTGACGCTGACAGTACCACTCAATATTCTGACACAGTCATTGGGAAGGCAATGAGATCTGCTCATCAATCTGATGGAGCAACTGCACAGGGCCGTGAGCATCCATTGGGGTTGAAAAGTGGCATACCAATATTGCAATAAATGAATACAAATAGTCCCAACTGTCCCACACAAAGCCTCCATTCAAAAGCCTGGCTGTGCGCTTTTCTTGTTCTTATTTCTTCCAGTTTTGCACAGAAAAGACTCCTCTTATTTTGAAATGCTGCCTTTCCATGTTGCTCGGCTTTTACCTAGTTCCAGACATGCAAGTGAATATTCATTCTCCCATTTTAACAGAAAGATTTGCTGTGGTGTGTGTAGGCAATGCAATAAGAGCACGAGAGAGAGAGAGAGCTATGCCCACCTATTCTTTCTGGTAGCCGAACGAGAGGTGGAACAAAATGGCCCTTTTCTGATCCCTGCCAACACAGTGCCTTTTGATGCAGGGTGGCACATGATACCGGGGAAGGTAAGCTGAGCAGGGAAGTTGAAAGGAAGACAATGAGAACAAGAGGGAACGGTTTCATCTTTGCCCTAAGCAGAAGCAAACCCCGGCTTTGTCCAGCTCTCTTGTCTAGCCAGCTTCTTGCAAAACAGAGAGGGGGGAAAGGCTATGATACGGGAATCCCCCTGGGGTGAAAAGCAACACGCCATGTCTTCCATGCCTCCATGCCGTATTCATAGGGATGCTCAAAGCCTCATTCATCAGCATAAAACAGCCTGCGCGGGGGGGGGGGGCAGGCGGGAGGATTGCAGGCTCCATATTTAGCACTGCGGCTTCTGTTCTGCGCCTGAATAGGCTTTTCTCCAATGCCCTTTTCCCATGAGAAGCTCTGACCTGTCTGGGCTGGGGGAGGGGGAACACCAAAGTGCTGGCTCCCTCAGCCCCCTGAAGCAAGATCCTCCAGGGAGCCAAGGTGACACAATGGCTTCAAGACCTATTAGCCACGGTGGCTCAATGCGAGTGTCATGTTCAGCCCCAGTGGACCTCTGCATACCAGTTGCTGGGGTGAGGGCAGCAGCAGGAGAGGCCTTGCTTCTGGGCTGCCTGGAGGCCTCCGATTTGCCACTGTGGGAAGCTGGACGCCAGGCTCGCTGTTTCTTTCTTTGGATTTCACTCATTCATTTATTTAAAAAAAATTTTTAGCCCACATTTCCTATATCAAAGCAGCTACTTGAGGCGGCTTACGATTATCCGCTCAAATATACAAGAAACAAACAAACAAGAAATAAAACAAGAAATAAAACCACAATAAAATAAACCATTTGGAGGAGGGCAGACTACGTATAATCAAGGTACCGCTACAGAGGCACAGGAGGCAGACAAGCCATCTCCCAAACACCAGATGAAACAATAATGTTTTGAGGCCATTCTTTCCCTGCCCTGTTTCCTGCGCCTGCACCTCCTTACTGTAAGAATCGGGACTCCCAGGGTAATATGGAATAGCTGGTGGCTGCCCGAGCTAGAGGAGAAAGAGTCAGGAGAAACCACGGCTGCCTTGTTTCCTGGTGCATTGGAACATTTAATGCTTCACTACAGAGAGCAGAGTTTGGGACTCAAAGCGAAAGATCTTGAAACTGGGCTGTTAGGGATTGCAGACAAAGATCTGGCTTGTACACTGACACCAAGCTCTGATTTAAGGAGGGAATGACAGGACCACCAGCCAGGCATACAAGAGTCATGTGATTGACCAATAGGCCAAGGCAAGCCATGTGACAGAATTTCAGCCCACTCCCATAAGAAGCAGGGAAGCAGCTTATTTCTGTCCCTTTCTCAGAGGACCAGAAATCCCCCCCCCTCACATAGCCTTTGCTTACTTGGCAGGAGCTGGGTCTGAAAGCCATATCCACCAGTGCCACATCCACGAATGTGCAGAATTTGAATAGCAGCTTCGTATGCCTTGGTATTGGCAAGCGCATACATTGTGGGGAGTGATAACGATCAAAACACATTTCTTCATAGACTCGCATCATGTAAACCCTACAGTCTACATCGATTTTGCTGCTGTTTTAATAATCACCATGGTGTACGGTGTCAATAGACAGGAATTAGTATAAAATTAAGTTGCAAATATATACGGACAACAAGAAGTCAGCTGGATGCTGGAGGCACATCTGTCCCCCTTTGAAACTGCTTGCATTTTGCTGAGTGGAGAATATGCCTTCTATAAACCTCTAATGCCACTTTTCAGTGGAGCTCAGTGATCCATTGCATTTAGTTTTTCCCAGGAGGTCTCTGTGCTCCTCAAAAGGCATATCTACTTTACAATCTTATACCCATTTTACATCTTTTTTTTTCAGTCCCCAACCTCTCAACTTGCTTGCTTTTCCTTCTAATACCCCAAATTGCATGGCCTCATGCCTTTCAACTTGGGAGTAAAACAAGGACACACACACACACACACACACGCATGCACGCACGCGCGCGGGCGGTAGTGAATTCTGGCTACTTTGGAGACTCCAACAAATTACGTATTTTTTTAAAACAGCTCAGCTAGGACTTATATAGTGTTGAGGGTTGCCAGTTACAGAATATCGATGGTGTCCATTGAAGAAAGGGAAAAAAATGAAATTGGAGACAGGAGAATACTGGCCAGTTTGAGCCTCTAGGATGTGGAGGAAGGGATTAGGGTTGGAGTGATGCACATTACAAGGTTCAAGGAGATCTCTTGTCTGTGCTATGTGGCCAGCCCTGAACCTGAATCCTTCAATGTCAAGGAAAGGCATCAGTAGGGTGGGAAAGAAACAAAAGTCTTCTTTCTCCTCTCCTGAAACCTCCCCTTCTCTCCAGACAAAGATTTTGCTTGAGCACCAACACTGAGCTCTGATTAAAGGAGGGAATGGCAGGACTACCTGCCAGTCTCTGAACATGAACACTGAACGGAATGACCCTTCCAAGAGGACTGGGCTGAACGGTAGCATTTCTATTTGGGGTTAGCTATGCATTACAACATTTTGTTGTATTCCCTACTTACATTTTATCCTTTTCAATGTAACTATGGTGTATCACTGAATTAAACCTGTTTCTATTAAAAGCAAATGTTGGGTAATCTTTATATCATGTAATTAAATATACATCTCTCTCCCTCTCTCTCTCTCTCACACACACACACACTTTTATTCTAAGTATTTAGAGCCTTTTTTTAAAAAAAAACCTACAGAACAAGATGACAATCAAACAAAGCAAATGAATAAAATCTAAATAGGTTTCACACAATGAAACCAAATTCCACTGAACCATAGTTTCATAGCAATTTACTGTACAGTAATATCCACTCCGGTTTCCATCTCTCCCTTTCTTCCCTTCAGGGATCTAATTATGCTTCCTGAGAACTCTTTCAAGCTTTGTCTGCAATTATAGTTCTTTTTCCTTTTCCTTTTTGAATTTATAGCTGACACGAATTCCATCAGGTATGATCCTAGATACAATGCAAGAATCTGGACCGAACACTTCAGTTAGCAGATATAATAACTGCATCTGTTGCCAGCTAGGCTTTCACTCGAGCTGAAATATTTTTGAGTGATTGAAAAGGCAGTAATGTGTCTTCCTCATCTATTACATCCTGTAATACTACAAGGATTCCAGCTTCCGCCCTGTTGTTTTAAATCACTGGCTTAGTCCCAGTACACTGTACTGAATTACCCCACAACTGAAAATAAATAGATCTGGGTAAAAGTCAAATCTAGTTCTGGGGTAAAAGTCAAATAGATCCTCCTGAATTTGCATAATTTAACCACAGGCTCTCCGCCCCCCTGCCCAACTATTTCCAATCCCAGATCACATCTACACATATGCTAAGATCTGGCAGCTTTGTTTGGAGGTAAGAGCATGAATGGCAAACCCTATTTGCCTTTTGAATTTCCAATGTCAGCATTGTCATTCCCATTAAAGACATTAAAGTATGACATTTCTAGTCAAACTCATCCTGGAGCCAAAAATTATTAAACTCCAATACATAGCATCAGCATTTAGAAACGGCAAGTGTCACAAGTACAAATTAGGAAAGTAAAATCTTTTTGCAAATGGCAATTATAATAAAACAGAATAAGCCACAACAAGCCTTCTGTAGTCACCCTAAAAGGCTGATCAAAAGTGCTTAACACAATTGTTTCTGGGATGCAAATCATATCAGTGATGGAAATTGTTGCTTGATTGCAGTGCTGAGAATTTTCTGCTGGAGATCCTAGGCACCCCTGAAATATTGGCCCCAGGAGTCTCTGTATAGCGAAAATGAATTTTCAACTTTAAAAGCTGTTGCATAGGTATGCAGAAATACTGGGGTATTTCTATAAGGCAGTGTTTCTCAAACTGTGGATTGGGACCCACTAGATGAGTTGCAAACAAATTTCAGATGGGTCATATAGCTAGTCTTGCCAGGTTTTCAAAATGACAATAAGGGACACACAGGTATCGGGTTCTGCTTTCTATCAAACCACTCCATGGTTACCGGAAATAATATAAAAATTATGCAGTTAGCCGTGGCGAGGCAGCAGCAACAGCAGCAGAATTTTAGAATGGGATTTTAAGTCCCATTCAACAATGATACGGAAAACGATTTTTAAATCTTAAATACGGGAAGTCCCTTATAATAAGGGACATCTGGCAAGTCTACATGTAGCAACTAGGGCAGCCATATTGAAAAGATGGGGCACTGGGAAGGGGGCAGGGCTGTGTGGTTATTTTGCTACTGTCAAAGTTGTAAATAGGCTTTTTTTCTTTCTTTCTGATTCACTTTGCTATTGGAAAATGGCTGAGGAATAATCCAATTTATTGCTGTGTTCTCAGGAAAGCGGCAGGCTCATGCATCACAATGATGGCACTTCCGGCCATAACGTTACTACTTCTAGTGAGTCCCGGATAGATTGTCATTCTAAAAAAATGGGTCTCTGTGTTAAAAAGTTTGAGAACCACTGCTATAAGCTTCAGCTTGCCTTATAAAACCAAAAAAGACCCCTAAACGTAGACATCATGTTTTCTATGAAACTTCTCCTGGGATGGCAGAAGGAAGGGAACAGTGTTATGTAACTCAAATCTTTAAATGCATGTGCACTTAATAATATCTTCACTACTGTTCATGTGAGCAGAAGAAATTCCCTTGGGAGAAATTCTATCTCACTTTCCTGCCTGGAGCATGGATGTGCGGGTCCCTGGTGCATTTATTTATTTTGTAAATGTATGTAAATATATCTTTCAATTCCCATCAAAAGTCAAGTGTTTAAAAGCAATTATCCAAAAATATACGGAATTTTTTTTTTAAAAAGCACACAGCTCTCGGGCAGTATAAGTAAAAATCATGTCACAAATATACAGCACAGCTCTACGCACGTTTACTCAGAAGTGGGTCCTGAATGGATGGCGTTTCCTCTCAGGTAAGCCCATTTAGGACTGCGCTGTTAGAGAGCAAATATTTTGAGGATCCAAACATTTCCGTGGGGATTGGGCAGGGGAACGATGTCCTCTTGGGGCAGTGACCTTTGCGAACTCCGTTCCCTTCCGTGAAAGAAACACGTGCATAGTCGCACATACCCACCCACGCACGGAAAGTGCCCTCCGATGACCACACATCCAGTCCGCCCCCCCCCCCGCCCGCCAGCATCCCGGCATGTGTTCCGTCCGCTTAACCCCCCACCGATCCTGCATACCAGATTGGTAACATTACAGTAACACATTGCTAACGTTTGACTCACAAGCACTTGGAAGGATGGAAACGGGGGAGGGAGGAGAGGGTGTGTATGAGAAACGCAGCTTGGATTCCACGACTCCCTCTCGAACTCTGTCTCTCTCCCTCCCCCACGCCCCGCTTCAAGTTTGCGAAGATTCTATCCCTCATTTTAAATGGTCTTAAAAGGGCGGGGGGTTCGAATTGCGGCTGTTCGCCGCCCTGTGGGTGACATGTGGGCTTTGGGAGCGAGAGAGAACATCTGCTGCCAAGGGAGGGGACCACAGCAGTTTAGCTAACTTTTCTTTCTCCTGCAGGACGTTTCTCCCTGTGTCTGAACCCCCACCCCTCCGCCTCTTGTTCCCAGAGTAGGGTTGGCTGGCTTGGCTTTCTAGGGTTGATAAAGCGTTTCCCTCCATTGTCATTCTATACGGCCTCTAGGCCATTTTTTCCCCTCGCGGCCCCTCCCCTTTTGCCTTCCCCTCTCTCTCTCTCTCGTTCTCACTGAACCTCAGTAAATCTTGTGGTTTAAGAACGCCACTGCCTCCTTAAAAGAAGAACAAGACGAAGAAAAACACCGTCATAATATTTGAACGATGAGATCTTGGCTTCAGGGATTTTACTGAAGGCCCTGGATGCACGGGGGTGAGTCGTCCACAGGTTGTTTGGCTTGAGGGAGAAGCAATGGGACGAGGGAGACCTTGGGTCGCCGGGCTTGATGTTTTCAGCCTGTCTATTTGTGGCTTCCTCGTTTGTCACAGTCGACAGGCACATGCACATGGGGGCGGGGGGGGGAGTTGGTTGGTGGTGGGAAGTCCCCAAACGAGGCATGGCCTGCCATTGTGCTCTGAAGAGAGCATCTCTCAAGGCAGTGGCCTGGTTGCTGTGACAGTCCTGTGAATCCCATAATTGCCACCATGCTTTAGCAATCAAGGACAACAGCGACAACAGCCACGATCTGGATTTGTTATTTTTGTAATCAGATCAGGAGCAATTCCAATCTTCAGAAATGATAAACGGGTAGAAGGCGCAAGCTAGCGAAAGTGACATACTGTTTGCTCTGCCAACTTTTGACTCGGATTGAAAGTATGCGGGCTTACAGGTTACACAGATGCTTCCATGGACAGAGTGGAAAGATAACCAAGTGCTTGGCTTGAAAGAGGCAGCTTTCAGTGCCAGTAGCATCTCTATTGGGGGGTGGAGCGCTATGTTTTGCAAGGAGCCTTACCTTGCTTTGTAAATCTCTCCTCTCTCCAGCCAGGTAAATCTCTCTCCTGGCAAGGTAGAGGAGCAATTTACACAGCAAGGTAAGGCTCCTTGCAAAAATGTAGCGCTCCGCCCCCTCTATAGGGATGCTACTGTTCCGTGCTGAAGCCACTGCCATTCTGCCTGATATCCATGTGAAAGTTTGCTGTACCATTAGCGGGCTGTGCTCCATTGCTCTATTGGTGAATTATCTTAACCTATTTCATTGGAGCAATGACCTGAATTTGCTTCTTCCTTGTCTTCCTCTCCTTGTTCAGCCCAGTGTGAGCTGGAATGCTCTGGGGTTATCTTTCTCCAAGCAAGGTGTAATCCTAGACGGCAATCTAAAAGGGATGCTAAGAGGTGCAGGGCGTGGGGGAGCCTTTCCTGAGCTATAGAATGTTAATTTCGAAGGACGGTCATTTTTAATTTTTTTAATCAGTTCAGTCTTATGCACTTTTATTCAGAAGTAAGCCTCCACTTAGTTGTCTCCAATTGCTCACTTTGGTTATTTGTTCTCAAGAGTTCCTCATAGTTAATAACTGTAATTAATTATTGCAGTTGATAACTAGATCTGTCAGGGGCTCAAGGGCAGATGAATCCTGTCCTTTGGATCCCTTTGGTAAAAGGACTTCAGGCTGTGAGATGAAACAAAAACTGACAAAAGAGGGAGACTGTGGAAACATGCCGGGATTCCTGAACGGAACGTTAGGGGTCAGAGTTCTTAGTTTGCTTCGAAGCATTTATGAGTGTATCTGCATTGATACGTTTATCCAGATTTGCTGTGCGGTGGAACTGTCTAGTTTGTGGTAGCTGAAATTTGGGAATGGGGTGTGGGGAGATTAATTTAAATTCAACCTTTTGAATTTTGAAAATGTCCAGATTTCATTTTTGAGAGATACTTTTTGAACAATAAATTGTTGGTCACTCAGATGCTGTCAGTTAACATTGTAGATTAACCTTGCAAAATTCAGGGCATTAAACTATTTGAGTTTATGCAATAATCTCTAAATACCAATAACATTAATATTTGAAGGGAAAGAATGGAGCATGTTGGGGGAGAGCCTGAATCAGGAAAAAAAAACCCTGACGGTTTCAAGCAAATTTGAACATTCTTCTCCCAAATTCATTTTGGCCCAAATTTTGCATGCATTGTCCTGAGTGATAAATACAAACCGCTTACCAAGTAATGTACAACATTGTGTATTCAATTGCAAGTGAGTTAGACTTCTGTGTTACTGCCCACTCATACCCCAGAGTTTTTGAACAGCTGTGGAAACGTGGTAAAGCCATCAGAAAGATGCAAATGACATGTACCCGAATATCAGCTGAACCTGAAATACATACATGCACATATCCACATGCACATGTGTCTAGAGAACAGGTGGAACATTTTTCTCCAGCCGGGATACTCTTTGTTGGTACATTTCCTTCTATGTGGGTCTGGCTCCTTTGTTCTGAGTGGTATTGTTGAAGCCCTGAGCTAGTGTGCAAGCCATTATTGACAAATGAATTCAGGCATACCCAAGAAAGATGGATTTTGGTGTACGTGAATGGGAAAGACTTTAAACATGTTTTTCTGGATTTCTTTTCTGGCATGCAGCGAGCAGTTATATTTTACCTGAGCCTATGTGCCTGCATATAAGGAAAAGTTCATGCTGTCCAGCCAATGAACTGTTCTTTATAATGCCGTATACTGTCTAGTTCTATGCATTATATTCTCAGAGGACCCATCCATTCAATGAATCTTACCCTTATTCTGTTAAAACATCCATAGGACTGCAGCCTGAGACATGGCTGTTTCTTCAGGCCCAAATCCTAACCAACTTTCCAGCACTGACTTAACTGTGCCAATGGGGCATGTTCTGCATCCTGCAGTTGGGGGGCAGTCATCCTGCAGTTGGAGGTAAGGGAATGCTTGTTCCCTTCCTTCAGAGCTGCATTGCCCTTACCCAGGTGCTGGAAGGTTGGTTAGGGTTGCACCCTCATTCTCTGTTTTTTTCCAGCAGCCCAACTAAAGATTGCTTTGTGAAAATCCAGCCCATGAATACATCCTGAGATAGGAAGCCTGCTAAAAAAAAAAAAGTCCCATTTCCAGCCTGCTTGTCTTCCCCAGGGTTTCAGCTGTGCCATGGATGAGGATTTCTCTGGGGCAGGGAATTGACCAGCTTTCAGTATAAAAGGTGTCCATTGCCAGATTTCTACAATGTTTAGCACATTCTTTAGGGATCAGTCTCATAGAAAAGAAGCTGGACAAAGGGAGAAGGATGTTTACTTCTTTCTTTGTGGTGAGTTTCCTGGTGGGCTCCACCAGGATTTGATCCTTGAAATAGTGTGTGTGTGTGTTGGGGGGGAGGGCGGCATGGGGCCCATTAAAAGGGAGGCAGCTCTTTGCAGGAGGAAGCAAGCTCTAAGAAGAAAACAACACATGGAAAGCTCTTCATGTGGCCCCTTTCAGCCCACTTGTTTCTGGGAGTGGAGGGACTGCAACCCAAAGGCACAAGAAAGCAAGTGGTGCTTTGCACAGAGTATTCTTAACCCACTCATTGTTGCTGGGCTTTGAAGGAAGGATTATGAATGCATTCTGGATAGGTCTGTGGGTAACTGCCTGCCTGTTACAATGCCTGGAAGGACAACCTCCATCTCTTAAGACCGTTTCTGTGTACAGTATCTGTTAGCAAAGTGAAAGCTGCTTTGGATAATCTTTTGGGGATACATGCTATAGTCATGGAGAGACTAATGAGGGGTCAAATTAAAATACAGAACCAAGCTTTGGTCTTTAAAGCCCATGCAGGAAGGGCCATAGCTCCGTGTACAGCCTCTGCTTTGCAGGGAGCTAGTCAAGACCTTTGTGTGGATCCCTAGAGCTCTACTGAGTGCAGTCAGTGGAGGTGATGCTGAACTGCAGTGGAAGTTCAGCTTCAGATGTTTGTAAACCTCCATGGCTTTTGGCTGTGCTTCCTCAATCTCCCCCTTTTGTCCATTGATTTTTTTTCTCATGGTCTACACCCCTTAATCTTTCCCATCCCTGTGACGTCTGTCTCGAAAATGATCCTACCACTGCAGCCAGAATTGTCCTGGTTTCAGAGCCCAGCTGGGGGCAGAACAATAATATTTGGTGAATGGGGATGGGGATTTGCAGGAAAAAACACCAGAGAGCAAAGTTAAAGCTTCTGTCAATTTGCCCCAGCAAATACCCCATTTCTCACCCTACTCCAGCATTCATGTTATAACAAAACAAAAAACACAAAAAAATACCCCAGGATTGGTAACCCCTTATTTCCCTTGCAATTTGTAGTTTCCTTCCCCAAGTATTGTGACTAGAGGGAGTCCATGAATGAAAACCAAGAAGTTGTTGCACATGCACGCACGCACGCACATGTTCTCTCTCTCTCTCTCTCTCTCTCTCTCTCTCTCTCTCTCTCTCTCTCT
>JAJKFI010000197.1:460556-476009 GCA_029204185.1 Lerista edwardsae | reverse complement strand
GCTCCCCAATGAGTTTTCTGCATGTCAGAATCAAGCAGACAGGACAGCAGCTGTGCTAGCGTTCCTGGTCTATCGCTTCAGGTTTTTTTCTTTTTTACAATGTCGTCCTTCTGTATTCGAAAGACAAGCAGCTGCGTCTGCAACCACAAGAAGGCCAGAAGGTTAAGTGTCCAAATTCGGCTTCTCTAAGAGGAAGGCATGTGTCTTAACTCATTCTGCTTTTCGCAAATGTGAACTTAACAGTCCAACTTTGACATTTCCAATGCTATGAATACATCTGTAAATGAACTAGCACACCCCAGAATTCCTCCTCCTAATTATCCCTCAGTTTTTACATTACTTGGGTCTGCAGTCCACTTGAGGTGTTTTCAAACCCACCCACCCCCAAAAAAGAGGGTGAGGGAGATGATGTGATTGGTCTCCCTATGTGCCTCAGTGCTAGGTTGGAACATCCAGATTCTCAAAGGCTAAAGCAGTTCATCCCCGTAGTGGAGGAGAGGGCAGCATAAATGCCTTCGTGTGTATCTGTGAACTGATACTGTGCTGAAGACGCCAACTAATGCCTGACCCATTTGTCAGTGATAGCTGTACATGTAGCAGAAACCTAGAAGGTAGGCTAAGTGTGTATACCTGGGCTCCCTCCTATTCCAGTGTAAAGGGTCTGGAATAGAAAGAAAAGGAGAAATTACCCACATGAGAACACAAAAAGGCACCCATTGTAACCCTCAAGCAGTCAGAAGATATTTAGGGTGGCTGAACACATCGTGTTTCCAAGTGTGCACCATGACCTAACATTGTGTTATAATTGTGAATGTGGCCAACTGGTGTCAGAAACCGGTGTTTTCAAACAGGTAATTGAGGGGTGGAATTGTCCGCAGCACTGTCGAATCCTAACCAACTTCCCCGCACTGGGGTAAGGCTCCAAGGTGAGGGAACAAATATTCAAATATTCAGAGGGAACAAGCCTCAGTCACTGCTCCCCAAGTGCATGATGCAGCACATGCCCCATTGGCACAGCTATGTCAGTGCTACTTCATACATGTAAAATGACCCTGAGAGTGTGTCTACATGCATCTCTCGGAGCATGTTATCAAATGGTCTCATTTTGTTGTCTTAGATCTAGAGATCTGAATATTATTCCATGGCCACCCTAGAAGAATATGGGTGGTAAACTAAGATTGCAATCCGTTTCACAATTTCCTGGGAGTACTGATAGGCCTCATTTAATGCAATGGGACTTTCTTCTGAGTAGACATAAATAGGGTTATGCTGTCAGATGCACAGCTGTTTCATATATGAAACAGCTGTAAAAAGAATAAAGAGACACTAGTTAAGTCCTACATGCATAGAAACCTACAGTGTCAGTGAGAACGCTTTTAGCCTAACCTTTGCCTACGCATGCTGGTTTTCTGCATGCAGGGAGTTTACATGGGGAAGCATTCATGAAATCTTCTCCCCCCCCCCCATTCTGAAGCAGCATAGTTTCAGCAGGAGGTGGAGAAAAGTATCACCGGATTTTTGAAAAAAAAAAACATCATTCAGCTCTTAGACTAAGAAGAATTCTGTCCACTCAAAACTCTTTTTTCAAGTCTTAGAAAACTTTCTTAGCCTTCTTCAAGGCATACTTCTGCATAGGAATCACCCTTGTCTTGCTGCATCTACGCCCTCCTATTCACTAGTCTCCCTCACCCCACCTGTCAGTCCTTTTCCCCTTCGTCTCAGCACCACCACTTCTGTCTTGCCAAAGATAGGAAGGGCTCCTCTGAGCACATTGGTCAATGTGCGCATGTTCTGTACAGTACCTTGTACCCTGTAGGCATTCAAATGGATGTGCACTAATAACAGCTAGAGCCATTCAAGCAATCAATCGCATGCAAATAGGGAAGTGACTGTAATTTTCCAGCACATGCACATATTGGCTTCAAAGATGAGCATGCCAGCACAGTTGTTGCAGATTTTGGATTTTGAAAAATTAGAAGTCATAGTTAATATGATTACATGCTGGGGCAGGGGAAGAATTTTGCATCCTACCCTCTCCCTACAGCCTAAAAAAGGTTCACGGCTCAGTAAAACAAATTTAGGCATAAAAATCGTTCAGATAAAAATCCCACAAGATCTAAAGTATTATTAATAAGGATATTTATGTTGTAATGCGCCTTGGGTGCCTTCGGGCAAAAAGGCGGGATAGAAATCCAATAAATAATAATAATAATAATTTATATTTATTTTTCAACAAAAGGTAGTTCACAAAGTGGTTTACATAGCAAAACAAATCAATACATGGTTTCCTGTCCCCAAAGGGCTCACAGTCATTTTTTTTTCCATTCAGAAGCCTTTATTGGCATAATCAAAACAAAAACAAACAAAAAACAACAATATCTAAAAGCAACTTACAATTCCTTGTTGCGCGATTTTATGACACAATGTAAGAAAGATGCTACTTTCTCAGATACATCTGATAGAGAGTCACTCAACATAAGATAAGCTTCGGCAACGTCAGAAAGTCCTGACTTGATTCTTAAAATTGAATTTAAGAATTGAGTGCGAAATGCAGTAAAAAGGGGGCAATATAGAAGAATGAGCTCACAGTCTACAAAGAGGTGCAGAAGAGACACCTGCACCAGCCACTGGAAAAGATGCCACACTGGGGTGAAGAGGGACCATTGCTCTGCCCTGCTAAATATAAGAGGGCACCACTTTAAAAGATGCCTGTTGTCCATTTAGCAGGGCTGCTGACACTTCCAAAGTAGAGTAAAAGTACATCCAGGATATTGTGCCAGTGTTGCAGCACAAGACATATTCATCCTACTACAGCCTTAAATGAGTTTGTCATCCCCTCCTCCCAGGAACCGCTGGAATTATAGTTCTGTGATTAACGGTATAGTATTAGAACCCGCCGCTTGAAATCACTCTGTTTGCTGATTGGAGTACTTCTGATTTTCAATTGATCGGTTTCAGTTGACCTGGTTTTCAAGTGATCTGTAATCGGAGCCACATCACACAGCGGGGAGGCCCAAAGAGGGGGCTGTGAGCCTCCTGGACCCTCCCAAGGCAAGCGCAACCCACAGGTGAGGTTTAAAGTCCTTGGGTCCCTGCAGTGCTGTGATTGCTGTGGTGCCATCTGGGAACCAGCCAGTGGTGTCATTCAAATGATTTAGGAACAGGAACTCACTTTTGATTGGCACTTGTCGGGAACCCGGAACCAGCCACGGAGCCCGTTAGGATCCGGAACGCCCATTCTGGTCCGTTCCCCCTGAATGACATCACTGGAACCAGCCCTCCTCCCCAGTCCCTGCCCCTGCCAAGAATTACTGCGCTCCCAAGGTCCAAGTAGGACTTTGGGAACTGCTACTTTAGAACAAAGGAAGTTGCCTTATTCTGAGCTAGACCTTGGTCCATCTCACCTGATATCCTCTCCACTGACTGGCAGCATCACTTCAGGG
Organism: Lerista edwardsae; assembly: GCA_029204185.1. NCBI lineage: Eukaryota > Metazoa > Chordata > Lepidosauria > Squamata > Scincidae > Lerista > Lerista edwardsae. The sequence goes on along the minus strand of JAJKFI010000197.1, from coordinate 472,566 downwards.
TTTCTGACAAGCGTCTTGCCTGGCTCTGCATGGTAGGGATTGAGCCTGGGAGCTTCTTTATGCAAAGCAGGCGAATTACACCTGAAGTACCGCTGCCACTGAACTACAGACACTTTTCAAATTGTTGGCATGAGGAGGACAGGGTGATACTTTAGGGAAAAGCACATGGCCATCTAGATTGATTCTAGGTGGCCTACAACTCACTGCCATGACAAGCGGGAACAACTGTCTCTGGATTGCATCCTGACAATGACTGGAGGATTTTTTTCCTTGCCATTCCTTAGGAATGCCTATGACAGAGCCACATTTTCACTATTCCTGCTTGTCGCGTGGATGTGTTCCATGGCATGACCCAGGCATGATCCTGTGCCTTTTACTACTGTGGAAAGGGGCATATTGACAAGCTGCCCCTGGCAGTCTGCTTTCTTTCTTTGAGACAACCTTCAAAGGCATTGAATCCTGCCTTCCTTTCCAACTGGTTACTGTAATCGCTTCACCAGTCCAAAAGGGTTATCTATGAAAGGAAACAGGAAGATGGTCCTCTGCAGATAAAAGCACCCAACATTCAGCGTGAAAAGGTCCCTTTTTAGTAAAGTTTAAAAAAAGATAGGATTGTACCAGGAATATTGATAATAGAATGGATTTGGTAGTGTTCTTCAGTTGTTGGCCAAGTCCATGTTTAAGGGAGGGGGAAGGTTGTGCCACTTAGCCCCACTCCCATTATCAGTGTGCTCCCAAAGCCTCACCCCGATCTTCTGCACGTTTAGAGTCTGTCAGCAGTGACAATGTGTGGAGAGCTTCTTTTTGTGTTCCGAGGTATCCAATGAGATACGCTGTTTTTTGTTGCTGCGGACAAATGCTAACTGTGTGTGTGTGGGGTGTGTGTGTGTGTGTGTGTAGGATTTTGATGTGAAGGAACGGGCTTAACAGCAGTCAGAGGCAGATCTAAGGGAGGGCAAAGCTCTAAGTTTTGCAAGAAGCCTCACCTTGCAGTGGAAATCACTCCTCTCCTGCACTGTTTTAGCCAATCCTCACAGGGAAAAGCAACATCTTGGCGTTGCTTACTGGCTGCAGCAGCAAGGGAGAGGAGGGATTTACATGACAGGGTAAGGCTTCTTGCAACACTTAGAGCTTTGCCCTCCCTGTAGATCCGCCTCTGACAGCAGTGCTCTCCCTTTCCCACCAATGTGATTTCTCTGTGCGTGACTAAGGTCTGAAGAGGGCTTGAAGAGGGCTGTTGCACCCCCTTCAAGTTCTCATTATGGGTTCACATTGGGGCTGAATGTCTAAGGTAGGCCAGGCTATCCTGTGCTTTGCAGTTTGGTGAGAGGTGGGGGAACAACCTCAAAGGAAGGAAACAGGATGAGGGATTTTGTGTGTGTAACAAGGGTGCAAGCTTGGATATTCTTTTCTTTTCTAATTTTTGGCTTCACTTCCCTAACACTTGGGCTGATCCAGGCCTATGCGCTGGAGAAGTTTTTGGCCCTTTTGTTTGTTTAGTCAAAGTGGTGTTTGTTTTCTGATCAGAGGCCTTAGATAGGGCCCATGTGCGGCAGGCAGGAAGCCAGGCCTTCCTGTTCACTCTCCCCATCGCAGGAAGCCAGGCTGTGCTGAGTGTTCACTTTTCAAACAAGCACATTTTTTTTTTTGGGAAAAGTTCTTTATGTTTGCACGAATGTGTGTGTTGTTTTGTTTTCTCTTTCATCCACCATGCATGTCGTTTTGCATGTTCGGCTCCCCAGGGGAAGCAGTGGCAACAATCACACAGCGTTAGTGAGTCTTGAGGGCCCTAGCAACTCTCCCCAAATATTTACTATTATATCCCTCTGGAAACCTTCAGCCGAGATTTATGCCTTCAGTAGACAGGAAAGGCACAATGTCTGGGGCTTGCAAAGCTTCTCTCTATCACTAAAACCTCTGCTCTCCTGCTTTGATGTACACACTGGAGGACGAGAAATATAGAAAGCAAGGGACAACAATGCCTTTCATTTCACCAGTTGGGTTTAGCATATCAGAAGCAAGTTTTTTTTTTTTGATAATTTGGATATTTTTACCTGCAAGATATATCCAGGTGGCATACGTGCTGTGATTCTGCAGGACTATGAAATAGTACAGAACTGAATGCTGAATTCACCTTGATGGGAAACTCTCTTTTAGTATCTAGCCTTTCTGGGTGTGTTTGAAATCTTGACCGCTGAACAAAATCTCCGTGTTCGGAGACAGTATAAATAATATCAGATGCTAGGGACAGAAAGCAGGGGAAGGGTTGTCTTCCTTGTGTAATTGCACTCCTCAGAAGGATCTAGTGGGCCAGTTTTGGAAATGGAATGCTAGCCTAGGTGGATCTGTGGTCTGATCTGGCAGGTGGTTCTTGCATGTGTGGGCAATACTCCCCATGGATAAGAAAACCAGCATAAATTCTGAAAAAACAAGAGATTTTTTTTCCAAGTGGTGCTCCTCTTATATTTAGCAGGGGGAGAACAATTGTCCCTATTCACCCCTCCACAGTGCCTTTTCTAGTGGCTGTTGCTGGTGGTATTCCGCATTTTTTAGACTGTGAGCCAGTGGTGGTATCTAAAGTGGGAGGAACCGGTACACTGGGCGGGACTTACGTGTGATTGGCTGCCCGCCGTGCGGGCTGCCCTGGCCTCGGAGGGGGCGCCTGCTCGCCGGGGGGGACGGGTGGGGGCATGCCGGGTGTCTGGGAGAGCAGCGGTGGGGTGCGCCAACTGGGGGCAGCCCGCGCAGTGGGCGGGCAGGCGGCAGAATGGAACGGACGGGCTGCCAATCAACCGTACGTCCCGCCCAGCGTTCTGGTTCCTCCCGCTTTAGATACCACCACTGCTGTGAGCCCTTTGGGGACAGGGAACCATTTAACTTTATTATTACTATATTTGCCTGTAAACCGCTTTGTGAACTTTGTGTTGAAAAGCGGTATATAAATACTATTGACCGATTGATTGATAATTTTCCCACAATCTATATTGGTCACAGTATCCATCTTTTCTTGATGGAGAATTTGGGCTACCTGGGTGCAAAATACCTTTTTTTTTTTTGCATTGAGTTAGGAGAGCCCTGATTATAGTGCAAAATCAACCCTCAAACCAGTTTTCAGTCAAGTCAAGCCTTGGAAATCTTGACATACAGGCGTTCCCCTGTATCTGCGGATCTGGATTTATTTATTTGAAGAATTTGTATCCCGCCTTTCCGATGCCGAAGCAAATGCCCAAGGCAGCTTAAAGAGAACAGAAGAGTACGATGTCACAAACAATAAGTTAAAACCAACTAACCAACCAAAAGCATTAAGACTACAATCCTATACTGCGCTGGAAGGGCGAGGCCATCGGGCCTGTGCCATATCCAGCGTAGTACAGTGGAGGCTGGAGCCTCCCCAGCGCAAGTTCATGCCCTTGCATGAGGGGAGGCTCTAGCCTTCCCAATGCGCTCCTTGGATCTAAATAGCAGGCGCAGATCCGAGGAGGCCGCGTGGCCTGAATTGTGGCTGTGCGGCCTTCCAAACGGGTCTAGGGCCCGTCCCCCTCCTGGGCCAACATGCCTGCCTGCCAGCCCATTGCCCGCCCATTCCCTCCCGCATGCCAGCACAGCACCTCCCCTGCACCAGCCGGCTTCGGCTGGCGCAAGGGAGGCGCAGCGCGGTGAACCGATGAAGGGGGGGGGCGACTCTATGGGCAGCCCGGGATTGCGCTGTAAAACATTAAACGTTTAACACGAACATACAGAAAAATTCACAAACATGGCAAAAAACCAGCACATCTCATCAAGCCATGGGAGGGGGGAAAGAATTGTCCAGGGGAGCATGTTCCTTGATTCTACAAGGATACAGTTTAGATGCTACAAGGATACAGTTTAGATGCTACAAGGATACAGCCAGGAGGTTTCCAGTTTCCTGTTAACGTTTGGCTAGTCTCTGCCCTCAACCATGCAGGCTGCCTGCCTGTTGCGTTCATCAGTTAAGCAAGAAACTGTTTCTGTGTTAAGCAAGAAAGTGCATGCTTCCATGGCTAACAAAAAATAACATACAATACTCTGCAGAGGGTTGTGGAGTATTGTAATTTAGGGTTTCCCTGTATCTGTGTTTTCTGTATACATTGGTAGGGCCAGAACAGAACCCCCACGGATATGGGGGAATCCCTCTAATAGAGTGACTCTAAGCACATGCAGACTGTTTTTCTTTTACTTCTGACTCACCACCATAGATCTGAAGAGATGGGGTGGGAATAAATATTAATTTTGGGGTTCTGGGGCACTCTTCTGTCTCCCAAATCCTGGTGCCAACCAATCCAGCAGAAGGAAGCTAGAGCTTATCCTCCCAGGCAGTCAAAAAGGAGGATGGTTTTCCTTCTGCCTAGATCCTAGGGCTGGGAATTCCCTGCCAAACTACTGGGGAGTGAGGGCTTGAGATCTGATCCAGGATCTTTCCTCTTCAGCATTGTGGAGGGTGACCCTAGGGCGAGATGCACTGGAGCCAAAGTTGATTTCGAAGGCTAATTCAGCTGTCTCTCTGTAACTGCCATGAGTCATGAAACTTGAGAGGTTTTGCGTCACTCCTGCTTTGAATTGTTTAAACCTGCCTCATTCCAAGCCCGGGTGATGTTTTTGTCCAAGCAGGTTGCGCAGTTGGGGCTCCCTCATCCTCAGGCTGTCCAAGGAAAATATCTCCTGGGTTGCATTTCTTAGGGCTGAGCCAGCTGTAGTAAAATGCTGACTGTACTCCAGGCCAGCCTGGCCCTCACCCCTCACTTCTGAAGAGGCTTCCACTCCCCAAGCCCTTCCTGGTGATTGTATTTTGGCAGCATCACCACTGGTTGCTATGGGAAATGGCAGTGCTTCAAAAACAAAACCTAACCTATGGTTTCATCCCATGAGCATGCAAAACAAGAAGATGGTTTTCGTAGAGGGCATTGCTCGCGGGATTGTTAAGCACTGTGGGATTCTGCCATGGAACACATTTACTGTGTCACGGCTCACTCCATAGAAAAGGTGAAGTCACGGACTACCACTGAGCACATGCCGCATGTGGAGTACCCATGACTAGTGGTGGATGAACACCCATCGGCTCAGTTTATAATTGGCCTCAGCAAACCGAAACTCAAATTTCCCAAAATGAAACTGAAACCTAAATTTCAGGGTTGCACTTAGACGAAAACAGGTTATTTTCCAAATCAGGGCTATGTTTTGTTTTTGTTTGGACCACTCTCAAAGTCAAAGAGGCCAGCACACCTATGTGCGCCATCCCCCCTGACTCAGAGAGTGGTCCAAACACGCTTTAGGGTGGTCCTTGTGCCGGTCAAACTTTGCTGGCCCAACTGTGCCTGCCTAATTCCAGGTTAGGATTGCGCCCACAGTTTTACAAGTCTGACGGTGGTATTATTTCTACAATGGACCATGCAAGTCATCCCTTGATGTTAGAGTCATCAAGTGATAATTGCACATTTGTGAACAAGGGTTAAGCATTTATCTAGCAATTATGCTGAGAGAGAGAGAGAGAATGTCTGATTTAAGGCAAAATCCTAATCTGGAGTTGGATTAGGATTAGGATGTAGTTGCCCTAGGAACGTGGTGGCGCAGCAGGTTAAACCACTGCTGCTGGGCTTTCCGACCGGAAGGTTGGGAGTTCAAGACTGTGTGATGGAGTGAGCTCCTGTTGCTTGTCCCAGCTCCTGCCAACCTAGCAGTTCGAAAGCACCTAAAAATGCAAGTAGATAAATAGGTACCACTTCGGTGGGAAGGTAACGGCGTTACTTAGTGCACATAGTGCCATAGCGTATAGTCATGCCAGCCACATGACCATGGAAGCTTGTCCTCGGACAAAACGCCGGCTCTACAGGCTTTGAAACGGAGATGAGCACCGCCCCCTACAGTCGGTCACGACTAGACCATTTGGTTGTGGGGAAACTTTTACCTTTACCTTAGTTGCCCTAAAGCGCATTTGCACCACTCTTGGAGTCAGGGAGGCTGGCACACAGACAAGCGTCATTCATCCTGACTCCAAAAGTGGTCCAAATGTGTGTTAAGGTGTGCTTGCAACATTCCTGGGCTGGCACAAGGAACTTATGCCAGCCTAACTCCAGGTTAGGATTGTGCCCTCAGTTGAGCATGACTGATGACTGAACAGAAACGTGAACCCAGGTTTCCCAGTCTGTTCAGTGTTCTGACCACTGCACCACATTGCCTCTACACAAGGAAGTTCAGATATGCAGTTTACATAGCTTGTCACAGATGAGGGTCCGTCTTGGCTTTCAGAAGGCTTGATACCATGAAGTTTGAGAAGCCCAAGCCAGCGTAAACCATTTTGGTTAACTAGTAAGTTGCATTTGGCTAAACATCTTGGCTGGTGAGTCTTGCAAGGACAGCTGTGTGACTTTTCAAACTCCCAAAGCATTCCAAGGGGGGGGCTGTTTGTTCAGGGTCACTGATATGAGATCAGTGGGCTCTCCTTGCGAAAGCAGCTTGCAGATTGAAGGTCATGATGAAAAAAGCTCTGCTGTGTTCAATGGGCTTTGGCCACAGAATAATTCCCTCATGGGATGGGTGGGAACCTTCTTGCTTGGCTCACTTGAAACCAGGTTGGACAGAGTATAGGAAACAAACTGTCAAGGACAACTCTGGACCCAAAGGCTGCCTGTATACTCTCAAAAGTTTTATTTTCCTCTGTGCCCCTCCCCCCGACAAAAAAATCTGGAAAGTTGCCAACTTACATAGAGTCCTCCATCTGGACACTAGGTTGCCATCTTTTTTTCTGACCATACTCCTATGCATCAAATAGCAGTCTGATATAGGTACACAAAATCAAGCAGGTAGTGTTTTCTCCATCATTTCTTTCCATGCTAGCAAAAATGTTGCCTTCTGCATGGGTATGTGTCAGCCTGATGCTTAACGCACCAGAGAAGGAACAGTTTCAATGATTTTCAGTATTACTGATACCCACACTCTGGATGCGAAACGTGCTCAATGCTGTAAGCAACAACCTGTGTGGGGAAAAAAAAACAGGCTGTGCAGTCCATGCTGAAAGATTCCATAAGGGCATCCTTGGGTGTGTCTTTCTCTGGAGCATCCTGAGAGTATTTGTGAGACACATAAATAAAAGCAACACAACTCTCTCTTGTGCTTCCTGCAATCATGAACTTGATCTTGCAAATAAGTCCACAAAAGCTACTAGTCCTTCCCCCCCCCCCACAAACCTGTATAAAGGTAAAGGTTTCCCCACGACCGAATGGTCTAGTCATGACTGACTGTAGGGGGCAGTGCTCATCTCCGTTTCAAAGCCTGTAGAGCCAGCGTTTTGTCCAAGGTCAAGCTTCCATGGTCATGTGGCCGGCATGATTCTACGCCATAGCGCACGGAACGCCGTTACCTTCCCCCCAAGGTGGTCCCTATTTATCTACTTGCATTTTAGGTGCTTTCAAACTGCTAGGTTGGCAGGAGCTGGGACAAGCAACGGGAGCTCACTCCGTCATGCAGTCTCAAACTCCCAACCTTGCGGTCGAAAGCCCAGCAACAGCGGATTAACTCGCTGCGCCACCATGTCACCAAACCTGTATGCCTGCACATTAAACCACTGTAGTAGAGCCATAGCTTGAAAGAAAGAAAAAAGAACCAATTACCTTCCAGTTTACAAAAGCATCCCCATGTGCTCACCTGAGAGAATTGGTTGGTCTTTTAGATGCTGAATCCAAGTTGTAGAGATTTGAACTTGGACCATAGGTGATATTGCATCAGCACAGATATTGGAACACCTGGCCAAAATCCATACAGTTGATAAGCTGCAGAATCAAAATCAGCAGCACCTAGGGGCAGGCAGGCTGTATGTTTAGAGTAACTGGTAGTTTGACCCTTACTTGAACAAAAAATCTAATCAGAATCAGTGGCACTTCCTTCTGGGTAAACATGCATAGCTCCAGCTTATCCATTATCTGCACCAAGATCCCAAAGTATGTGGGTACGTGTGTTGGAAAGGAGAAGAGTGTTGTGTGAGATGCTGAAAAAGAAGGTCTCCTTCGACAGCAAGCTCTTATTTATATGGGTCGGACATGATTTACAGATTGTAGCATCGTAAAAATTATAATCTGCTTGTTTTTATAGAGTGTTTTCTTCTCGCTGTCAGATTAAAATGAGCCTGGTTTTTGGAAATAAATTATTCAGCATTCTTTAACGCTTGTTACAAAAATATGACTTACTTCCCTAACATTCCTTCCCTCCCCTGGCTTGCATCCCACCCCAAAGCCAAACAAAGATCCCTGGAGGTGGTACACTTCAGAGAAAACAAAAGGAGGAAAGCTGGCAAGGGTGGGGGAACTGAGGGGGACTTCTTGTAGCCCTCGGAATGTTTACTGTGTCTGTACAACATAGAGGTGACCTTAGCATGAGGCACGATGAGGTGGGATGCCTTCAGTGGTAGGTGTTGGGCATCATCAAGGGGGGAAGGGTGGGCTCCTAGTCTGTCCCATGGAGCATCTCTTATGCAAGACCATTGAAATTGAACACTCCCTGTAATTCTAATGGAATATGTGCAGGTAACAGGCCCATTTTAATTAGTGAGGGAGGGTGTCATTTGAAGTTTCCACTTAAGGCACTGGAATGTCAGGGCCAGCCTGCACCCCATAAGAGCTCTAAGAAGTACGTCTAGATTAGATGGTGGTTCGCAGAATTGCATCAGTCTTAATGAACAAATCTGCTTTGACTAGTGCACCAGCAGCACCCTTTTCTTGAGAAGTGAGGCCTGGTCATCTCGACTCTTGACATCGCTACTGCCACATGTTCTGTATGGGGCTGCCCTTGGAAAGCATCAAAAGGTGGCTGCCAGATGGTTGGCTGGAGCCACACAATTGGAGCATGTTATTCTGATGGTATATGATCTACATTGGTTACCCGTTAATTTCTGGACTCATTTCCAGGTGTCATCAGTGGTAGGTGCTGGGCATCATCATAAAGATTATGACTTTTAATGCCTCAAGTGGATCGGGCCCTGAGAATCTTAGAATCTGTTTGTACCCTGTGCTTTGGGTCACTGTAAGAGAAAGAGTTAGGGTACAATCCTTTTTTTCCCCTTTTTAAAATATTTTTTTTTATTATAGACATGGGTAAGGGAAGGGCTGGGTATAGGGTATAGGTCAATACAATAGGAAACGTTGAGCTACAGCATGTTCCCATCCTACAATCTTCATCCTGTTTAAACATTTACTATATTCATACATCAGACGTCACTTATCAGCGTTATCAACCCTATTATTTCCTTCTATAACCTAATAAATCACTTAATATGACTTCTACATTATTCTATATTAACACATCGTACACCATACATCATAATACATCATAATATTATGATGTATTCTATATCACCAATTCTACTTTTCAACATAATTTATCTATCCAATCACAAAATGGTTTCCAGTAAGTTCTGATTCTCTCTAAATTTCCTTCCTTTAATCTTTCTGTCAATATATCCATTTCTGCCGTCTCATATATTTTTCCAATTAAATCATCCAAACCTGGTACCTCGCTATTTTTCCACATTTGCACAAAAAAGTAGTCTCGCTGCCGTATTAATATGAATAATTAGATGTTTCTTATCATCCTATTGTATAGTTGGCATAATATTAAGGAGAAATAATTCTGGTTTAAATGGAATCACACATTTCAACATTTTTTTGTAACAAGTCATGTATACTTTCCCAAATTTTTTTTAGCCCTGTCACAGGTCCACCACATATGATGAAAAGTTCCTTCTTTCTCTTTACACTTCCAGCATTTATTCGAATTGCCTGGGTACATTCTTGCTATTTTTTCAGGGGATAAATGCCATCTGTAAAACATTTTATATCAATTTTCTTTAAAGGTTGTCGCTTCAGTAGATTTAGGGCGCAATCCTAACCAACATTCCCACACTGCTATAGCTGTGCCAGTGGGGCATGTGCTACATCCTGCAGCGGAGTAGTAGTCACGGAGGCCTCCTCAAGGTGAGGGAATTTTTGTTCCCTTACCTTGGAGCTGCATTGCCCAACCCCAGTGCTGTAAGTTTACCCCTTGCCAGCGTTGCACGCTTTCTGGGCAGGGTGGGAGGGTGGAGCTGGGTGGGAGGAGGGGCAAAGCGGGGGTGGGACCAGCGGCGATCTTCTCTGCTGGATTCTGATTTCCATGTTGGGCCACGAGATGATGCAGATCAGCCACCACTACTGGTTCCTTGCTTTTGTATGTGGTAAGGATTGCTAAAGCATTGCATCCAGGTTAAATCTTGATGATCTAACTAGGCAATTAGAAATGAGGCAAGCAACCTTTTTATGATTCAAGTTCTCAGTAGTATACAGTACATTGATCAATGTTTTTTTTTTCTTAAATACTGTATGTCTGTATTTGTACTGTATTTTTTTTTAGCAGAAAAAATTTCCATTTATCCATTTATTTGGGTAGCCCAAATAATAGGGGATGGCTGCAGCACCACTCTTTCCACAAATTCCCCATACCCAGTGTCATGTGACAGCCACCCCAACAGTGCTACTTGGATTGTCTCCAGCAAAATTGCTGACACAAATCTGAGCAGCTTGGTGTAATGCTCAGGAGGGGTGTGTGTGTTAGGATCTGGCCTCCCAAGCCGGTCCCATCCCCCTCCCGGGCCCAGTCTGCCCCTGATCTGCCCATGGTCTACCCTTCCACCACCTTCCTCTGCCCTGATCCACCTCTGCTACGCCAACCCACCACCCTCACCACCACCACCATCCCTCACAGGCTCCCCAGCCAGGTGCAAACATACTGTACCCATTGCTAGTTTGGATCCAGCAAGAACAGGCCAGCGCACGTCCTTCCGCCAGCATGGCCTTCTCTTGAGTCATCACAGTTGTGACACTCCTGGAGCAGCATAAGGGATTTAAACGGGCCCAACATGATCTTAGGATGTGTGCATGTGTGTCATACATTGGGATTGCACGCCTAAGGCTCAATCAAGACAAAAGTTGCTCTTGGGGCATAATCCGTCAGCTCGTACTGCAGCAACTTTTTGATGCGAAGCAGGTCTGGGTCTGGTTAGTGCATGGAGTAGACTGTAGAAGCCCCACAAATACTGCTCATTTTGCAATGGAAGGAAGCTAGGATATACATGTGATAGGCAAAGATGCTTTTTAAAGGTTGAGCAGTAATTTCTGAACTATGCGATAGAGAGGGCGTAATGCTGTGCTGTGAGAGAACTGCCGATGTGCTGTAATAAACGCATGGATTTGTTAAGATCCCATAGCAATCCTATGCAAGTTGGCGATTGCATCTCTCCTTATTACTTGCTTCCTTCCATTGAGGAGGTACAAGCAAAATAGGGAATCATGGAGAGACATGGGAGGTTGACAGCTAATTCATGCTCTGAAGATAAATTCTTCAGGTATGAGCATGAAACTGCCTTTTAATTCAGAAAAAAACCCTATCTCAAGTGATTACCAGAAATTTGAGCAACGCAGCACATGTAAAATAGATCTGCTAAGCGTATAGGAGCTGGAAGCAGTCATCTCCCCCCACCCCCAGTTCCCTGCTGTAAACTCTGTTAAACCTTTGCTTGTGTTGTTGTTACCCTGCTAGGCAAAATCTGGTGCCAGCTGTAACAGAGAAACTGGCAAACTCCCAAGAGAGAAGGGAGAAGGGCAGCCCGCTGTGTTCTCTCACATAAGGCGTGGGTGTTTGAGGGTTAAAAATAGACACCAGATTTTCAGTTAGCAAATGTGGAGGCGGGAAAACAGAGAACTGTTTATCAGACTCGGCTCTTCCCCCTAGAGATGCAGAAATTAGTCAGATCAGAGGACAGCATAACTGTGTGCGTACGTGTTGTGTTTCAATCTTGGGACAGCGATATGCTACAGACATTTCATTGTGTGCTTGCCTTGTTAAGGCAAAAATTTCAGGGGCAGGCAGAATTTCTCTGGGGGAGTGGGAATATGGTAAATTCACACTAAGTTGGAATCCTGTGTGTTGCATTCTTAGTACTTAAGCTCCAGCATACATACACGCGCGC
>JAJKFI010000197.1:439173-460546 GCA_029204185.1 Lerista edwardsae | reverse complement strand
CTTCGAGGGATTTGGGAACCACATACGCCTTCAAGGAGGTGGGGAAAAGGCAGCAATGCGACCCCCAGGATTGTGCTGCTGCTCTGGCCAAAGGGGCTTTTTCCACACTTACCCCTGGTAGCGCTGGCCTCCCAGGGTGTGTGGGGAAGCCTGCGGGCTCCCCAAGTCTCACAATGTGTTAAAAAACAGGGTCACGACTCAAACCTGCAACATTTTATTAGAACAGAGTTTTGTTGTGCATCTGGATATTGTTGACTTTGGTTTTCTTTTTTCCTGTGAAACTGAAAGGTTTCCCGTTAAACAGAAAGTTGTGGATGTCCCCATTGTCTTTCATTTTCATAAGCTGAGATTTTTCGCCGTCTCCTACATTGGTACCATTCTTTCACAAGCAACATCCACTTTACTTAACAGAGCGTGCTTGCACTCAAAGCAGGGCTCTTTTTCCCTTCAGGGAGACCCGCAGAGGGGACTGTGGACCTCCCCAACAATCCAGAAGGCCTCCCCGACCCACCAGGTACGTTAAAAGGGCACTGGGCATTCCCAGTGCTGAGGCATTGTCGGGACACCCTCCCCAGCCCTAATCCCCACCCCTGCAAATACTTACAGAGGTCCCAACATCCAAGGAGGAGTTTGGGAACAGCTGTTTGTACAATCCTTCCCTGCCCCCAACAAGGTTTTTAGTGGCCCTAAAATAAAGGGCCTAAAATAAAGTAAGAATAAAGGAAGGTACCCCCCCCCCATTCGTGGATAATTGAAACTGCCGATATGGGATCCATGGATAGGAGGGCGTGCATGTACTCTCCTCTTGTTCCTTTATATTGTTCTGGGCTGAGCCCTGAGACTGAAAGCACGCTGTGGAGATATGCCCTGGTGAGCCTTGGCTCAGACAACGCTCAGAGTCTGCATCTGGGACTGTCTGTCCACCTCCCCCCCTCCCAAGCTGCTTCCTCCCAGTCAGGACTCTTAAGCATGTATTTGTTGAGGTGCAGGCAAAAGTGGCTGGGGAAGGGGAATGGAGATTTTAGGGGGAAGGCAGTGGGTAGAAGAAGAGTTAATCATTCCTCCACCCACCCTTTCTACCCTTCAAATAGCACCTGTCTCTTTAGATGTTCAACAGATCTGTGGCCCAGTGTCTCATTTGACTCCATTTGGGCCAGATATTTAGGCAGGATCTGGCACAGATCCAGCCATTTGTCTCCTGGATGCATTGCGTGTGTTCAGCTTCATGGTTGCTGTTGTCATCTGCTGGAAAGTTTTATTGCTTTACCGTATTTGCATTACTGGTAACTACAGTGTGTGCATATACCTAGCTCCCTGGGCAGCTTTTCTGTTTGTTCCATGTTGTAGCTGATGGCAATGACAAAAGGGAGAATGTATTTTTTTAATAAAACGAACCCAGTCATTTCATCCACAGGAGAATCCAGTCTGAAACTGCAGTTGTCACCTGTGGTGATAAAAAAAGAGTAGCGTGCGCAGGCTGTTTGCATTTAATCACGCGCTACAGGGAGCAGGGGAAATACCTTTCTAGCCTGGGAGGTGTGGGTGGGGTGATGCCAGATGTTGAGAGGAGAAGACTGAATTGCTTCTCAGGGATACATAGTTAGCCACCATCGAACACAGAGCTTTGGGTTTGATGGGCCCTTCACTGACCCAGCAAAAGCAGGCCGTGTGTTCTTTACAATGCATGGTTGTGAACACACCAATAGGAGCTGTAAACATATATGTGTGAAGCCAAAATGATTGGGGTGATCAGGTCAGCGTGTTCCGACTGATGTTCTGGAACTGAGCTTTAGAGCACAAGCCTATGCATGCCTACTCAGAAGTAAGTCCCATTGTGTCCAATGGGGCTTACTCCCAGGGAAGTGTGTATAGGATTGCAGCCTTATGTTTGTACTGACAAAAGCTATTCGCCATGATTACTATATGGAACCTCCATATTCAGGAGCAGTGTATCTTTGCATTCTGGTGCATGGGTGGGGTGCAAACAGTGAGGGATGGCTGTAACCCTTGTGCCCTGATTAAGGGTTTCCTAGAGGTCTTTCTGACCGGAAGGTTGGGAGTTTGAGACCGTGCGACGGAGTGAGCTCCCGTTGCTTGTCCCAGCTCCTGCCAACGTAGCAGTTTGAAAGCACCTAAATGCAAGTAGATAAATAGGGACCACTTTGGTGGGAAGGTTACGGCGTTCCGTGCACTATGGCGTAGAGTCATGCCGGCCACATGACCACGGAAGCTTGTCCTTGGACAAAAACGCTGGCTCTACAGGCTTTGAAATGGAGATGAGCACCGCCCCCTTACAGTTGGTCATGACTAGACCATTCGGTCGTGGGGAAACCTTTACCTTTTTAGAGGTGTCTGGTTGGTCTCTGTGGGAAATGGGGTGCTGGACTAGATCCAGCAGGCTCGTATTATGCTCTTATGCTCAGAGTGTTTGACAATATGAGCTCTCTGTTTACTCAGAGAGGCAAGGGTGGGATATCAGTCATTTAAATAAAGAATATTTGCCCTCTGGCCCATTGAAACTCCTGCGCTACAACGGTTGCCTGGTCTTGTTCTCTGCTTAACCTCCCCCCTTCTTCAGCGAGAGGCTTCCTGTTTGACTCAACCAGCCTGCTGAAAAAGCCAGGGTCTATGTTTGTTTGCAACAACTGAATGGGGCTGTTAGTAATTAAAGCACGCGGGGTTCCCAGAAAGTGGCTCAGACCGGATATCCTTCATCAAAATACCCTAGGCATCACCGCCTAAAAATAACTCCAGCAGAACAGAAACCAAATAAGCAAGAACCAGAGAGAGAGAGCCAAGCAGCACTTAACTGGCTTCCTGGGACAGGGTGCGGCTTTCAGGGTGCTGCTGGCAAGACAGGGAGCAGGTTCACAATCCAACGGACCCTGACCTAAAGGACCCAGGGAATTTGCTGTGCCTGTGCCACTGAGAAGAGACTGTGTGCAATCATATTATGGAAGGAATGATTATATAATTAGGCTGTATCACTAGACCAGGGAGAGCCAGGATGGTATAGTGGTTAGAGCTGGCTCCAAATCCCTGCTCAGCCACTGAGCTCACGCAGTGACCTTGAGCTTGTTGCTCTCTCAGCCTAAACTACTCTCCAGGGTTGGGCTGGGGTGAGGCTGGCATGGAGGCCACCATGCATGGGACCCAGAGCTCCAGAGCTCCCTGGAAAAGGAAGCATGCACGGGTTGTACAAGTGATGAATAAATAACTACACGTGGGGCCAAAAATAATAGAAATCACATGATCTGGGATCTGCTATACTAAGGGTGAAGACAAACATAATGTAAAAGACAACATAGAGCAGGTCTTTCAGGTGCAGGATGAAGCTAGATTTGCAGCTGAAATGGCAGGCAGGCAGGCAGGCAAATCAATGCTGGCTTAAGCTGCATGCTCCAAACAGGCTGGCTATCCTGACTTTTTTTTTCATTTTTGAAGTGCCATGTGTCTTTGTTTTTCTGTGTAATCAAAATAAGGGGAAGTTTTTATAGTGATAGGTACCAGCCAATGCACGGTTAGTTTCTGCTGTAACTTTGCAGAACTGTTGATTTCAGTGGTGTCATCCAAATGATTTAGGAACAGGTACTCACTTTTGATTGGCACTTGTCGGGGTCCGCCCACCAGAAGTGATGCCATAAGCCGGAAGGGATGTCGTTGCAGGAAGTGAGGTCATAGCCGGAAGTGAGGTCATGATTGTTGCCATGGAGGTGATCATGTTTGTAATAACTTCAGCTTGTGGTTAGTGTTGATTTAGCTTCTATTGCTTTGCTTTCTAGAGATATGTATAGACATATTTTGCTTCAACTGTTCCCTGGTTAAATAGCAGGCTAGGCTGTACTAGATTGTGAGCCCTTTTGGGACAGGGAGCCATTTAACTTGAATGTTAAATGCAAGGAACCGGCAAGGAGCAGGAGGGGGAACGGGTGATGAAAAAAAGACCGCGTGGGGGCTGGGGCTGGGGGGAGGCTGAAGGAGGAACCGGTGCACAGACGTGGGGGCGGTCCTGACGCCGTGCCTGACGGGGATCGCCCAGGAAGCGGTGGATACCTTGACGCCCACTGAGGCAGCCGACTACAACACCGTCAAGACCACCATCCTGGGCACCCTGAGCGTCACGGAAGAAACGTGCCGCTGCCTGCGGGAGATCGACCTGCCTCAGGGTACCAGCGTCCGCCTTGTGGGCAATAGGATCCGGGCTAACAGCCTGCGGTGGTTAAAGCCGGCCACCTGAACAGCCCAGGAGGTAGCGGAGCAGGTGCTCGTAGAGCACTTCGTCTCCATACTGCCGCAGGCAGCCCGCAACTGGGTCCTATGTAATAAGCCCCAGACCCTGGACAAAGTGGTGACCCTAATGGAAACCTTTGAGGCGGCCTCACTTCCCGCCATGCACGCTGGTGGGGCGAACTGGGGACGCCAGTCTGACGCCCGACCAGGAGGGGCAACACCTAAGACCCATGGCCCTGTGCCCGCTGGACGGCCGCACCAGGAGGAACACGACCCTGCCTGGACAGGCCCACTGCCCCCACCGATCGCAGGGAGCAGCTGCCCCGAACCCCCACTGGACCAGGGAGGATGGCCATGCCCACTGGGAACCCTGCAGGGGGCAGCCCCCCCATGGGCAGCTTCATCCCCATGACCGATCGTCTGCTTCACATGCGGCCAACCAGGACATACGAGGAGGGAGTGCCTCATCATGGACTGCTTGCACGCTGAAGCATGGGCGGCGGCCCAGGTAAGGGGGGCCCAGGAGGTGCGGCAGCCCATCGTCCAGGCGCTAGTAGATGGACAGTCCGTGACAGCGCTGCTAGACTCAGGGTGCAGCGAGCCGAGGCAGCCCCTTGGATGCCACACTAATGATCCTATGCATCCTTAGTGGATGCATATGCAGTGGGCCAAGGTTGTCGTGGGTGGGGACTGCCAGTTCCTCCAGGCAGGGGTGGCACCGCACCTCACGTATGGGGTGATCATAGGGAGAGATTGGCCCAACCTCACTGAGCTCATGACCCGGGTTGACGCGCAGGAGGGGGCCACGAGGGAACAGGAGGAAGGGGAGGAGGAGGAGGAGATGAGCCTCGAGCTCGCCCCGCCAGATGACATCCGCACCCTACACCGGGGGCCCCCAGGAGGCGAGCTGTTGGGGCTGGCCAGCCGGCAGCCACCTGAGCTGGGGCTCGTCCGGGGCGCCGCACCAGCCCACGAAGGGGAAGTGGCGGCCAGGGCCAGAAAGTCTGTGCCAGGCCGCGGCAGCACTGTGGCTGGCTCCCCACCCCCAGCACCAGCCATGGGAGGCTCGGGAGCCGGGACAGCCGGCAGCGCGAGGCCTGGGCCGACTGCGCAAGCGTGAGGCCCGGCCTCACGAGAGCTCCCAGCCCCGTTGGAACTCTCACGAGAGTTCCGAAGAGACTTCGGTCCGGAAGGGGTGGGCCTGCCCTGGCCGGCCAGGGAGCTCATTAGGTGGCCGGCTGGCTGCGGGAGAGGACGCTCACCACTGGCTGAGGGTGAGGGAACTTGCCCGGGAGGTCGGCTGCCTCCCTCCCCTTACGGGCTATCAAGCCCATACTTGGAGCTGGCAGGGGCCAGCAGGGGAGGGGGTTGGGCGGGTGAAGCCAGCCCACCTGACCATGGGGGTCGAACAGACCCGGTGCCCCTCGAGATACACACGGGGCAGCTGAGATAAACTGCCTCTGCACCCAGCCACTCGCCTCCCGCAACCTTTTTGTTCGTCGCCACGATGCCGCCAAGGAGCGGTGAGCCTGCACCCGCACCGCCGCCCCCCCCTTCCCGGGACCATCGCAACGAGATGGTATGGACGTACAATTTCAACTGTTTAGTAAAAACAGACACACTTTGCAATGGAAGGCAGTGCTCTGTTCTGTACATTTCACAGGTGTTTAAGACTTTTTCAGAGGCAGCTTGCTGTGCAAGAGTGAGAAAAGCGACACTTCCTGATATTCTTTTTGCTGTATTACTACTGAAGGTACATAACAGGAGAAGTCCTCTGGTCGCCAAGATCTCTCTGATCAGTGTGCCAACTTGACTTCTGCTGCTTCTGTGGGCCCCTGTAGGTTACTTGCCTGCATTACATGAAATGAAAGTGAAGGCCTTTTCCACTGTGTTTACTTCACCGAGTGCAGGGTGTCTGGACGTGTACAGGACACCTGATAGTACTGAGACACCCAAGCCTGCTGTGGTGCCATTAGCTTAATTAACCTCAGAGCTGCCATGACAGAAGCTGATCTGAGCATGCTTTCTGGACCTGGCTTTGTGATCTGTCATGGATGCTATTATAGGTAAGACACCTGTGAAGAAGGGTGGAAGTTCCCCTGGAGGGGCCGCAAGAGAAATGGAGGGGTGGCAGTCAGGAAGGGATGCGGCCTCCTTATGTGTCCCCCATTCTTTTTTTACGCGGAACATTTTAAGAGCTGAGACATTCACAGCGAAGTAGAGAAAGGAAGAATTTGTGGTTCATTTTGACTTTACCTTTACTTGGGAGGTGATTGTGTGAATGTGTGGGTGAACGGGAGAGAGAATGGGAGAAACTGCTTAGGCTGTAGAAAATTTGGGTGCGGAGCACAAACCAACCTTTTTAGCCTGCTATTTTTTTTAACCTGCATTAAAACTGTTGTTTAATATCCAGAGCCTACGGTTATTAAATGAACCTTTGCGGTCATTATATCTAAGTGCACGCACACAATTGATTGTTTGTTGAGTTGGTCAGCATTATTTTTCCTGGGTCTCACTCTGCCTTTAGTGGCAGCCTAACGGTCTGTTTACACATTGTGTTTCTTAGGCATCTTGAAGATTTCACCATAAAAAATGTGGTGTCGATCTGACAAACTGGTATTGAAAAACCGGAATCACTTAGCACAGAGTCAGAGTCCAATCCTATACCTGTCTACTCAGAAGTAAGTCCCACTGTAGTCAATGGAGCTTACTTCCAGGAAAGTGTGAATAGGATTGCAGCCTCAGTCTTGATTGTAGCTCTCCACTGAAGGTATACTCAGTGGCAGGCTGGGTTTGTTGGTAATGTGTGACACAGGTTGTGCCATACAGAAACTTGGCAGTTGAAGTTCTTCCTATCTTTATTTCCATGCCAGAATAAGCCTCATCTGCTTTGTGTCTGTGTGTCAAGTCTCCTTTTTAAGGAATAGCAGTAAGGCCAATTTAAAAAACACACACAAAAAAACCTGGCAGTCCCAGGATATACGGTTGAGAGCAGGGATTGTTTTCTTTGTTGGTGGGTAATAGCTACACTGTTTGGCTAGATGGACAAATAATCTTCCTCGGAATAAGGCAGCTTCGGAAAGAAGTTCTGCTTTCATCTGAATCTTGCGGAAATAAGTCCGTAAGAGTAACCTACTGCAATTTTAACCACCCCATGTGTCTGTGTATATCTGTGTTAAGTAATTTGCAGCGCTTTTTGTGGTCTGAGAGGGTGAGGAAACAAGCTCTCTTCCAGTTTGCAAACATTTTCCTCCTCTGTGCAGTGATTCCACTCACCACAGGAGACGGGGCAAGTGGCTACTTTGAAGCCTGCCTATTTTCAGAGGTCCAGCATGTGCCATTTTGTTGACAAGCCAGTGCCAAACTTTAACAAAACCATAAAACAAAGCCAGCTGAACTGTGCCTAAGAGAACCAGCAAGTGAGGAATTAGAAGCTTAGATGGGTGCTGTCATTCTGAAACCAGCCTTGGAAATTATACTGGCTTTCACAGTGCAGAAAGGAGACCACAGGAGAGGACAATATGAGATGCATGGGGTGGGAAGCCCCCTCAGGGAGATAGACGGAGTGCAGAGCAGATGATTCAAATGTCCTGCACTGCTGTGAAGCGTATGAGCACCAGTAGCAGAAATAATATTGCCCTAAGCTATGGCTCCATTTCCTGATTTACCTAAAGTGCCCGTCAGCAGGCGTGGGTAGGCGTGATCTCTGGCTTTAGACACAAGATTCCTTGCTTGCTATCATATGCTCCTTGTTATTCAGGGACACTGTTTTGCTTTGGTCCTTATCCCCTATAAACCCTTGTTCCCATTTTACCGTGAGAGGGAGATTTTGGTGCTCTCCCTCTGTGGCCTACACATCTGCACATCAAGATTCTATACATTACTGAATATGTTCGAGTAAGCTAAACTATAATAAGTAAAGCTGGATCCACTGGGAAATTAAGCATACTTACATTTTGAAAAACAACACATGCATGCATGCGCGCGCACACACCCACACGCACCTTCCTCACTAACATGCTCCAGAAACCCATTGAGGACAGGCTATTGAATAACCAAAGGCATCTGTTTAAATTTCCAGATGAAGTGAGAAAAAAGGTCCGCCCACTTAAAGCCTCCATAAGGTCATGGCTCTGACTACCTGGCTATCCCTACCTGCGAATGATGTTTTTTCTTCACCCCTGCCTGACAAGCTGCACCTGTCAGAATTCCTTTGTCTGCAATAGAGGTTGGAGCCATGGCAGAAATTCTGTGTGGCCTGAGGCATATGGTTTCTGTACCTTTAAGTTGTTCAGCAGGGGCAGCTTTTCTCACCCCTATATACCACGCTGCACCTTCCCCCAAATTACTGTTTCTGCATAAGAAGGAAGAGGCTTGGACTATTGCCTGAAGACCCGAGATATAGCTGTGCCTCTGATGAGAAGTACTTTTGGCCCTGTATTCTGCCTGAATGAGAGGCTGCCTGAGAAATACTGTTAAACTCTCCTCAGAGGGAAAAATAAATAGTAGCAATATTTATAGGTGTTAAATCTTGAATTCCACATTTTTTATCCCACTCAGGGTAGACGTACTTATCATACGTGTTTCTTTCCAATCCAGTTGAGCACCACAACTACCCTGCAAAGTCGGCTAAGTTGAAAGATAGTGATTAGCTGAGGGCCATCCATTGAGCTTCATTGCTCCACAGAGATTTGAACCTGTGGCCTCCTGTCTCTAAACCCTCCCACCCACCGTATCCTAATCTGACGCATAAACCATTACGTCACATTGTCCCTCAACACCTTTTTTAGGGCACTCTTGCATCTGGTCATCATAAGCCCTGCTGCTGTTCTATAGGCATGACCCCTAGCCGTATCCTGAGCATCTATTGTGACAGGTCAGTGGGGGTGACTTCATGTGGAGAAGTGGAAGGTGAGAAAGAAGTAGCTCCCCTTTCCCTTGCCTATGCATTTGCCTCAAAAAAAACCTCCCTGCTGTTTTTTGTTTTTTTCCCCCGCTGGGACCTACTATAAGGAAGGCACTTTATGGTGAGGAAACATAAAGAGATTCCTGCTGGATCAGGCCAAAGTATCCATCTAGCCCAGCATCCTGTGCCCCACAGTGGCCCACCAAGAGAAGCCCACAGGCAGGAGATGAAAGCAACAGTCCTCTCCTACCCTTGCTTGCTCCATATTTCCTGTTCCCTCACTTTCCTCCTTCCCCTTTAAAAAGAGCCCGGAGGAAGAAGAAGCAAGATGAGAAGAAGGCAGGGGGTCAGGTTTGCTGTGCTCCAAGAATCCTGCCTGCTGTTCTAGTTCCTTCTTCTGCTTAGGCTCTTGAAGCTCAACAGGAAATGCTGAGCCCACTCTGATTACTCTCAGCACCAGTGTTAAGCTGCACCCTTTAAGCTGCATGGCCTCCTATCCACACAGTGCAAAGCCCTGGGAGGCTGAACTCTGTGTAGCTTGGCAGTCCCAGAAGTCATGTGTCTGGAAATGCCACAGGGCTCTGTGGTCTGCACAGCAACATGGACCCCTTAGAGGGATCAGCCAGAAGGCATTTTCTGCCTTCATGCATAAGCCTGGTGGAGGAAGGGGCAAGATTTCTCCTTCCTGTGGACTCTTTAAGCAATACAGGACATGTTGCGCATGCTGGGAGCTATCTCAGCATGCTCTATGTTTTCTGCTTTGATTCAAGGAGGAAGATGTGGGGACTGCAGAGGCAGTGGTGCTGAGGGGGGAAGGTATTGGGCTGCATCAGGCCTTGGCATTCCTGTCTTGTCTGCCGCTTCTCTGCCCTAAATCCTTCAGCATGACTCGCGTTGTGTAGAGTGTGCCATTATTGTGATTCATTAGACCCTTGTTTGAGTAAGGGTGGGAGAAGGTAGAATGGATTTGGGAAGGCAAGTGCATAGGATGGCATTTTAGCTGTTGCACTGCAACGAGATGCTGCGGGCACAGCAGCTCAAGCCCCCGGAGGTGGGACTGCATCTCCAAGCTTGAGGAAGAAGGTGCCATGCAGTAAACTCTCCTAATGGTCCTTGGGGGGGAGGGCTTAATTGGTCAGTGATGGTGGTGACTCTGTTCTGCTTCTATTGGCAGTGCCAATTGGCAGCTGCTCCCCCCTCCATGCCACTGATGAAAAATTTAGTTCAGGACATTAAAGGGGGGGAATGGCAGCTAGACTCGGGGTACCCGAGGGCTGGTAAGCAGTGTGCTTCTCTGCAGTGCTGGGGTTCCAGCAGCTGCCCGAGGATGCTAGGAGCTCCTGGTCTACAGAACTGAGTTCAGAGATCCATTTTCATTGTCTTGGGATTTGTGGGGTTGTGAAGGGCAAATAAAGGGATACCAACACATTACTGCCCTCCTTTTTTTAAACAGCTGCCGGGTAATTAAGCTATGGAACGCCTTGCCACAGGCGGTGATGATGGCATCAATCAATCACTAGTATTTATATACCGCTTTTCAACACCAAGCAGTTTACAGGCAAATCATAACATTAAAGTTAAATGGCTCCCTGTCCCAAAAGGGCTCACAATCTAAAAAAATGGAGAGCACCACCAGCAACAGCCACGAGAAAGACACTGTGCTAGGGTGAAGAGGGACAATTGCTCTCCCACTGCTAAATAAAAGAGGACACCACTTGAAAAGTGCCTCTTGCCCAGTTAGCAGGGGTTAGATGGCCTAGATGCCTTTAAAAGGGGACTGGACAGATTTCTGGAGGAAAAGTCCATCGTGGGCTATAGGCCATGATGGGTTCTGCAACCTCCTTACATTAATAGTAGGCTACTTCAGAATGGCAAGTGCAAGGGAGTGGCAACAGGATGCAAGCATCTTGTTGTCTGCTGAACTCCCTTAGTCACCTGGTGGGCCACTGTGAGACACAGGAACCTGGACTAGATGGGCCTTTGGCCTGATCCAGTGGGGCTCTTCTTATGTTCTTATGGCATGTGAAGTTTTTCCCAGCATGGAAATCAAGTGATAAGAAAAGGTCTTTCTAACATTTCTGAATATCTGGCTGCTGTTAAAGTTTAAATACACACACCACGCTTTTGTGCAGTGCTAGGTTAGCTGAATGTGGCCATCGGCAATGCTAGGAGCAGATGCTGTTAGTATTTTCCAAAGCCTCTGCTCTGCTCTTTTTTACCTGTTGATCTGGTTGCTAGAGAAAGTCGGACTCTCGCGATGTGTTTGGTAGTATGTGGCAAGCAGCCAATGAAATGATCCGCATCGCTCAGGAAATTGACTTGCGTCAAACCCACCCTCTGCCTGAGACAGCTGGCTGTGCAGCTCTGTTAGCTCTTGGCAGCTTTCTGTTTGAAAGCTTTTCCTTTGCTTTTTGCTTTTCCTTGTCAAACAGGGAGGAAGATGAAACAGTGTTCCAGAGAATGGGCCCCTGCTATGCTGACAGGTGGCTGAGTTTCCAAAAACTGGGCAGACAGTGCTTGGGACTAGTTCAGAGGTAACTGTGGGCAATTACTAGGTCATTGTTTGATCTTCCTACCTACGTGTTGATTGAAAAGTGAAGCTACAAGCAGTAGCCCACGTCATTTCCCAGGAATGTTTCCCAGAGTTGAGTGCCTGATCCAGCACGGGCTGGGTGAGCTGGTGGCTTGAGTGCAGTGCCTCTGGCTAGTCAAGCTGGTGGTCCTCAAGCACTTGACAGTGGTGCCGTTTTTGCAGCACCAGAGTTGGATGTAAGGGAATGGATTGCAAGATTCAGCCACTAGAGTTCCGTTGCTGGAAAACTGGTACCTTGAAATGGTAGATGGAGGTTCAATTATTTCTACGTTTTGTATGTTTTAACTTTGAGGAGCCTTTCAATCAGTCATCTCTGGAGTGCCAAAGAATACTCTGAGGCCCTTTGTTTGAAGGCCAGCCTATATGTTTGCCAGCAGATACCGTTCTAGGATCCAGGTCTTTGCCAAACAGCTGCTAAGCAGGGTGGAAGATGGGTGTGAGTTGCTGTGAGAAAGGGGCGGGAGAGGGAGGGCTGCTGAATCTTTCCCCCATTCGTTGCTTTTCCTCAAAAGCCATCTCTCCCAACTGCCTTTTCCTGCAAAGAAAATGCAGAAATGCATCTGGAACCCCAGCTGGAGGGAGTTGGGAGTGGGAGTAGCACATGGGAGTAGGGGGTGCAGCAAGGGAAGAGTGCTGGGTAAGTGAATGTCCCTCCCGTGGCATTCCTGTGGGAAGAGGGCCAAAATGCTACGTTTTGCTGGAGCCTGAGTTCTTGTGTAAAGCAGGCCTTCCCCCTTGCCTCCAGAGCCATTCGCAGCCTCCAGAGCCATTCACAGCTCGAAGAGTAAAGCATCCTAGCCAGCAAGCCACAAATGGCTTTGGAGGGGGAAGCCACATTACACAGGAGCTCAGGTTCCTGCAAAACTTAGCATTCCCCCATAGGAACGCCATTGCCTCCTTCCTGCCTGCAATTTCTCTGCAAATAGCTTCTTATCCAGCAACAGTTTGGTGAAATACAACGCACTGTGTTCCCACGGCCAGTAGAGAGTGATCTTCTTCCATAATCAGTATTGACTGCCAAGCTAGGCCAGCATGGGGAAAATTTCTTGAGATACTCATGCCACTGAAGGAGATGGGAATGAGGTGATCACATGGGTGTGCCACTGTATGCTGCGGGCAGGCAGAGTTTTTGACTGTCTTGTGCATCATGAAAAGCTTTCCTGCAAAGAGAACACCTGCACAGCAGAAAATGGGCTTTTTTTTCCCCTCTGCAGTAACTGGATTTTTGTTTTACGTGCAGGGAGTTGTGTTTTTACGTGGGTGGGCATTGACAAAACGATGTGCTTGAACGCGCACACACACTTTTTCCTTGCTGTGTGGTGGTTTCCTCAGGGCCCTTTAAGTAAGCCTTGTCGGCTTTGGCTTTCCATGCCGTACCCAGGCAGTCACTGTTTCTTTGCAAAGATTGTGCAATTCCACACAGCCTTGTAAATTCCTGTCTAGGATTTTGAATGTTACTTCAGTGAAACATTATGTGCAGCTCGGGATCAGTTTATATAA
Source organism: Lerista edwardsae (assembly GCA_029204185.1). Lineage (NCBI taxonomy): Eukaryota > Metazoa > Chordata > Lepidosauria > Squamata > Scincidae > Lerista > Lerista edwardsae. The sequence goes on along the minus strand of JAJKFI010000197.1, from coordinate 447,317 downwards.
GGAGCAAACACACTCTGGCAAGAAGCAGTTGCGACTCAGGAGTTGGTCGTTCTCTTCCCTTCTCGAAAGCAATCCTTTGGACAAAAATGAAGTGTCATTTGCTATTGGCATTTGGCATCTGCGAATGAAAGATGCAGAAAGGATGACATGCTATATTTCAATGAATCAAGCCGTGGTTTAAAGGCCAACATGCATGCTGAGCTATTCTGTCATTCTGTGTGTTAACCTGAGCCTGTTCAATTTGCTTTGAACAATGCAAATTTCAATGTGCAACCTGGATAATACACAAGGAACAAAGAATGCATCATGAAATCATCTTGCTAGTTCAGATTAAAAAATCCACCCAGTCCAGTGTACTCTTTGTAGCAGTGTCCTCTGTGATGATGCAGGACATAAGCCTCTTTGCCCCCCCAGCCCCTAGTCACACTGCCCCTGAAAAATGGCTGATTTGCCATTTGCAAACCTATCCCCCATGAATTTGTCTGTTCCTTTAAAAACACCAACCATCTATCAGCACATCTTGTGGTTACGTTATGTGCTGTGTGAAAAAATGCTTCCTTCCTGCCAGCCAGTTTCATTTGATGACCCCAAGTTCTACCTGAAAAAGGGAGACAAAAATACTCGCTCCCCACTTACCATAATTCTATAAACTCCTATTGTGCATTCCATATGATCATGTTTTTATCCCAGGTGATCCTTAGGGGAAGGTACATCCAACCCTCGATGTCAGGGGTGTCCTCTATGTAAGGGGCTCCATGTGATACCTGGTTCACACATATGTATTCCTCAGTTGACAACTGCAATGTGAAGTGATGACTGCAAGTGTGAATGAGCCATGGTAGATGGAAAACCACAAAGGGACCCTTCCTGACACCTAATGTCACCTTACCAGACCACATTTCAGTGGAATCAATTTACACATTTCAGCTGTCAGTCATCAAGTATTGAGTAAGTCAGTGATGTGTGAAACAGCTCAGTTTCATTTCTTACACCCCATCCCCATCTCCTTAAGAAGTAGAATGTTTTAAGAGGCGGTCTTTTAGAGAATCAGTTGCCTGCAAAGAGAAAAAAAAAGAGAGTATTTTTGTAGCATCTGTTCAGCCAGGGCCAGCCCATTCATGAGGCTGATTGGGTTGGCCACCTATAGAAGCAGATTGATAGGGGGGTGCCCACCCCCTGCTTACCCCCTCCTCCCACTCCCTGAATTAGAAAAGCGAGAGGGGAATTTGGGTGTGGAAGCAGATTGTGCATGGTAAAAAATAGTCACCAGCCATCAAAGACTGTCAATGCTTATCAAGTGAGCATCTTTAGCTAATAATGCTGGCCCACTTGCAGCCAGCCATCTTTTCCTTTGCACATCTACAATGCTATGTTTGGGGAAGGGATGTGCCTGACCTTTTGAAAAATCTGACTGACAGCGCAATCCTAAACTGGAGTTAGGCTAGCATAAACTAAGCCAGCGAAGTTTGGCCAGCACAAGGGCTACCATAAAGTGTGTTTGGACTACTCTCAGCGTCAGGGAGGAGGGCTCACGTCTGTGTGCTGGCCTCTCTGACCACTCTCTCTGAGAGTGGTCCAAACATAATACTTTATGGTGGCCCTTGCGTTCGCCAAACTTTGCTGGCTTGGCTTATGCCAGCCTAACTCATTTTAGGATTGCACCCTAAATGTTGTGTGGTTGTAGATGGGTGGTCACCAGCGTTGAAATGGATTTTTCACTAGTGTCTTGGTTGCGATTCCTATCTAGTTACAGTTAGTTGTGACCAAATGCTTTTGAAAACAGTAGGATGTTTATTATTGCAACTAACTTGCTCCATTGCTTTCAGTGAGAAGTAGTCATGTGGCTAACTTTGCCTGGGTTTGGGTCTCTATGTTTTGAATAGCCCGGACCAAACATGCAGACTGGAAAGTTAGTTCCACTAAGCTCAATGGAAAAGTCACCCTTGCAAGAGTTATGGTGTTTTGTGTCTTTGAAAATAGGATGGTCTAAATGTACAAAAAGCCTGTGGAGCTCATTGTCACAGGAAATTGTGATCGCTCGATTTAAATGAGGCTTGGGAAAATAAATTGGATCAAGGGTAGCTCTAATAATAGTCATGATAGTCTGAAATTCAACCTACACACTCAAGATGATATGCAGTACTGTTACCATAAGTATTGGTTACAGTATTGTTACCATAAGAAGACTGAGAAAGAGGGTTTCACAACCTGAGGGGGAACTGTAACTTAAAAAAAAAAAAAAAAAGGCCCTATCATGGTTTGCCCCCAGGCTGTCCTGTGCAATTTTAAAGATGTGATGAATTTTGCTTGAAATTCAAAAGTTGTAAGACATATAGAAAGTGTACATTTTCAATATTACGTCTCTTTGGGGGGGTGTTTCTGTGTACTTTGCTTAAGGACATATTAGTGGCATAGCTGAAAGGAGTACCACCTTGAGGGACACTTTCCATGTGTACCCCTCCGAATGAAACCAGAGCTGTGCTCTGTTTGTGTCGGGAGGGTGTTATGGGGGCTGTGGAGGTGGGGTGCAGCCTCCCTGGCCCTCAGAAGGCCTTGTAAGGCTTCCGGAAGGCCAAAAATCTTCACTTCCTGTGAGGCCTTACAAGGCCTTCTGAGGGCAGGGAAGGGTGTGCCTGGCCTCCTGGCCCTCAGAACACCCTCCAGATATGACCAGAGCACAGCTTTGGTCATGTTCGGAGGGGAGTAGTTGTCAGTGAGGGGGGCAGCATTGCCGTCCCCCTGGAGAGCTACCAGGGGTCCTGTGATCCCTCCTAGCTAGGACACGTGCCCCATCAAACTCTTACTACTAGCTGATGTCAAATTTGTTATAGAACATCTCTGCCTGTACAAGTGTCAGGTTGCATATCAAAGTACACTTGGCAAGCCCTCGAACCATTCCCAAGAGAGCAGACTGGCTCTGCCAGAAGTCGTTCTCTAGTTTAAGTGTAACCCCACATAAAATGAGGACTAGAAAACTGTTTGTTTTGCTTAAATAAAAATGAAGATCCATGGGGATTCTGCACCATATACCAGTGCTGTACAAAACATCAGACAGCGAGATGCAGCTCTGAACGTATAACAGCAGTCTGTGTGTCCACTGTTGCATCCACTAGGCTGCTAGAAATGGTTGAAAATGGAGAATACTGCATCTTTGCATTGGGCTGAGATGAGCCCTCCAACTACAGTTTAGCAGTCTAAATCTATGGGTATCCATTTAAGGGCTCAGTCCTAACCTGGAGTGAGGCCGGCACAGTTAGGCCAGCGAAGTTTGTCTGGCACACCATAAAGTATGTTTGGAGCACTCTCGGTGTCAGAGAGACCAGCACACAAACATGGGCCATTCTCCCTGACTCTGAGAGTGGTCCAAACATGCTTTACAGTGGCCCTTAAACCAGCCAAACTCCTAAATCCAAGTTAGGACTGTGCCCTAAGATATGTAATATTTTTGTTTTTGAAAAACAAAATGGTTTACTTTTTAAATTTGCTAACCATGATGTAAGCCATCCTGGTATTCTGTTCTAAAAGGAAATAAACGATTTCCAGTTGACATTTGCAAAACTTCTGATTCTACATGGACCTTTCCTGTTTATTTGAAGAATGTTCTGTGAAGGGAACTGCGTACACTGGGTCAGTGGTAGAAAATGAACATAACTTGGTCACAACAATAGTCAGAGCTGAGTTGTTGTCCCCCCCTTACATAGGGGGAAGAATGCTTTCTGCCTCAGAAACCACGGAAACGAGCATTGAAGCAATGGTTTAGAAATACATATAAATAGAATAGAGTTGAATGTTCTAGATTGGTAATTCTTAGTTCTTTGTTTTATCAGTTGTTCAAAAATCTGCCATGCATCTGCCACACATTTAGGCCCATATCACAAAGATAATTCTATTCCTCTTCTGGAAACTATACAAACCTTGTTTCCATTTCAGTGGATAATGGTCCCTATGTCTTGCTTCATTAAAGACTTGCCATTCTAGTATGCTTGATATTTGCAGATAAGCACATTCTGCCATGGATGTGAAATGATCTCATTGTTTTCTTCTTCATTGGTTTCTGCTTGCAATGATACAGGAGGAAATGCAAGTGTGATGGCATCACATCACCCATCAGTTTTCCTTAAACTTGGCCAGGAGATGTGGAGAAGAGATGTGAGTTGGTGACTCTGACAACGGCAAAATTCAAGACTGAAATCTTAAATCACTTTCATTGACAGGTTATCCTGAGGATTACTGTTATTTAAGGCAGGAGGAACACTGTAAGGATAAAAATCAAATAAATATTACATAAATATCAAATAAATAAATACGTAATTAAGTGATAGAGTTCTTGTTATTACATTAGACAGATCCCCTAATGTTTCCTTTGCAGTTTAAAAACTCAAATACTCACATTTTCAGAATTGCAAAACATGGAAGGGTTAATAGTAGCTGAGTACAGTATCACAGTAAGATATTTGTAAAACCTTTGATGGGCCTGTGGACACTGTGTGCAGCCTGCCTGGCTCTTGGGAGGGTCGCAGAGGGCAAATGGCAGCAGTTCTGGAGGGTGGGCAGCAGCAGCACCGGTGCCTAGGAGGACCCTCTGGAAGGCTTCGCGCAGCCCCCAGGTATGTTAGCATGCCCCTGGGTCTCTCTGGCGCTGCGGTAGCTGCGGCACTGTCAGGCACCCATTCCTGGACTACTCCCTTTAAGGGGGAATGGCCTTTTTCTCCTTTCAATGGTTGGTCGTAACCCACAACTTTGAATCCCACAGAGACAGACATTTAGGGCGCAATCCTAGCCTGGAGTTAGGCAGGCACAGTTAGGCCAGCACAAGGGACACCATAAAGCACATTTGGACCACTCTTGGAGTCAGGGAGGATCTGGCCTGGTACATGTCTCTGTGCTGGCCTCTCTGATTCCAAGAGTGGTCCAAGCATACTTTCCAATGTCCCTTATGCCCGCCAAACTTTGTTGGCCTAACGCCAGGCTAGGATTGCACCCTGAGTCAGATGATGGTGAGCTAGAGCAGTGGTTCCCAAACTCCTACGAGGGAGGTGGGAACCACATAAGTCTTTGCAGAGGTGGGAAAAAGGCAGCAGGGCAATCCCCAGGATCGCGCTGCTGCCCTGGCCAAAGGGGCTTTTTCAATTCTTACCCCTGGTAGTTCTGGCCTTCAGGGGGTGTGGGGAGCAGGCTCCCCAAGCCTCACAATGTGTTAAAAAATGTTTGAGACCCACTTGCGGTTTGTGGAGGCCAGCCCTGCAAGGGGTAAGTGTGGAAAAAGGCCCTTTGGCCAGGGCAGCAGCGTGGTCCAGGGGATCGTGTTGCTGCCTTCCTCTCAACCTGCCCCTTAAAGGACCAGTGCTTCCCAGGGTGGTGGGTCACGACCCACCACTTTGGGAAGCACTGACCAAGAATAAGGTAATATCAAGCAGATCCAGTTCTTGGCTCCCTCTCCCATCCTTCCTATTATGAATAAATAAAAGAGATGCATAATATAGAGATGCAGCTCCATTATTGAGCACAATATGACATACTGCGCTGAAGTTCTGGAAAATGCCCTCCCAGTAAGATTCAGGTCATTATTTTATGATTCATATAAGCCCATGTCTGTATGAGTGTTGGTTCCGGGTTCTGGAAGGTCCCTGTCCGTGTTTGTAGCATTGCTCTGTTTATTCAGCTCCCCGGAGACAAGTGCTGTCAAGTCAATTGGTGAGGGTAGCGAAGCCAAATCACTTGCGGAATGTAAACTGTCACTTGCACAACCATGAGAAAGAGGTTATCCGTAGGGTAGCTCAAAGGTGCTCCAGTGGCACTGTCATTCCTATGCTGGTGTTTCAGCCAACCATTGTCAACAGTATTCTTAGGATTTGTGCTTTTGTAGTATGGCCTCAGTTAGTTTGTATAATTTTTACTCTTTTTAGAGCCACAATCCTCACCTGGAGTTAGGCCGGCACAGTTAGGCCAGCAAAGTTTGGCCAGCACCAGGGACACTGTAAAGTATGTTTGGACCATTCTTGCAGTCAGAGAGGCCAGCACACAGATGTGCACCATCCTCCCTGACTCAGAGAGGGGTCCTAACATGCTTTACGGCAATCCTTGTGCTGGCCAAACTTTGCTGGCCTAACTATACCAGCCTAACTCCAGGTTAGGATTGTGCCCTTCTTGTCTGGTGGTTAAGCTGCCTATGAGAGGGGAGTTGTGCTGGACCAGCTGTTTCTTTGGTGGGAGCAGAGAAGCCGTTTATCAGCCAGCAGGAAGGCAAGCGTGTGGCCAGAAAGGACAAAACCACGAAAGTTCCATCTGTATGTTGTTGTCATTCTTGAAAGATAGAATTTCTTCGTAATTTGTAAAAACCCCTTGCGGGTTTAGAAATAAAGCCTGCCTATGTAAACTGCCTTGAAGCCAGAGGAGTAATCTAATGGCCAAAGAAAGGCGGTATATAAATACTTGCATCATCATCATCATCATCATCATCACCATCTATTATTATTATTATTATTATTATTATTATTATTATTATTATTATTATTATTAAACAGTATAACTGTTATTAGATAATAGTGGGGCAATGAGCAAATACTCTTCAAATCCAGCCTGCAGGTGGCTGGTCCAGAGCAGGAAGCATTTAGGCCAATGTCTATGTTTTGGAGTTTTCCCTTGCCAGCCACTAGGATGAAATGTGGACATCCCTATGAAGAGTCCTACAGGTGCCATTCCTACGCATGTGGCAAGTGCATGCAGTTCTGGTCTGATGTCTGAGATAAATGTTCACATGCTTAGATTTGGGGACTGAAAATATAGCTACCAGTGCTCCGGTTTTTCCTAAAAATTCACTTCATAGTCACTTTTTCCAGCTTGTTTGCTGCTGTTACTTTCTCCTCTTTGCTACATTTTTCCCGTTCTGATTGACATTCTTAATCTTAGTCAATCAGGAATCACATGGATTCCTGATCTTAGCCAATCAGGAATCACATTGTGACAGCCACATCCTGTTAGAGTTTAGGGAGATATGAATGAGGTCACAATTAAAGGGCATACAGTACAGGTGTTGTTGTTTTGCAACGGCTATAAACCACAACTGCTACATAGAACTCTGTGTTTAGAGTCAGTATGCCTCTAAACACAGAGTAGAGTCAGTATGTTGTTGAGGACCAAGGGTGGGAGAGAGTTATTGCTTTCAAGGCCTTCTGATGGGGCTGTCCCAAGGTGCCTGGATGGCCTCTGTGGACCTTTGGTCTGATCCAGCCAGACTTTTGTTATGTTATTTCTTAAGTGTTCCCAGTACATGGCTTCAACTTCAAGACTCCTATCTAGGTAATTCAATCTGAAGGTGGGCTTCTTTGCTTTAGTTTCCTGGACACGTGTGTCAAATTTAAGGACAACCAGCAACACGTTGAAAGTGGCTGTTGCGCTGCTTCAGTTCAGGCTTTAGTAAAAGACTAGTTTGCTTTGTCATCGGTCGGGTGGCCGACCCAATTGGAGAATCTCTGCACCAGACCACATGCTTCCAAGCGCATGCCTTACCTTTTCCAGGCGGCACAGAGAGTCCACCAGAGTCACATTCCAGCAGTTTGTTCTTGGTCTGGGAGACGGATTTGGAAGCCAGTGCTTCTCAGAGCTTGCTGCTTCTAGCCTGCAGTCGTTCGTCAGCACTTGTGGTTCTACAATCACATTTTCCTGTTTTCAAGCGAGGGAAGAAAAAGTGCTTTTCTGTCTCCTGTTGTCGTGGGAAAGAGCCGCTCAAGCATCAGGGGAAAAGGTGACAGCAACAGACGTGGCTGGGTGCTGCTGCCAGAAGAAAAAGTGCCAGAGGCCAAGTAATAAAACCTGCCGTCCTGTGCCTGCCTTTGCTGTTCAGCATGGGCATGTGATGCCTGTTCAGAACAAACAGCTTTTCAAGTAAACACACACAGGGCCTTCCCTTTTCTCTGCCATTCCTTGTCCCATTCTAGCTACGCTGGGATTGGAGCCGAGTTTACAGGACAGTGAAGAAAAGGGAGCACTGGTAGCATTAGAACTCAGGCAGGCTCTTCTAGTGAAACTGCTTGGCAGAAGACTTCAAATCACAGACCAACATAAAATCAGAACCAATTGCAAGCAGTGCACAGCTGTACACACACACACACACACACACACACACACACACACACACACACACA
>JAJKFI010000197.1:361876-439163 GCA_029204185.1 Lerista edwardsae | reverse complement strand
ACACACACACACACACACACACACACACACACACACACACACACACACTTACCTAAAATTGAAATAGCATTAGAATATTTAAAGCAGACCAAAGAAAGTACCTCTTTCACATATAATATGCATAATTAGCCTATGGCAGTGGGTCGGGACCCACTTGGTGGTTTGTGACCTGATATCAGGTGGGTCACAGAAAGCTAAGAGCAGCCATCTTGGAAGCTGCAGGCCTTACTCTTGTTACATTCCTTTTGTGACTGTTAACAGATTGAATTTTCAAGTGAGGGTTTCTTTAAATTTTGTTTTTCGTTCAGTGCTTTTACATAGTATTTTGTCCTAATCTTGCTTTCTGTCAGGGATCTTTCACAGTTGTACAATTGCTGCAGTCCAAGAATGCCTATTTGCATTTCAGGAGTGTCATTTTATTATGTTACAATGACAGCACTTCCTGCTTGAAGATGTCACTTCCTGCCAGGACATCACTTCGGTGGGTCCCGACACGAGTGCCATTGTAAAAAGTGGGTCCCAGTCTAAAAAGTTTGGATACATCTGGCCTATGCGATTCACTGCCACAAGATGCTGTGATGGCCTCCAGCTTAGATGACTTTAAAAAAAGGGGATGGAAGGAGGGTTTACCCCTGCAATTGGGAAAGTCACTACTCTTGTTAATTCAGTATCAGTGCCAGCTGAAAACCCTTTTTGCTTCAGTTGACCTTCCCCTGTGGATTGTGGTGCTGGTTCTGCGTTTCTGTCTACTTCTATTGGTATCATTGATGTTTTGCTTTTTAACTGTATTTTCAGTGACTTTATGGTTGTAATTTTGCATTGTTAGTGGCATTGAATGCCTCACTATCAGGAGTGGAAAGTGTGGGATATCAGCTTTTACATGTATAGTGACAGTGTGCCCTGAATAATAGTGTTGGGTGAGCAACAGGGGGCGTATTTTCTCCATGCTGGACTTGTGAACTTCCTGGTTGGCCTTTGTGGCAAGCAGGATGCTGGCCTAGATGGATCTTCGGTCTGATATAAACCCTGCTTACTGGGCAAGAGGCACTTTTTCAAGTGGTGTTCCCTTATATTTAGCAGGGGGAGAGTAAATGTCCCTCTTCACCCCTGCTCAGTGTCTTTTCTAGTGGCTGTTGCTGGTGCTGGTTGCAGTTTTTTTTTTTTTTTTTAGATTGTGAGCCCAGTTGGGAGAGGGAGCCATTTCACTTCAGCATCATTATTAGTAGCCTGTAAACCGCTTTGTGAACGGGTGTTGAAAAGCGGTATGTAAATACTGTTGATTGATTGATTGATCTTGTGCTGTTTACGACATTGCCCCTTCTATACTGGGTGAATGCAGTTGTGACAGAAGTGGAAAAGGGCCTCCCCCCCACCCTTTGACAAAGCTCTTTTAAGTCACAAAGTGCTTGGCATTAGAGAGAACAGGAACTACAATGACTGACACGCAGCATACAAATTTTTTAGATTAAATAAAGTGAGAGTGGGGAGGAGCATGCTGCACGCATCCCACTGCTGTCGCTTCCTTTGAAAAGAGCTGGACGCTTTCAGTCTTGTTCTTACATGTTCTCCCCGCATTTGCCAAAACAGGCGCCTCTTTTTGCACAAGGCAAATGGTTTTGTGAAAAGGGGGCCAGCATAGCACTGCTTATAATGCCTGGCTTATAATGCCTGGGCTTCATCAGCAACCAGCTTTTCTCAGATTCTTTTTCCTCAAATTGGTTAGCTTATATTGAAAAGAAAATCAGTGTCATTGGTTTATCTTCGGACACACTATATATGCTTCCTAAATCAGAGGTTTTTCAAAGGATCAAACGTAGAATTCAGGATATCGAATTACAAAATTTATATTGTGCAGCCAACAAAACCTGTTCTCCCTTGAATTTGACAATTCCTTTAAAACCCGGACATGTAGCATCATACATATTCATTACAAAACCCTTAGCAACGTAGGGCGTTTTCTTTGGCTAGATTTAATGTAATACCTTCTGCAGTCTTGTATGGTAGATTCCTGAAAGTTCCATATTCAGCCAGATGTTGTCCTTGTGAACAAAGTTGTATTGAATCGATTGCACATATTCTTTTTTATTGTCCTTTTTGCGCTGAAATCCGTACTCAATTTCTAAATCCAATTTTGGCAGATAAGACAGGATACTCTGATTCTGTTAAGATTCGTTTTATGCTGAAAGATGCCTCATCAGATGTAACAGAGAAGGTAGCATCCTTTTTACAATGTGCTATAAAACTGCATAATAAGGAATTGTAAACTGTTCCTGAAGGTATTGTTATTTGTTTCTGTTAATGCTAATACTTACTTACTTACTTACTTACTTACTTGCAACCTGTTCAGTCTGTACCTTGCCAATATAATATTTTAGCAAAGTATTTCTGGGAGTGTAACTGAGCCTTGACTAAGTTTTGGCCTGTTCACAGGTGGATTTTGTGTTGCAAGTCAGGTGCCGCAAAAAAATCTCAGGCTTTGTGTGTGTGAATCTCAAGGCTGGCAAACAAACCCAGCCCTGCCCTGCGTCCCTTCTCAACAGAAGTATGGCATTTCCCAGCATAGATAGGTACGGCATTGTGCAAGGCAGGGCATGAAATTGCGTCTCTGATTTCTCTCCTGCACCACGCATCAGCAATTTTTTTTTAAAGCACCAATCATTCCTGTGCTCCAAGTCAGCAAGTTATGGGCCGCCCACCTGTCTGGCAGGTCACCCTTCCCTGAGCTGCGTGGGGAGAGCAGCTGGGAAAAGAGAGCACAATCCAGAAAGATCAAAAGGTATGAGACTGCAGCGATGGATCTAGGTGGCTGTATGGAAGCCTACTTCAAAAGGATCCTGCTGTGTCTGAGCAAAGGTGTATCTAGCCAGCTCCCTGCTTCCATCAGTTGCCAAGCAGATGTCCCCTGGAAGCCCAGAAGCAATGCAGCAACAGCCCTCTTCTCTTGTGGACCCCCAGCAACTAGTAGCCAGTTTCCTCTGATTCCTCTGAATCTGGGGGTTCCATCAAGCCAACATGGTTAATAGCCATTGATTGACCTGCCCTCCAAGAATTTGTCCAACCCTTTTTCAGACCATCAAAGTTCTTGTAAACTCTTGAAAACACACAGCTGCAATTAATACACTTGACTGCAGTGTACGAAATGAAGTCTCTTTATCTGTAATTTTCAAATGAAACTCATTAGAGAACAAGAATACCTATTCCATTATTCATAGCGTAATTAAAGACGATTGACATAAGTACATATCCAGATAAAATCTGACACGAAGCATTAACGATGCCAAAGAAAGTATTATGGGCATCCGTTAATCTTCCCATTTCTTGTGGGATTTTTGAATCACTCTGACATGATTTTAAGGCCTCCAGACTCTTTCTATGACCAAGGAGTAACAGTTCAGTCTGTAATGGGTGTGTTCGGAGGTTTTCCATTGTTTCTTTTCTTTGGAATCAAGACTATGTGTTTTAAAGAGGTTTGCTGCAAAGGGAACATATGTTAGGAGGAGCCCACTTGCTCAGCAGAAAATCAAGAAGCTATTATTCAGCTGGTGAAGTATGGCTCTTTTAGTAGGCTAAACTTGAGGCTCGGGTACGATATTGAGGGCACAATCCTAACCTGAAGTTAGGCCGGCACAGTTAGACCAATATAGTTTGGCTGGCACAAGGGCCACCATAAAGCGTGTTTGGACCATTCTCGGAGCCAGGGAGGATGGTGCATGTGTGCTGGCCTCTCTGACTCTGAGAGTGTCCCAAATGTGGTGGCCCTTGTGCTGGCCAAACTTTTCTGGCCTAACTGTGCCAGCCTAACTCCAGGTTAGGATTGCGCTCTTAGAAGATTTTTCTTTCTGTTTGATCATACAATTTAGCTCTCTGTTGGTTTTTAGGAATATTAAACATGGCCCTTGAAAATTGGTGGCGGCAGCGGTAAAGAAGGCCAATTCCATGCTTGGGGTAATTAAAAAAGGGGTTGAGAATAAAAATATTATTATGTCACTGTACAGTTCTGGTCGCCACACCTTAAAAAAAATATAGGGGAACTAGAGAAGGTGCAGAAGAGAGCAACCCAAAATGATAACCGGGCTGGGGCACCTCCCATATGAGGAAAGGCTACAACGTTTGGGGCTCTTGAGCCTAGAAAAAAGGCACCTGAGGCGGGACTTGATTGAAACATACAAAATTATGCATAGGATGGATAAAGTGGATAGAGGGAAGTTCTTTTCCCTCTCACACAATACCAGAACCAGGGGACATCCACTAAAATTGAGTGTTGGGAGAGTGAGAACAGATAAAAAGGAAATACTTTTATACCCAGTGGGTAATTAATCTGTGGAACTCCTTGCCACAGGAGGTGGTAATGGCATCTGGCCTAGATGCTTTTAAAAGGGGACTGGACAGATTTCTGGGGGGAAAGTCCATCTCAGGCTACAGGCCATGATGGTTAGTGCAACCTCCTTACTTTAGAGGTAGGCTACCTCGGAATGCCGGATGCAGGGGAGTGGCAACAAGATGCACATGTCTTGTGTCTTCCCTGAGGCATCTGGTGGGTCTTTGCGAGATGCAGGAAGCTGGACTAGATGGGCCTTTGGCCTGATCCAGTGGGGCTCTTCTTACGTTCTTATGTGGCATTTGATTGTGGGGAATATTTGTTTAAGCCTTCGAGTAGGGCTCTTACAGTAGGGGTTATCAGCTGGTGGTATGCATAGCCCCATTGGTACTCTGGGTGGTGTTTGGGGAGATATGTGCAGCACTTAGCACCCAGCAGCGAGATCATGACAAGTTCCAATGGCAGTAGGAAACTCTACCTGGTGGGCAGAGTTTCAGTGTGTGGTTTTCACTTGCTTGAAAAAAGCACTCTCACCCACTCTGAGCCTCTTACCACCATTGGAAGCTCCTGTTGGGCCAAAATGCCTGTGATCATCATTTGAGCAGGTTGGGCTTCTCTGATTAAATGATCGTTTGTTGGTTTATGTCTGGCTGATTGCTAGCATGGCATTGGTTTAATTGTGCCATTTGCCGTGCAGAGCTTAGAGGAGAGATTGATAGCTAAGAAGAAATAATGCGCTAAATTGGGAAGATGATCAGGTGCCTGTAATTATTGGACATTATTACAGGCACCTAACTCTACAGGCCCACTCTACAGGCCTAAAGTCTGCCTATGTAAACCGCCTTGAGTTATAGTCATTAGAGAAATCTGGTGAACTAAGAAAGGCGGTATATAAATACAAGTGTTGTTATATTTCCTTCAATATTTAACTTGCTAGCCAGATTTTTAGCTAGGTATGTTCTTATATCACTTGTTAACTACAATAAGCGAAATATTTTCTTCATTTGAAAATGACATACAAAAAAATTGTTTTATACATAACATGAAAGTGTATTAATTTCAGCTGCATATTTTAAACATTTGCAATCTTTTGAATTGCAACTGGTGTTCTTTGTAATTAATGATATTTCTTGTAAGCTGCCTTGGCTGTTGGAAAGGCAATATGCAAATATTTTAACTAGCAGTATAAATATTATCTTATCCTTTGTTAATTTTCATTCCCGCCATAAGTTTTGACTATGTCTAGTGATGCCTTATAGGGCTGGGGGATAATCCAGGTGTGACTTTCCAGCTCTCCTGGCTTGTCCACTTCACAAAGCTACAGATCAGAAGGCTGTTTGTAGAAAGCTATGGTGGTTAACTTAAAAGTAGGTTAAAGTCTTAAATGAGGAATTCAGTGATTGGGTACAGACAATGGGAGATCCTTGATCCTGTGAACTCACCTTTACTTCCATGGTTGTGGAGAGGTGTATATGGGGCTAGAAAATGTGCCCAGAATTTGGTTTTGTGTCTCTGTTACTTGATGGAGCATGACAGCTTCCCTCAAATATAGATTCTGGTAACTGTATCTGAGGGCACAATCTTAACCTGGAGTTAGGCTGGCACAGTTAGGCCAGCAAAATTTGGCCAGTACAAGGGCCACTGCAAAATATGTTTGGACCACTCTTGAGTCAGAGAGGCCAGCACACAGACATGCGTCACCCTCCCTGACTCTGAGAGTGGTCCAAACACGCTTTACGGTGTCCCTTGTGCCGGCCAAACTTTGCTGGCCTAACTGTACCGGCCTACAGGTTAGGATTGAGCTCTGAATCTGGTAACATCTGCTGGGGACCATTTTTTCTTCATAAATACTGGTGCCAAAGAGCAGAGCTCAGGAATGTAACTATGCATACAACCCCACTCTGAATACAGCCCATATCCCATTTATAACTTGTTTAGAATATAATAATAATAATAATAATAATAATAATAATAATAATAATAATAATAATAATACTTGGATTTATATACCGCCTTTCTTAGGTCACCAGATTTCAATAATGACTATAACTCAAGGCGGTTTACATGGGCAAACTTTATTCAGAAACCCGAAGGTTTTTACAATTTATACAGAAACGTTCTATCTTTCAAGAACTACACACATACAGATGGATCTTGCTGGATTTAGTCCTTCTTTCTGGCCACTGGTTTGTCTTCTGCTGGCTGATAAGCGGCTTCCCTGCTCCCACCAGAGAAGCATCTGACTTCGGCACAACTCCCCCTCTCACAAGGCAGCCCAAGCTCAGCTGTTAATCAGTCACAATTAACGAGGTCTGCTGCTCTCAGAGACTTCCGGCTGTCCCGAACTGGCGACCTTCAGATCTTCAGCTCTTATCTTCAGGCAAACGGAGGCATTAACCCTCTCGACTAAATCTTCTGCCTTTATGATTAAAGTGTTGGCCTGGGAACCTGGGTTCGAATCCATGCTCAATCATAAAGCTCCCCTTGACAGCCAGCTTTGGGTCAGTCACTCTCTCTCAGCTGGCCTGGCCTAACAAGATGATGGTGAAGCTAAATGGGGTAAGTGGGAAGAGCCATATGTTCTGTCCTTGAACTCCTTGGAGGAAAGCCTGGAGGGATAAAAATGAAAGAAATAGACAGTGTTCTACCATAGCTGGCGAGGTGCAGCTCCTCAAGGTTTTACCTGCAGAAGTACGAATCCATGTGTCCATTTTACATCACCACTGGGGCTCCATGGTTGTCCTGCACAGAACATGCACCAAGTTGGTATTTACAAAAGGAGGGATCGTTCTGGGTTGCCCATTCACACTGTTCCTGATTTAAAGAATGCCGAGACATTCCTGGAGGGGGATCGCAGCATTAAGTTTTGCAAACAGCCACTCCCCTTTCTCATTGGAGCCATTTGTAACCAATGCAGTCTCCATTTTGCTCTAGCCGCTGGGAATTGCTCCAGGAAGAGGAGGAGGAGCAGCAGCTTGCAAAACTCAGTGCTGTGATCCCCCTCTAAGAATGTCTCTGAAAAATCAAACAGCATTTCCCGTTACCATGACCCTTCCTAGATTGGACCTAGTCTAAGGGCAGAACTTGATGCTAGCAAAAAGTATTACTCCACTGGGCCAATTCCTCCCCCTTTCCCCCCAGCGGTTACACCCTGGAGATTACACAATGAGCTGAACTGAATTGCATTTTTATTCTCTCTGGATCAAAATAGCATACTGTACTTTCACAATTGTGCCATGCGTGAGCAGTGAAGTGCTGGGAAGATCTCAGCCCTTCCGCCAACCATACCCGCCCTGGCTGGTGTGCCAAAAATGGTCCCAGCTGCTCCTGTGCTAAGCGAGGAGAAGCTCACTTGTGGCGATTTTCATAGAGAGAAGAGGAACTAGGAGCTTTGAAAACCCACACTAGAATCAACTGGTTTGGATTCCAAAAATAACCCACAATGCTGTGACAATTAATAGAGGAAAGGGTGACTCTGTAAGGCCCCTTCCCTCTTTGTCATAAAAGCTTGAGACAAACGTCCTAGCTGCGCTACTAAGAGGTACCTAAGTGCCAAGGTAAATCTAATCACAGGGAAGCTGTGTTAGACTTTAAGGTGTCATAATACAGTATACTTTTACCACAATTCTGTGAATGTCTACTCAGAAGTAAACCCATTGAGGTCAGTGGAACTTAACTCCAACTCATATAAAATTGCAGCAGCTGTTGCTGCTGTTGGTTGTGTGTTTCCTGCTACAGTCTAACACAGGTATAGTAGAAGACGCTTTTGAGCGAACCTCCTTCTGCAAATGCTTGAAGTATAACCCTCCGTAGGCAGGTGTGTGTGTACTATACATGCATCTATAATGGGTATAGCCGAGACATCACCCTGCCAACAAAGGTTTGCATATAATAGTCAAAGCTATAGTTTTCCCCGTAGTAATGTATGGCTGGGAGAGCTGGACCATAAGGAAGGCAGAGCGCCAAAGAATAGATGCTTTCGAATTATGGTGTTGGAGAAGACTCGAGAGTCCTCTGGACTGCAAGGAAATCAAATCGGGCAATCCTACAGGAAGTCAAGCCTGATTGCTCCCTGGAAGGACAAATACTGAAGCTGAAGTTCAAATACTTTGGCCACCTCATGAGACGAGAGGACTCTTTAGAAAAGACCCTCATGCTGGGAAAGATTGAAGGCAAAAGGAGAAGAGGGCGGCAGAGGATGAGATGGTTAGATAGTGTCACCGAAGCTATGAACATGAAATTGGGCAAACTCTAGTGGAGGACAGGAAGGCCTGGCGTGCTGTGGTCCATGGGGTCGCGAAGAGTCAGAAACAATTTAGCGACTGAACAACTATGGGTATAGAGAAAAACCTACTGTATTCTTTTTTCGATTTGGTTTTCTCCTGCCAAGGGTTGCAGATATTTTATGTGTGTAGTTCCATTTTTTGTTTAGTCATTGTTTAGTCATTTAGTCAATTCTCAGCAAAAGAATTCAGGAATTCACTCCTGCTTTGGCTGAGACCAGACACACAGAGAAAAAAAAGTGGCAGATCTTTTCATGAGCCTACAATGCAATCCTGTCATGCCTATTCAGGCCTGCTGAATTTACTCCCAGGGAGGTGTATATTGGATTGCAGCCCTAGAGTCATTCTGAAGCAACTTCTCTCTCTTTGGGAGAAGATTCTTTAGTATGTATCTTTCTGAAGCCAGTAAGATCTTTTTCATCATATACCCCATTTCAATAGATGATCAAAATAAACAGTAAGGTGACCCTCAACTTGACCAGATGTTTAATGGGCATGCTGAGAGACTGCTGCTGAGTTGCCCAAGAAGCATCATGCTGAAATGGGAATTTGAATCAGGGTCTTCCCAGCTCTTGTCCAGCTGAGTGGGCAGCTGGATAAGGGCTGGGAAGACCCTGATTCAAATTACTGCACCAGCTGTGTGGGCAGATCTGCCACCTATTGTTTGGCCTCAACATTTGTACTTAGAACAGCTGTATGATAGGACGTGGTGGCGCTGCGGGTTAAACCACTGAGCTGCTGAGCTTGCTGACCAGAAGGTTGGCAGTTCAAGACCACACGACAGAGTGAGCTCCCGTCGCTTGTCCCAACTCCTGCCAACCTAGCAGTTTGAAAGCATGTAAAAATGCGAGTAAATAGGTACCACTTCGGTGGGAAGATAACGGCGTTCCATGCGCCTTGGCGTGTAGTCATGCCGGCCACATGACCACGGAAGCTTGTCCTTAGAGAAACACCAGCTCTTCGGCTTAGAAAAGGAGATGAGCACTACCCCCTAGAGTCGGTCACAACTAGACCATTTGGTAGGGAAAACTTTACCTTAAGGCAGGCAGAAATTCAACCAGTTAAGCCTCCCCCCCACCTTGAATTGCAACAATGTGGGAATTGTTTGTCCTGTTCAGTTTCATGCGTCACACCTCTGCGAGATGCATAAGAGCCCTGCCAGGGGCGGGAAAAATGGCAATCCTAGTCAAACAAGCTTGATCTGAAGCTATGAATGAGTGTTTTTAATTCTGTTCTTTAATTTCCTTTTGAGATGCTACTTCAATTACGAGTTCAGCTTTCAGAGCCTAAGGCTGCATTCACATCAGACCCTTTGCCAGAGCACAGCTACTGTGAATGAAGAGAGTTCTCATAGGGAGGAGAATTTGCCAGCTTGCTGTGAAGCCAGGAGATCTGGCACCAGTAACAGGGTTAGGATTGCTGGTTGCACAAATAGGGAACAACAATACAAGGAAACAGGATAGACTTCAGTGAGTACAGGCTGTGGTGCCTTGACCATTGGAATGGGAGGCCTTTGGAAAATGATCCTCTGCCCACAAAATTCCACAAATGAGCTTTATCAACACCCAGTTGTAGAGAAGAATGAGAATAAAATAAAATGCATTAGCAGGGTTATCTATCCATCTTTCCTCCTTTTTAGGCAGAATTTCTATATTTTTGAATGCATGGCAGGTGGAAATCCAACAGGCGCAGCGTTGCCCAACATAAAGCTTTGAGGAAACACTGTAGCTTTTGAATTCTTGCTGTTAGTGCCGCTGTGAACGGCCCACGGACTGAGGAAAGGCCTCTACAAATGATTGATGATGTGATAATTATATAAATGCCATGCTTTACTGTTCAAAGGGAGTGGGGTTGTCCATCCATTTTTGCTAATTGTGGTGGTTGGGGTCTTTCATTAGCAATACACAAATATGGCTCAGGAAAGGCCTACTGGGACTTGTAAACTCTCTCTCAGAGAGAGAGAGAGAGAGAGAGAGAGAGAGAGAGAGAGAGAGAGAATCTGACCATAAAAAAGAACAGCCAACCATGTCTTGGTTTATATTGTTCAGGGCACGGGGAGTGTGTTAACATTTCCGTCAGTAAATGATCTAGAAAGTAGGTCAGAGGCCCTAACTATAACCAGACGGACTATTTGAGGAGGACTGTACTGTCACACATGGCTGGGTCTTGTAACATAATATAGTATGTCTATCTCTTCAACTGGAGGCAGACAATAGTTATTAAGCAAGTCAAAGGTGCTGTGAGAGCAACGCTGCTTCCCACGGCGTATTCTCTCATTTCTTCCATCCCACTCTCATTTTTGGCCAAACAGACTTTGCAGGTTTTTTGAAGCCCAGCTGAAAACCTGGGAACAGAGATCCAAGACAAACAGGAGTTTTTAAAAAGATGCGAAGGTAGTGAAGAGGTTTTGCTCTCTCTCTTGTTTCTTTTTGCCCACTTTTGCCTCTTGTCAGACAGGTTTTACAGGTTTTTGAAACAGTACAAAAACCTGCAAAATGTGTTTACATTATGCAAAAGGGCTTTATATACAAATCCCTCTTTCAGATCAGCTTGAATGCTCTAAAAATGATTTTCAGTCTCTAGCCAGACATGACAGTAGGAAGAATGCAATGGTGCATCTTTTATTTCACCTTCACCTCTCTGAAAACACTTTCTCCAGTAATTCCCAGCATAACTTCCCTTTTTGTAGAACATGTGAGGGATTGTTAGTATTTTAGTTAGTAATGTATGCTAATTATTTGAAAGTTACTAGTCCTCAGTGATGTGCCTTTATCACCTAGGTTTTCTATTCATACTGGTTAATCAAATACATTATTTTTTTTTTATAAAAATGTTAACACACTAAAGCAGTGGTATTCAAACTGTGGGTTGGGACCCACTTGGTGGGTCATAACCTAATGTCAGGTGGGTCATGGAAAGCTGGAAGCAGCAATCTTGGAAGCTTCAGACTTTACTCTTCCTATATTCCTTTTGTGAATGTTAACAGTTTGAATTTTCAAGTGAAGTTTTTTTTTAAATTGTTTTTCGTTCAGTGCTTTTACATAATATTTTGTCCTATTATTGCTTTCTGTCAAAGATGTTTCAGGGTTGTGCATTTACTTCAGTCCCAGAATGCCAGTTTGCATTGTCGGAGTGTCATTTGATTATGTCACACCAACAGCATTTTCTGCTGGATGGTGGCACTTCTGGCTATGACATCACTCCCAGGTTAATGACATCAATCCTGGTGGGTCCCAATGTGAGTGCCATTCAAAAAAGTGGGTCCTTGTCTAAAACATTTGAGAACCACTGCGCTAAAATGAAGATTGATAGGGGTCCTTGTTTTCTGGGGTCAAAAATTCTTTTATGTAATTTATCAAGCAAAGAAGAGGAATGCAATGACCTTCCTTTGAAAGGAGCAGAAAGGGGTGCATTTTGATCCATTTTCAGCAAAGCAGTTGGGCACAAACTCGATTGAATCATGGCCTTGTTTATTGGCACCAAATGTAGGACACATCTGCACTGCAGACAGGCATGATCCTTGCTGTTTTGGTTTAGTTTTGGTTCCCATCACTTAGGTGCTTTCCTTTGAGTCTCCCCAGAGCTCCCACAATGAAGTCCTACCCCACACCACTGGTTTATTCTGGGGCAACCGGGCTGCGCATGGCAACTACGGCTGCCAGCTGTTGATTCAGAATCTGCAGTTACTCCTGATCCAGAGATTTGCTTGAATAGCTTGGAGGGGAAGGTTGCCCAAGAATGGCGACTCCCGCCCATGGCAGCCGGAAACCTGTCTCCCTCCTGCCGGCTGTTCTACACAGCCATGTGAGGTTGATCCATTCCAAAACAGCTGCTGACTTTGGCCTACAGCTGGAGCTTATGAAGGGAGCATGCACACGTTTCCCCTAGGAAATAGGCAGGGATGTTTTAAAATGAAATGAAAAGACTCGGCCTGTGCCATTGTCACTGGATCCACCCCTCCCATCTCCTCCCCACCCAGCAAGGACGGTGGCTCACAGCCCACCCGCACTGCTGATACACCAGCACACCACACACTCCGGGGAGGCAGTTGCCACACAGCCTGCACCGCTCGTTATTTCGGGTAGTGGCCTGGTGCCGTGCTGCTGGGTTCTTTTGGTGGATTACAGTGTTTCCCAAAGATAGAAAGCCCAAAGATAGGCTTTCCCAAAGAAAGCCGTGCTATGTGATTTTACTCCAAGAGCGCATTTATAATTGTGTACTAGACAGGTGGTGTAGTGTCAGCAGATGCAGCCGCATGCCTGTAGAGATGTTAGAGAATAGTTTTATTTTTCGCAGGTTTTGGTTTGGGTTCTTTTTCTTGCAAAAATGAGAGGTGCAGAATGCATGTGGTTTAGGGCGCAATCCTATAGGTGCCCTTGGGCTGACACGACGTGTTTGAGTCGGCCCAACGACACTAGCGCCGACATGGGAGCGCTGACCAGCACCCCCGCAGCAGCGTCAGCCCAAGAGCGCCACTCATGCGCCAGCCAAACTCAGCTGGTGCAAGAGAGGTTCTGGGCTTGGGGAGAGTGGGCGGGAGGGCTGTTCTGGGCGGGGAGCGGGTGAGCCAGTGGGCGTGCCTGCCCAGGGAGGGGGGCGGAGATAGGATGTAGCCAGTAGGGAGGCTCCCCAGGGAGGCTCCCCAGCACACCTAAAGTGCGCTGGATATGACTCAGGCCCACCAGCCTCGCCATTCCAGCACAGCTTAGGATTGCGCTCTGAAGTTTGTTATTACTGAAAAAAAAGCACCTCTAGCTATCGAGCATAGTGTTTCATGACAGCGTAAGTTGGGTTGCACTGCAGGGACTCAAGTTCCGGCAGCACAGCCCAATCATAGGATTGGACTGAAAGACAGAAAAATATTGTGAGGGGGGGGGCCCTGGTATGACTTTAGGAGGGCTTCCTGAATATTTTGCATTTTTTCCCCCTAAGAAATCCTTTCACTGCTCTTGATGGTTTTAAAATCGCTATAGGGTTTGCTGTTGATTTTGAGGGGGCAATTTCATTTTTATGGTTTATTGGCCTCATTTTTCTTCTGCCCTTTTAAATCTTGCAAACAGTCTTGATTTCCACCACCACAGTCACACACACACACACACACACACACACACACGCACACAAACACACACACACACACAGAGAGAGAGAGAGAGAGAGAGACCGAGCGAGCGAGCGGAAGTTTTAAAAATAGACCAGTATCTTTTTTGAAAATCCCTTGTGAGAATCCTGACATTACATGTGCATTTTACCATAATTTTTGTGCAGCCCCTAACTTTTGAGGTACTTCATCAATAACAAACATGATTATTCTGTTGAGTAATGATTGCAGCTGCTTGTTTTAAATGATCCGTTTGTTTCTCAGCTCGGAGGCTGTTTTGGATGAATTAGCAGCATAGCTCAAAGCATTGTGCTGAACAAGAAACCATAACAAAGCCATGGCAAAGATCACACCCTCACTATTGCAGTCAGGCCTCTTTCTGAGTATCATTTTTCATCCTGGAGACTATACAGGCCAAATGCACAAAGCATAAGCAAGCTGGAGCAGGGATAGAACTCCATCACCTTTACCTTTTGAACTAGGGCGAGTGGAGAGGATGATAGCCACAGTTTTGGATTTCCCTTCACGCCCCTTTTTGTAAGCCAGTATTGCAGGCAGTTTTCTCTAACCATAGAGCAGTGTTTATCAGACATCCGATATCAGACACTATTTCTCCTGAATTAATATTTCACTCTGAATTAAACCTTTGCTCTCTTAATGCTTTCAAACGGTTTTAGAGTGCATTGGAATAACAATTGCCCATCTCTTTGTTTCTGCATGTGTCATTGTTTTGAGGACAGGTAATTCTGCTGCATCACTAGACTGGGACTAATGGAATGACCCGGTCCCATCCCATACAGAGTTATCTGCCTCCAGCAGAGGCTGATTAGAAAGAAGCCCTGCCAGAGGAATGGATCCTTTAGAAATTCACTTGGTACCTTCTTGTAAGGGGGTGCATGCATACACGAATACAAAAAAGTGTCCTTTTTCAACTCAATCAGTACTTTCACATTTTTCTTGGTGTTTGATTCCCATAAGCTCTCATTACTGATTATTGCAGGCTGGATTTGTATCAGTATACGGACCTGCACTGGTCAGTGATAGCACAGAACTTTCAAATCAGCAGGAGCCAGCTGTAAACTCTAGTTTACAGTGTCGTGTACTACAGTGTCGTACCAGTGGAGTGAAGTGCATACAGTATTAAGCTATAGGAGCCCAAGTGTTTGTTTAGCATTGAATGGATGCAAGCACTCCAAAGGGACACGACACAAAAAGAGAGGATGGCAGCCTTATTCCCTCATTCAAGATCTGCGTATTGATCTAAATTGGGTTGCCAATATAATGTTATACCAATTGGGATCTCATGGTTGCTTCCATTATCTCCTGGACTTCAGCCCCCCCCCCTTTATGTGGCAGGGAAAAAGGAAGTGAAGACATTCAGGACCAGCATCAATTGCACCGTGCACCAAGTTTTCCATGAACTTGTGGCTCTAAGCCATGATTTGGACACCCTTTTGAACCATTGTGACAAAGGCCTACCAATAGGTTTATACTGAGGAAAGGGAGCTGTAGAGGACAGTGATGGCGAACCTATGACAGCCGGAAGTCTCTGTGAGTGGCAGACCTCGTTAATTGCGACTGATTAACAGCTGAGCTTCGGCTGCCTTGTGTGAGGGGGAGTTGTGCCGAAGTTCAGCCGCTTCTCTGGTGGGAGCAGGGAAGCCATTTATCAGCCAGCAAGAAGACAAACGGGTGGCCAGAAAGAAGGACTAAATCCAGAAAGATCCATCTGTATGTGTGTAGTTCTTGAAAGAGAGAACATTTCTGTATAAATTGTAAAAACCTTCGGGTTTCTGAATAAAGTCTGCCCATGTAAACCGCCTTGTGTTATAGTCATTAGAGAAATCTGGTGACCTAAGAAAGGCGGTATATAAATCCAAGTATTATTATTATTATATGACATGCGTGTCAAATGCGATGTGGTGTGGTGACACACCACAATGTTTGGGGTGACACACCAGCAAATCACCAATACTGGACAAAACCCAAGTTTGTTTTACTCTTTTTTTTTTCATTTTTGTAATTTTTTGATGTTTCTTTGTATATTACATAGCACCACACATGACTGGAACTGTATTTTTTTGTTTAAATAAATGAATATAAAGAATTGTTTCTCTTTTTGGGGGAAGGGGGTTGACACACCAGAAGAGTCAAGTTAATCGTTTTCCTAAGTTTTGACACGCCAAGCCCAAAAGATTCACCATCACTGGTATAGGAGGAGCAATATGATGATGTGGTACAGCAGCTCCCAAACTGTGGGTCACTCACAACCCAAGTTTTGGGGAGTCACAAAATTGACTGGGCAGATTAGGCTGTTGAACAAGAGTTGTTCGACAACTCATCAAGAGTTGAACAAGCTACTATTTGGAGGGAGCACTGCAGCCCGGTCGCCATTATAGCTACACCTTTGATATTTATAAATCAGGCAGCCTTTAAGGCTTTAGCAGGCAATTCTCCCTATAGTAAAAAGGATAAAAAAGAGGCTTGAGCAGCTGGAAAAGTGAAACATTTGTTTTTGGGGGCTTGTAAAGCCAGATGAGTCCCAACAGAGTATCATTTTAAAAAGTGGGTCCCTGTGCTAAGACATTTGGGAACCACTGATCTCGTATATCTGCTGAAAAGATTGCGGGGCTCTCCTTCTCTGTGTTCATGGTTTGTTTTTATTATTATTAAAAAATATTCATATCCTGCTTTTCAGGAAAGCAGCTCAAAGTTTGCCTCAAGCAGCGTGCAACTGTATCTTCCAGTTATAAAGGCCATTTCAGAAGATGGCTATCCAAAGAGCAGACCACTTTCTTGGCAACGGAGTGTATTTGCCAAGAGAGTCAGAGAGTTCTTTGCATCAGTGCTGTTCCTTCTTAGGAAAAGAGAAGTGCAATTCAGTGGCCAGGGAAATCCCACACCATGATGTTCGTCAGGAGAAATGCTGTTTCCCGACTTCAAAAAAGAGACATGATGATGGAGATGCATCCTTGCGTCTCCAACATCTTTATACTTTTATACGTGGCAGCACGTCTTTCTTATTGGGGTAAAGAGCAACTCAAGAGGCACAATTCTCAAGGAAAAACTGATGCAGGGAAACTTGCCTCATTCGGTGCCATAGTCCAAATCTGAATCAGGCCTCTTCTCCCCACCCCATTGCTATAAAAGTTTAGACACTGGGGAGGCATCCACAAATCTCTGCCCTCATATCTCAGAGCCAGTGTACATGTTACACTGGGAGAAATGAGCTGCTATTTTTTTTTTAAAACAAAAAGGCTGAGCTGTGATCTGGAGACACAGGATGTGGCAGAAGCTGCTAAATAGAGGCCTGATCCTAACCCCCTCAGCACCAGCTGTGTTGTCTGGCACTGGTGTCATAAAATGATCATGCCACTGGCACTGTGCAAGCCCCAGTAGGCACTCAGCTCCAGCGCCAGAAGGACCTGGCATGGAGCCACCCAATGGTGTTGCTGCTGCTACCGCTGGTGGGCTCTTTTAGGGTGAGGGGAGGGTAGAAGGCAGGCAGAACTGGGCGAGGGGAGGGAAGGTTCGGGCCAGGGCCTCCACTGCCATATCCTGTCCATGCAGCTCAGTCTCCACTGGCAGAAAAGCTGGCGCAGACTGAGGAGGCCCATTGTGGGGCCAGTGCCCTTACCCAGGGGAAGGGGACAAATGTCTCCAATGGTTGCTGCAGCTCCTGTTGAATGAAGCAGGAGTAGTTTTGGCACTGCTGCTCCTAGAGGAGCTGGGCAGTTTAGGATTGGGCTGTAGGTCTGGTCCATGCCCAGATGGGAGACAGCCTTTTCAAACCCTGTCTGTGCCATCTTGAAATCCATGATGGAAGAAAGGCAGGATACAAGTACCAATAATGCTTGGGCTCTGTGTATGGCTTTAGGAGGAAGTCAGAGATGTCCTGTTTAATTCCCCATCTCATGCCAGTGTTGGATTAGTAATGCCCTTGTCCACAGGTCGTTGCAGGCTGCTTATGTCTGTGTGTGCAAATCTCTGCATGCTTGCTTGTGAAACAGGTTTGTTTGTATTGATTTGGGGGCGTGGCACAAGACAATGGAGAATAAGGACCACAATTTGAATGAAGCTGCTGTCATTAGTGGTTGTAGAGCTGTAATTTTGTTTACAACTCATTTTCCACAATCAGGGCCAAGAGTTCCAAGGTGAAGTGTCCACGTGACACTGCCTGGGATGCCATGACTGACGGAGCTATTTCTGCTTCTACTCAAGTTCTTCTATTTGTCTTCTATTCAAGTTCTCAGGGATGAAATAACTATCCTTGTCAAATGCAGGCCCAGAGATCAAAGACTGCAGTCTGGTGAGCAGCCTTGAGGCTACAGGCCAGAGGAAAAAAAAAAAAGGCTTCATTTCACATTGTCACCAAATAGGGCTAAAAGGGCAGAGTCTGCAACTGAGAAGAGATCCAGGTGGCAGAGGGGTGGGGAAGAATGGCAGCCTTACATCAATGCAAATGGGGATCAACATTGACAACCTAAAATAACAGAGGAAACATGTGATTATTTGCATTGATAGAACAAAATTTACTGAAGGGAAATGACTGAGGTTGCCAACTGACCAGAAAAAAGAAGTCCTATCCTGCTGTAGTGCCTTTGACACTGCGGAGATCAGCAAGTCAAGCTTTTTTTAAGACATGGAAATCAGCATGATCATTTGCTAATGTCTACAGATCAAGCTGCTGTTTAAGACCCAAGGCCGCAAGTGGCTAAGAACATTGTCAACCCTAGAAGTTAATTTGCAGCATATAAATGGTTTATGTGACATACTCAAGCTTGGGGGCAAGATAAGAATTGCAGGAGATGCCAGGCACTGGAAGCAAATGATATTAATCTGTGGTTGAGAATGTGACAAAATTAGAAAACAGCTAGAAGTACATGACTGATGTGATCAATCAGATTGTAGGATATTTTGAGCTCTTTGTTTATTTAGTTATGTTATCTAAACAGTGGACTTAATCCAGCCAAGCATTTTTTTGGTTCCATTTATTTTAGCAGGGAGTATGTAGTGTGTATTCTCATCTCCCCCCCCATTAAAGAAAATGTGGCTTTTGCCCCAATTCATCAAATTGATTGGCAGAACTGGAAGCTTTTCTTGGTTCAGTTGGGAGATCTGCGGAGGTTAGTTTAAGTTAGTGAAAACTGATCGGGCTGAGAGTGAAGGACATGCTTGTTTGTATGTTGAGTCTGTTTTGGTGTACAACAGAAATAGTGTGGTGTCTGAGACAGTGACACGCGTGAGCGCAGAACTACCCTACCAGAGTTCTTTGAAAAGTGCCAGCACTGCTGTGATCCTGCAAACACTTATAAACCATAGGCTTTAAGCAGCTGAAGCCCATGGTTTGTAAGTATTTGCAGGATCACAGCCACTGCAGTAGCAGTGGATGAACTTTTCAAAGAACACACCCTTGCCCCGCATCTCTGGTCTGACATCTGGTGTCAAACCAGGACTGTAGAAAACTAGGTTTAGACTTCCAGCATTCAGTTGTGAAACTCAGTCTTAGACCAATCTGTCTCACAGGAGTATTGCAAGGACAAAAGGAAAGAAAGGAAAACCTTGTTTGCGGCCCTGAACAACTTGAAAGAAGGATGGAGTAAAAAGAAATAAAAATTCTGTATTTGTCTTTTGTCTTTCTCAACCATAAATCACACTAAAGAATAATAGATGAATAGAGAATAAAAAAGGGGACGTGGTAGTGCAGCGGTTTAAACCGCTGTTGCTGGGCTTTCCGACCAGAAGGTTGGGAGTTTAAGATTGCGTGATCGAGTGAGCTCCCGTTGCTGGTCCCAGCTCCTGCCAACCTAGCAGTTCGAAAGCACCTAAAGTAGATAAATAGGGACCACTTTGGTGGGAAGGGAATGGTGTTCCGTGCTCTACGGCGTATAGTCATGCTGGCCACATGACCATGGAAGCTTGTCCTCGGACAAAATGCCGGCTCTACAGGCTCTGAAACGGAGATGAGCACCGCCCCCTACAGTCGGTCACGACTAGACCATTCGGTCATGGGGAAACCTTCCCCTTTTTAGAGAATAAAAGAGAAATACTGAAGATAGTGTTTCTTTCCAGTATTGACTTTATGAAATTGTAAGTGTTGGGCAGCCCAGTCCTGAACTACCCTGGCTCCCAAAATGTAGCAGCAGTACCAAAATGGTGACTGCACCCAGCAGGAGCCAGGCCGCTGCTGTAGTCTCCCCAGGAGAAGGGGGCATTCGGGAACACCTGGCCACCCACAGTGGGGCTCCTTGGCTCACCACCTGCTATTTTGGCAGTGGTGAATCAAGCAGCCCATGTTGGGCTGCCTGGACCACTGCCAGGGATGAAGCCCAGCAGTGGCAGCCACGGCCAGGCCCTACCCCCTCACAGGGCCACCCCACCCCACCCAGTTCCAGCCCCTCCCCAACTCCCCCCTGCCCCAAATGGGCTTACTGGCGGCCAGCACTGGTGGACTCCGGCCACCCTGTCCGTCCACTTTGGGACCTGGTGCTGTGTGCCAACTCAGCACAAGCCATATGTTGTTACAGACGTGCTCTATGGCACATTTGCAACATTTTAGCCATGATACAAACATAGGGCCTTCTGGATTGGGCCCTGAGGCACTTGGCATGTGCAAATGTGTTTACATTTAAATTGGCTGATTACTTAATTTGCTAATAGAGAGCTTTTATGGTACTGTTTTATTGCTGTTCTCTAATATTTGACATTTAATTTAAGCCACAAATTTAATTTGTGTAAATTTGTACAAACACAGAAATGTTGACATAAATAAATAATGTTGTTATTATTATCAGGTTAAAAAAAAAAAGATAAATAGGTGCAGGCCCAAACTTTTGGATAAAAAGTGCCTCAAACCAGAAGTCTTGTTTTTTGTTTTTGTTTTTAAGCAAAGGATCTGATTCTGAACTGGACTGTGGAAATGGGGGTGTTAATTTCCCCCCAGCAACTCCCCTTTTCTAAGTGGTTATTTGTCCCATGATTATGTTTTGTACCATAAAAGGATCTTCCGGTTTCAAATGAGCCTCTTTAAAACCCATTGAGCAAAACATTTATTTGAAAATCTCCCATGGAACCTACGGATACTTTGAAGTGAACATTCTCAGGATCAAACTGTTTAAATGCTTCAGTCCAGCAGGACTTCAGTTTAACAGGCTCATGCAGTGATGTCATGCAGGGGGTACGCGGGGGTACGCGGGTACTGGTTTCTAGGATTACAGCTGGCCCCGCCCATTCGCCCGCCCACTTGTCGACTCTGCCCTCTGCAACGTTTGAATTTCCTGCATGTTTGAGTTGCCTGCATGTTCTCAGAGCCAGGCAGGCAGGCAGGCAGGCAGGCAGCGAGCGGAGCCTTTCCTTTCCTTGCCACTGAAAAATGAGTTGCTCTGGGGTTTTAACATGATGCCAGGCCTCCTTAACATGTTCTGGGGGTGCTGTGGAATACTGTTGCAACTGTTGGGTCAGTTTAAAATCATCTGAGGCCTCAAAAAGGGCTTTTTTCATGTCACTTCCTGCCACGACATCACTTCTGGCTTATGACGTCACTTCCGGTGGGCAGGTCCCGACACGTGCCAATCAAAAGTGAGTACCTGTTCTTAAATCATTTAGATGACACCACTGGGCTCATGGGAGAGAGAGGTATCAAATACTGCCGAAAAGTCTGTCAAATCCAAATACAGGCATGCCTTGGTATCCACTGGAGTTCTATCCGGACCCCCATCCCACCCCGTGGACACCTGAAACTGTGGATTCTGGGGACACCTTTTTAAAGATAGGGGAGCATCAGCGGTTTTGCTGCAACAAAGTAAAAAAAAAGAGATTTGTTCCTCTATCTTTTTAATAGGCATCCCACTATCCATGGATAACTGAAATGGTAGATACCAAGTGGATAGCAGGGCACACCTGTACATTTATGATGGTGCACACAAGCTTGCAGACAACATACTTAACTAGCTTTTAAAGACGCAAACATCCATTTTTTTCTATAGTCTGTTAAATCAAGGTCCGTGAAAAGAAGGCTCAGCGGAGTCCTATTTATGGTTAAGTTGATCCTGGCAAAAGCTGAAGCAGCTTACAGAAAAGCTTGCCTGAATCATCACCAGCTGCAAAAAGGCTTGCTGATTATGCAGAATTGTTACAGCTGCAGCCCTAACCAGGCTCATTTACTGAGGAATGGGATTTCCTTCTGAGTAAAGGTGAGTAGGATCAGACTGATAAAAGTAGGTAAAGATGTAGGCAAAAAGTAGGCAAAGATAAAAGATGGCAAAGGTGTACATGTTCTAATAAGTGTTCTATATGAAGAATAGTTTTCATCAAACACATTTGATTGTATTTGTCTGGGTTCTAAGGGCTGCATGCCCCACCAGCCCTCCTGCTCTGTTTCCCTCTCTAGTCACAAGTGAAACTGACAAGTTCAGAATAAAGCCAAGTCACTTTCATGGCTGCCTTATCCACTTAACCCCCTATAGGGGGCAGTCAGAGCCAGCTCTAGGAGCACAGCGGCCCAATGTGGGGTATTCTCATGGGGCCCCCCACCCTCCTTGTGGGCCCCCCACTCACCAAGGAGAGCACTAGTGATGTTGCCCAAAAACTGTGGCACCTGGAAATAGTTGGTAGTGGCAGGATGACTTCACAGCCAACTGCTTCCAGGAGGCCCATTTTGGCCCTTTGGAGGCAGGGTCAAGTGGGAGAGCCCAAGGTAAAGCTGCTGTGCTCATCCCACTGACTCACAGCCCGTAGAGATCCTGGCTGCAGCAGCAGGCGCTATGCTTACTGAGTTGGTGCTGGGGCCCCCAAAGTGCAGGGCCCAATGCGGTGACACCAGTCCTGGGGGGCCAGTACACTTTTTGTTATCTGTAATCTAATTCATTACTGAAGACAGTCTTAATAGTGAAAATCTAGATAACAGGTACAATTATTACATAAAGTGAGAAAATTCTGATTCATTTTAAAGCCATCCCAAGTCCACCACCCCAATCACCCTAAATGCCCAATACCATGAAAAAGTTGTGTGGCATGATAAAATAGAATAAATCAGTGGTTCTCAAATGTTTTAGCATTGGGACCCACTTTTTACAATGACGATCCGTCAGTACCCACCATAAGTGAGGTCATTAATCTGGAGGTGATGTCATGGCTGGAAGTGACATCATCAAGCAGGGAATTTTTTTTAATACCATCCCATATGACAACATTAAAACCAATTAAGTGAATTACAAGTTTACAAGAAGTATAAGTATAAAAATTTATTTAAAATAAAGAAGAAGCCTCCTAACCCTCCCAAGCAGTCGCTGGTCTGTGTAGCAAACATATGGATAGTGGGGTAGGAGTGTACTGCTGCACGTATACCAATATTTGAAGAAAGAAAATATAAAACGTGCCACGCTGACTGAGAATGGTGGCAACAGCCAGTAGAGAAGGCTGATAAATTATTTCCTGCATCTGGTATGCAGACACATTGTCTCTAAATATACAAATTCCATTGAGCTGTCATGCCTAATAACTAGGGCTGTTTGAAAATGGTGTTATTTTTTTCACAGATTTCATGACTTGAAAGGCAGAAAGTGGTGTGTTTTTATTCTAAGGTCTCATTTTTTATGAATTTAAATGCTTTAAAAGTGTACTAGGCAGGTAATATTGTGTCAGCAGATGCAGCCACAGTATTATTTCTAATTGGAAAAGTAATCTATTTTAATTTCTGAAAAGTGCATTATACACCAAAATGTTTTTTTGTTTTTATTTGGATATTTTAAAACCAAAAAGGCAGTGTTTTGTGTTTTTGTGCGTTTTTAACAAAATAAAAACACCCCTGCTAATAATTACCATTGACAGATCTGTCTAGCATAAATTTATCACTTCGAAAACTACCTGAAGAGAGCAGTTCTCTTTCTTTACTAGTTAACCTTTTGAAGGTCAGGGAAGTGGCGCTGTGGGGACAGTATTGATCGTGTGGCTTAATATTTACAAATTAACCCCCCCATATGTTTCTCTTATATTTAGTAGGGGGAGAGCAATTGGCCCCATTCACCCCTGCACAGTGTCTTTTCTAGTGGCTGTTGCTGGTGGTGTTCTGCATTTTTTTTAGATTGTGAGCCCCTTTGGGACAGGGAGACATTTAATTTTATTATTATTACTATTTGCCTGTAAACCGCTTTGTGAACTTCATGTTGAAAAGCGGTATATAAGTACCTGTTGATTGATTGATATGGCTGCCTTGCTCCAGAAGAGGGAGAGCATTCCCCTTGTGCTAGAACCTCAGTTCAAATTGCCCCCATGAAACTGCCATTAGCAACAGAACTCAGCATCCATATCTTTTTCCCCAGCACTAATAACAGTTAAATCATTCAGAGGTGTTTTAGATCAAGGCCTCAATGCAGAGGGAAAGGATTAAACACCCTCTCTCAGAGATTCACTTTAGAGGTCTTCAAAGCAGCACCTGTGGGGCTGCCAATTTAGGACGTACTCCTAAACAACTTTCCAGCACTAACACAGCAGTGCCAATGGGGCATGTGCTGCATTCTGCAGTGGGGTAGTAGTCATGGAGGCCTCCTCAAGGTAAGGGAATGTTTGTTCCCTTACCTCAGAGCTTCATTGCCCTGACCCTGGTGCTGGAAAATTGGTTAGGATTGCGCCCTTAGTAAACAGAAAACGTGAACAAAAAATCAGAAGCCCTTTTCCTGGATTTCCTGATGTCTACTTTGGTCCCAAACAGGTGGCCGAAAAGCAAGTGTTAGGGCTCCTGAAACATTGACCACTTGCCAATAGATCCAGGCAATTTCTGTGTCACCATGGGCACCTTGGCTACACTAGTATAGGCTTAAGCATCTTGGGACTTTTAGTTTTGCCTTCTCTGGAATAAACCTCTCCATTTATATAAGCCTCTAACTCAATGAACACTTACCTGGGTTCATAGAACCATAGAATATAGTGGGACTTGCATCTGAGTGAACATGTTGCAGATTATGGTGTGTTAGAGACACATTTCTGCTCGCCACATTCTTGGTATGTATTTTACTCTGACTTGCCAGTCTGTAATATTCCAATTAAGTTCTATTTTCATGGTTTGTTTTTGTCTGGCATAAAAATAGCACCATGAGAGAGCCACTTGTGCTAATTTTGAGCCTTGTCCTTGCTGATGTAGCTTTCGCTTTGGTTTTGATGAGCCGGGTCCGGTCATATCAAATGTCGCCGGTGAGGTGACCACTTGAAAGGAAGTGTCGCTGGTAACTGAGTCCCCTGGAGACTTGTGCAGGAAATGACAGCAGCAAGCGAAGCACTTCTAGTCTCACTCACTCGGGCATATGCATCATTTTGTACTCTGTCCTCCCATGCTGGCATTTTGTTGGGAGAGATTTACAGAGGTTGTCATATCCTAAATGACAATTCATTGTTTAATTTCCTTGTGATTTGAAAACTTCCTCTGGGAAAAAGGTAGAGAATTCCTGTCTCTGATTATCCAATCCCCCCTTGAAATTAAGAGCCAAAGTTTGTAGTAGCAAATGATAGTGTCCAGATGTACCTGATGTCACAGAGAAAACATCTAGTCAACTATCTTCCACTGAAAATTGGAAATAGGGTTAGTAACTAGCTAGGATATCAGCAGTGAGGTTTATTATCATGAGTAGGCTGGGTTGCTGGGTGATAATCTAGAGATGCTGTATAGTATACTGATAAACTAGAGATACTGTATATTATATAGGCACAGAGTGCCTGTATTGCTAAGGTGAGAGTTTCAAAAATGTGGAGAAAATGGAAGACCATTTAGCCTGCAATCTGTATTGGCACTCTGAAAAGTATTTGCAGGGCATCCAAGATTGTTATCTAGCAGTGAAGTGGGGGAACTGAAGAACTGCAAACTTGTAAAGTGATCCAGCTCCATTTCTGAAGCTGAGCAAGATTCAGTGCACACACCTTTCATGCAGAAAGACTCAGCTTCTCCCCTTGACATCTCAGTTGAAAAGGCTCATCGTAACAGAGCTAAGAGAGACCCCTCTCTGTCACAGACCTTGTAAACCACTACCAGTCAAAGGAAGTAATACCAGGCTAGCTGGGCCAGTGGTCTGATTATAGCAGTTTCACACTTTTCAGTAAAAGAGCCTGCTTCTCTGGCTGGCTTTTACCCACTATGGCAAGCATAAGAACATAAGAAGAGCCCTGCTGGATCAGGCCAAAGGCCCATCTAGTCCAGCTTCCTGTATCTCACAGTGGCCCACCAGGTGACTAAGGCAGCCCAGTAGACAACGAGATGCTTGCATCCTCTTGCCACTCCCTTGCACCTGGCATTTTGAAGTAGCCTACTATTAATGTAAGGAGGTTGCACCATCCATCATGGCATATAGCCCACAATGGACTTTTTCTCCAGAAATCTGTCCAGTCCCCTTTTAAAGGCATCTAGGCCAGATGCCATCACCACCTCTTGTGGCAAGGAGTTCCAAAGCATAATTACCCGCTGAGTAAAAAAGTATTTTATTTGTTTTAACTCTCCCACCCCTCAGTTTTAGCGGATGCCCCCTGGTTCTGATGTTTTGAGAGAGGGAAAAGAACATCCCTCTATCGACTCTATCCCTTCTGTGAATAATTTTGTATGTCTCAATCATGTCCCCCATCAGGCGCCTTTTTTCTAGGCTGAAGAGCCCCAAACGCTGCAGTCTTTCTTCATAAGGGAGGTGCCCTAGCCCCGTAATCATTTTTGTCGCTCTCTTCTGCACCTTTTCCAGCTCCACTATGTCCTTTTTGAACTGCACACAATATTCCAGGTGCGGCCTTACCATCGATTTGTACAATGGCATGATAATATTGGCTGTTTTATTCTCAACCCCTTTTTTAATTACCCCAAACATGGAATTGGCCTTCTTAATTGCTGCCGCACACTGGGTCGATACCTTCATTGAATTGTCCACCATCACCCCAAGATCTCTTTCTTGAGCTGCCACAGACAGCTCAGAACCCATAAGCCTATAGGTGAAGTTTTGGGTTTTTTGCCCCAATGAGCATCACTTTACACTTGTCTGCATTGAAACGCATCTGTCATTTGGCTGCCCATTCCCCCAACTTGGAGAGATCCTTCTGGAGCTCTTCACAATCCTTTCTGGTTTTCACCACCCAGAAAAGTTTTGTGTCATCTGCAAACTTGGCCACCTCGCTGCTTATCCCTGTCTCCAGGTCATTTATGAACAAATTGAAAAGCACCGGCCCCAAGACAGATCCTTGGGGCACAAGCATGAAACGGAGCCAGCTCTTAATGTGTCATGGGCACATCTTCTGCGTCAATGGCTGATTCTGATCTTTATATGAATGAGTAGGAGCACCTGATCTTTATATGAATGAGTAGGACGAGACGGAGCACCTGCAGAAATTACCTCCAAGTTGGACTCGTGGTTCCAGGTCTAGTTGAATGTAAGCAATTGTGCCTGCCAGTGCAGTGGCAAAGTCATCATAGAAGGCAGGCAGTGACTCAGGTGCTGGGTAAAGGCAGGCCAATTCCCTTCGTGAGATGCCAGGGGATGACTCAAGCTGTGGGTAAAGGCAGCTCAGTTCACTTCTTGGGACGGCTTCACTTTATAGCACTTTGTAAATGCAATGACACTACAGAAGAAAGAAGGGGAAAAAGTGATCCCTTTTGGCGAAAAAGAACAAGCAGGAAACTCATAACAAACTGGGTTTAATAAAGTGCGTGTTGAAAGACTAGCTCTTTTCATTTTCTGTAAATATTCCCAAAGTTTTATGATCAAATGCACATATTTTCTGCAAGGTTCTTGAAGAGGGAGTTAGGGGCTAATTTCTTTCCAGGTTTTGACAGGCTGTGTTGCGTGACATGTGCAGAGTTAGGCCTTGCAGGAAGGTCTGGCAAGTGACTCTTTGTATCATCCCACCCCCAGTTCCAAACATGCTATTTTGGAAGTACTGGTAAGTATCTTTTGACGTCAGTGGCAATCTCCTGCCTTGTTCCTTCACTGTCCTTGCATCCCCAAACAGCATAAAAATTTTGGTGCAGTTTTTTACGCAATTTGTTTTCTTGGGGGAAGAATGGGAGATGTGTGGTTTATTTGTCATATCTTGTTGTTTACAAGTTGAGCAAGGGGGAGGACTCAGACAGACAATACTTGCTTTTCAAGCACCATTAGTTCCCCAAAAGCAGCAGCATAAACTCAGAAACCCACAACGCTCATTTTACCAGCCAGTTGCAAAACTGAGAGGACACAATCCTAACCAACTTTCCAACACCAAGGAGCAAAGATTCCCTTACCTTGAGGAAGCCTCCGTGACTGCTACTCCATTGCAAAATGCAGAACATGCCCCATTGGCACCACTATGCCAGTGCTGGAAATTTGATTAGGATTGTGCCCTCAATCTCTGTCTGCCTGCAAAGTGCCAAACTATTGATTCCACCCAAGAGGATATGAGTGTTCTGTCCAGGTGGTGCTCAGTAGCAATCAGCCATCAAAGTCAGTGCTTAGTAAGCTAGTTATCTTCAGCCTTCAAACCATTCAAAGGCCTTGAGTGAAAGTAATTCTTCATTCCTATTGAACATGCTTGCAACAATATATTTGGGAGGATATTAGCCATTTGTTCTCAGGGCCTTTGTTTCGGCACTTTTGTGAAGTGAGTAAGCAAACCACAAACACAACCAGTTTGGTTCTAACCAACTTCCCAGTGCCAATGCAACCATGCTAGTATTAGTAGGGCATGTGCTATATTCTGTGGTGGTTGTAAGGAGTCACGGAGACCTTCTCAATGTAAGGGAATGCTTGTTCCTTTACCTTGGGCTGCATTGTGGCTGCTGAGAAGTTGTTTAGGATTGATCTGTAAGAGTGCAATTCAGTACACACTTTCCTGGGGGCAGGTCCCATTGAGCACATTTTTTTTTATTTTAAGTCCTGTTCTAGATGAGGACACTGTGCATTGCAGTCTGTGAAATCTGTATTCATGATTGAGCGCACAGCATAGGAAAGGTGACACACCTTCTAAGTGTGAGGTTGTGCAGAATTTGAGTTGCACAGAACAATCTGGTAAAAAGGTGCTGTAGGGCTTGAAAGCCTGTACCCTTCTACAAGAAGCTGGCCCAGTAGAAAACATCATGTATCTATTTTGTATATCCTTTCTTCTTAATGCAGATTAATATATTCCTTAAGTCTGTATTTAAAAAAAAAACTTGCTTTGCAAAGGGGTGTACACCCCACCTCTGCCGTTCATTAATCTACATTGACATGTTTATCAAGTGAGAGATTATGAATACAGAATCAAATGGATGTCATTCCAGATGAACTGCGGCTAAGTCAAATGATGCAACATTGTTATGTGTACTTGGTTATTTCTAAGTAGCTTCATGGAAACATCTGGTTTATTGAAAATTGGGTGAGACTGCCTGGTTCACAAGGAGCCAAAGTGTTGCAGTTGCAAAGAGGAATTATAAGGGTGGAGCACAAGGCAACATAAAGATGGATAGGGGGCAAGACACTACACTCCAAACTAAGATGGGGTGATAGGAACATCTGCCCCCAGCACAATCTGGGCCACAGAGGGTATCATACAGAGGGTGAAATACCTTCCCCTTAGAATTAAGAACTGCTCCCTCTTTAGCAATGTTTCGGCAGGGCCTGAAGACTTTTCTATTCAAACAAGCTTTTAATAGTTGACATGCTGGCTGGCATTTTAAACTACAATTATGGGATCCAATTTTTTTCAAATTTCAAAAACCTTTAATGGCATCAAGTAAACAAGTAACAAAGGCAGGCAAGCCATATACACACTACTACTGAATGACTGCCTCTCCATAAATTTTTAAATAACATTAAAATTAAGAGCACTCTGCTATTTTTCGACGTCTGTTGTTAGTTTTTACAATAGAATAAAGAAATTCTGCTACATGTTGTATAACGACTGAATCCGAAGCTCTAAGATAAGAGGATAGTAAAGCCACCTCATCCTCCGAATGATCCCCATCTTTACTTAAAGAGAAGAACTTATATCGAGCATGTTGATGAAAAGGACAATAAAAGAAAAGATGAATCAAAGTTTCCTGAGTCCTGAGCGCACACTGGCATAATCTTTCAGTATATGGGATATTGTGGAATCTGCCCCATAATATCTCAGAAGGAAGTGCATCACATCTAGCTAATGTGTAAGCACGTCTTTCATTGCTGTTCAAAAGAACTGAAAGATAGGCGGGAATTATGGGATCCATGGGGCTTGCTCATTTTAAATTTTTAAATTTTAAACTGTTTAATATTGTTTTAACATTGTTTTAATTGTTAGACTCTGTTCTGTTTTTAATGTGATAATTTTGATATTGTAAGTCGCCTTGGGTGCCCATGGGGTAGAAAGGCAGGATAAAGATCTTATAAATAAATAAATACAGGCAATTTATTGCAACAATACTAACTTATGCCTGGCTTCTAGTGTGGAATAACTAGGCATGTGTTCAAGATGGTAGACGAGAAGCCAGATGTAAGGTAATTGAGAGCAGCAGGCCAGGCAGAATGGTTCCATTGCAGTGTCTCATTGGTTCTACTCCTGCAATCTAATGCAGTAAAGCCTATCCACTGAATATTGCTTGGGGAGGGGAGGAGAATGCAGAAATGTGAAAGTGGGCAATAGCAGCCAACAGATTTTAGCCTCCTTTTTTCCCTTCACAATGGTTCATGAAGAACGGTCTGTCTGAGTCATAGGACCTTGGGGCTAGAGCCCATAACCACTCTGGCAGTGCAATCCTAAATTGCTTGTAAGCTGGCACAAGTCCCTTTACATGCCGTAAAGCACATTTGCGGGTACACAGGAGCAGATTGGGCCAGTGCGAGGACGTGCTCTGGCCCAGCAATGCCCGGTAGCAATGCTACCTTCTCCTGTGCCCGGAGAAGGTAGGTTTGTGCCAGCCTGGGCAGGCCAGCGCAGGAGGTGGGAGAGGGTGGCAGGAGGGTGGAATGGAGGTTTGTTTGGGTAGGGCAGTCCGGGCAGCAGATTGGACTCAGGAGGGGGGTGGGACTGGCCTGGGTGACTTAGGCCAAGTCCTCACCCTTGCCTGATTGGCATTACATGGGCCACTTGTATTTGCACCTACAAATTCACAGGCACAGATCTTAGTAGCTTCTTAGGGCTGGCTGGCACACGACATGGGATAAGGGGAATAAAATCCCCTTACTCCAAGTTGTGCTTCAGCCCCCTCCTAACCTGTGCTGCCTGTTCCAGTGCAAGTTAGGATTGCATCTTTAATTTGCCGAGGTGCTGGTTCCTGGGACAGTGTACATTGGGAGCCTGCCTGGTTGTAGAAATTGCTAGTTGTGGCACCGGCAATAATAGAGAGAGCTTGAGGCCAAGGGTGTAGCTAGAGATAAACTTACAGTATTGGGCGGGGTGGAGGAAGAAGTGCTACAAAGAACAGCTGTAGCTTTGCACCTGCCAGCGATGAAGCCCATATTAAACTGTAAAAATGTCTCTCTGCAACCGTGAAAACTTATTGAAAGAATTAATGGGGGAAAATGATGTGCCCCAGATTTTAAGAAGAATAATCTCCTCTATGAATGCATTTGTCCCATGCTGTTGCAAAAGTGCTGTAAGGTAGCAGTGTTGGCCCCATGGCGCTGGTAGAAGCCAGTAGTGCGCTGCTCCTGTGCCAGCCAAGTTTGGCTGGTTCAGAGGCAGTTCTGGGTGGGGGGAGGGAGGAGGGAGGAACTGGGTGGGTGGAGGCCAGTCTGGGAGGCGGTCAGGCCTGGGGAGGGGGGTAAAGCCTGGATGTGGCTGTTAGGGATGCGTGGGGAACTCAGATCTGCACCCGTTATGTAGTGGGCACAGATCTGAGTAGCCCAGAGGCCCAGGGGGTCCTACCCTGGAGTGAGGGCGTGAACATGCCCTTACTCCATGGAGGTTCCAGCGTAGTCCCAGGCTGTGCTGAATATGGCACAGGCCCACTGGCCCAGCGCAGCTTAGATTTGTGCTCTAAAATTGCTAACTGATTATGTCCCTCCTGTAATCTTTACCCAGTGTAAGCATGAGTGTGGGCTAGGGCACTACAAAGCTGAAAATACAGCTGCTCCACTGCTACATATTTAATTCTTTTCTGCATGCCCACCATGAGGACTAGAAGTTTTTGTCTTAATCTTCTCATTTTCATGTGAAGACTGTACCACTTGATGAAGTCAACAAGAAGCACTGGCTCCTATCCCATAGTCTGTGGACTAGAGGTGGTCCTTGAGACCCTAAGAAGTGGTCTGTGAGGTCTCAGAAAAAAAAAGAGCACTTCTGACATTTCCAAAGTGAGCACTTGTGTTAAGTGAGCACTTCCCCACAGATCATCAGGGAGGGTGAAGAGCAGACCACCTGCAGCGGGCAACAAAAGCAACAACCAACAGATCTTACCTATAAACAATAAGTCTCTAATAAACCTTCTCAAATTATTAAAAATTTAATTGTATTTTTTTGTGCGGGGGGGGGGGGGTTGCACACGGTCAACGACGATTGCAATTTTTGCCTCAGTGGTCCACTGGCTTCTAAAGATTGGGAACCACTGCTTTAAAGCCATCTAAGCTGGGGGCCATTGCCCATATTGTGAAGCAGTTAATTCCATTAGTGTGCTGAGACAGATGATTAAATTTAAACAATTAAAGGCTCCTATGTGAAGCTTAAGCCATTCCATGGACAAGTAATTCTGCTGTGTCTTTCCATCAGCAGTGAGTGAGCGATCTAATTGCAAGCCATACAGGTGCACACCAGAAGCCTCCAGTACCTCAGAGGAGGTCACCTGCTGCATTTCTGCATGAGTCACTGTTTTAGACATATCATGTCTCCTTTCCATCAGGAACTATGTGGGTGCATTTCTTTTCTTTCAAGGTGGGTTAATCTGCTGCTGCTCATGTAGGCGTAGTGGAATGTACATTCAGGGAAGCAAGGTCAGTAAAGCTGCATATTGCTTCTGAACCTTCAATGCCATCAGATCTCTGTGTAACTATTATCATAGCTCTATCCTACCTTATCTTCCAAGGAGCTCACAATAGTGTACATAACCCCTACCCCAACCTTTCATCCTCACAACTGCTTGCAAGATAGATTAGGCCCAGATCATGATGCCCATTGTTACCAAAGGAGCTGAAGGAGGGGCTACTGGGGTGGGTCAGGCAATCAACTATTATCCTAGTCCTTTATATTGCACTGGCTATCAAGTTCTAACACTTTAATGTACAAAATGTATTTGTTTTTTCTTGGAAAAACTCACACCAGTCTCTTCTTTAATGTTATATTCTAAATTTAAATTATAATTAAATTAAATATAATTATTAGTCTCTAGGAAAAATTAGACACTTACTCTGCCTTGTATTTTTTTTTTTTGAAACAACAACAACACACCTGTGATTTGGGGATTCACTGTCCAGGTGACTTAGACATGTGAACAAAAGGAAGCTGTGCAGGTTTTTTTTTTCTATTTTTGGGCAGGGCTTGTCTCTTTAAATCCTAACCACAGCTTGATTTGGAAATACATCTAATTAGAATCAGTGCGTTTTACTTCTGAGTAAGCACGGTGAGGATCGGGCCTGCCGCTTTCCAATGCTTTTGAATCGGGCTTGCGATGTGTGGAAAAGGTTAATGTTTTATATTAATATGTGGGCCAATGAACTACGTGTTGTGTCATTAATTCGTTTGAATGCGCTGCGTACTTTACTCCTCCCTAGTTAAAAAGGAAATAATATTGTTTAGTAAAATCCGCCTGCTATTTGATTTCGGGGGCGCCGGGGGAATAATGTCCTTTAGCTATTCGAAGCTTAAACGCTGTACCATAGGGGGCAGCCAGGCTTCTTTCCCAAGATTTCCGGGCCAGATATCCCGGCACCAGATGGAGCACTTTTAAGAGCAAACTTTCCGTGCACCCTGCCATTGGCTGAGGCTTGACCAATCGCAAGCGCCCTTGGCAAACAATACAACTTTCCCCCCTTCCCTGTGCGGGTTCCTTTCTTTTTTTTTATTTGGTCGCCCTTCCCTGCTGCTGTTCCTCGTTTGCGGGCTCCTCCCCCTTTCACTGCTCTGATCGCTTGCAGTGGAGGGGTGTGGAGAAAGAAGCAGGACTGAGCGCAGGTGGAACCGCCTGGAGAGATGTCCGTGGATGTCGCTCCCGAATGATGGAGCAGGCAGGGATCGCCGAGTTCCGCCGCTGATCTCTCCCGCAGCAAGGGTTGGCCTCATGGCTCCGAGAGAAGCGGCTGGGATCGGGTCTCTTCCTTCCCCTCTCTTTGCAACTCGGCTGTGAGCTCAGTAGCGGGCTAAGCGGATCTCCGTTCGCGCCCTGCCCAAGGGAGGCAGCCGGGAGGGCCCATCCATGCCAGGACTGCACCCCGCACTGGGCGCCACCAGCACCGCTCACGACTCCGATTCTCTTTTCTCCTCCCCAGATGGAATTAAAGGGCGAGCGGCAGAGGAGAAGGGCGTGAGCCCGGCCGGCGAGAGCGGCGTCTCCAGCCAAGGTAAGAGCCGCAGTTCATGGGTGGGAGGTACAGGAGTAGCCGAAAGGGCAGGCGATCTGGCCGGCTGGATGTGCCCGGGAGGGATCGACGACAGTCGGCTGCGCTCAGCTACGAGTGGAGAGAGGCGGCGACTCGCCGAGGATGCGGCGTAGAAAGGGAAATGAGGAGAAAGGCGAGGCCAAGTGAAGCTATTTTTTGCATCTTTCCCGCCGCGTGACTTTCGGCCTGTGTGTGAGTGAGGGAGACAAGGCGAGGGACTCGGCCAGATTGCCCGGGAGAAGGAGAAGAGGGGGTGGGAAGGCTTTCCTAACCTTCGCTGGCTTGAGAGAGGGGAAGGCCTTGACGAGCTCGGAGGACAAGATCAGAGACTTAGGAGCTGGAACTGCCGCAGGGTGTTAGGAAGTTCTGCCCAAGTTGCTACTTGCGCTTGGGATCTGGGGCTGCAATCCCGGTTGTAATGACTTGTTGGAAGCAGAGTCGTATTAAACTGGACAGGACTTACTTCCAAGCAAAGATCAGCCTAACAGTGTCCTCGTGACTATGGTTTTTAGCTTCTCCACTCTTCCCACTACACCTTTTAGGCTGCCACCAGCAGGCATAGCATGCAGTGTTGGATGGGATGGGTTTGCAACCCCTCACAACGCATTATTTTTAGTGGGTAGTTTTTACTTTCGGCGCGACACATCACCATCTGTGTATTCCAAAAACTTCCCTTGCTCCAGGAATATCTTGCTTTTCTTTAAGTAAGATGGCTTGGTTTGACTCACCTGCAGTGTTTTTTTTTTCTTGCTACAAACAATGTATATTGTTAATATAATTTCTCTAGTGCTTCGGAGCTGTCAAAGAAATTTTGTGCACCTGGATCCTGTGTGTGTATGTGTGTGTGAGAGAGAGACAGAGAGCGAGCGTGCGTTTGCCTTCCTGTAGGAAGGGAAGAAGTAGGACTGGATAGTAATCTGAACATATGATTGTTAATCTGAATGCTAAAATCTGTTCCTTCTCTAAAAGACACCGTAGCATGTTCTCACCAGCTTGAATCATGATGTAGGCATCACAGTAATCTGAACTGAGTCCGTTTGGGGATCTTGAATGGGGATGGCAGGTCCGCATCACCTGTGCATGGTGCCTGTCTGCTTAAAACTGAGACATGGTGAGAGAAAGCTACCTGCTGTACTTTTTCCTTGTTTCCTTTGCCCACCCTCCTGCTCT
The DNA here is from genome assembly GCA_029204185.1 of Lerista edwardsae. Lineage (NCBI taxonomy): Eukaryota > Metazoa > Chordata > Lepidosauria > Squamata > Scincidae > Lerista > Lerista edwardsae. The sequence continues at coordinate 403,814 of JAJKFI010000197.1, read as the reverse complement.
GCTTGGATAAAAAGCCGGCCTGTAGTTTTGTCCCTTGGGTTGCTTGGGCAAGAAGGATAGCAACACCCTCTCTCCAGCATTGGAAAGACTTGGACATCATCTCTGGCTGCAGGCCTAGTATCCTGAGAATTATTTGAGGGTTAAATGCTTTTTCAGTTGTAGCCATATGTGGGGTTAGATGACCCTTGAATGATTTCCAGCTTGCTCAGTTGTCTTAATGTTTATCTTTAAAGCCTCTCTAAGTTGGAAATGTCTTTAAAGGTCCTAGAAGGATTCGTTTTGCTGGTATTTGCAGACATTATTCATACTCTGCAGGGTTGGACCAGGTGCTCCTGGCATCCTCATCCATCATGCTGTTGTTGTTTTACAGGAATCTCCCCCATTGCATGCAAGAGAGCAGCATCTTTTTTTCCCTTCATTTTTTTAAATACAGGAGTTAGTGTCAGAGTACCTAATTTTATGACTGAGTGTTATTAAGCTTCAGGTTTCAGAGGTAATAGGCACACACTCAGAAAGAGCTCAGGGTGCTGCTTTGTTAGGTTGCCATGGGTTCTCCAGCAGGCTCTACTTGAATTTGTGAAGTGGTCTAGATCAAGGGTTCTTGTGGTGTGAGGAGGACTGCAATGACTTCAGAGTTTAAGGGCCCTTGGTATGCATTCAGTGGTGATTTAGTAGAGATGAGGGCTGACTTGTTCCAGTCTGTATTGTGAAATGGAAGAGGCCATAGCTCAGTAGCAGACTGTGTGCATGCCTCCAGAGGACCCTTGGTTGAATCCCCAGTACCTTCCGTGGAAAGGCTCAGCAGAAGGCCTCTGCCTGAAACCTTGAAAACTACCACAGAGATAGTGTGAGCTTGGTGCAGGATATCTCTGTCTTGTAGCACCTTAAAGACTAACACATACATTGAAGCATAAGCTTTGGCATGGACACAGTGGGCTAAATGGATCTTTGCAGCTGTTGGTGGTAGCTGATTATTTTGAAGAATGTTTATATTCCACTTTACCACAAGAAAGTTTCCAAAGCTTTATGTAGGAAAAGGAATGTGAAGGTGTTTCCCTCTCTCAAAAGACCTTAAAGGCTAGGAAAAAAATGGAAAAGAGACACCTGCTACAGCCACTGGAGAAGATGCTATGATGTGATGAATATGGGCTTTGGATCTCCCCCATTGAGGACCACCACACTAAAAAGTGCCTGATTGCCCAGGTAGCAGGTATAAAACCACCTTGGTGAAACCACCTTGGAAACATGAACACTTTTTCCTGCTGGGTATGGATCATTTATACAGTTGGTGTCTTGGGGTTTATGCAATGCCTTAGTAAAGTCTAAAATGCCCTCCCTCTTCCCGTGCCCAGAAGTGTTTTGTTTTCTAGTTCTTAGAGCCCACTTCCGTAGTAAAGCAATCTTTAAAAAATATTTTGTGGTGCTCAGCCCTAAACTACCATCACTAGAGTTTGCTGTAGAAGGAGGCAGGTATAAACCTCTGACTTGCCCTGATCACCACACATTTCCCAGTGGTCTGTTTCCACCTTTAATGCCATAAGCAAAAGCCTTCTTTCTGATGTTCCCATCTCTGTTAAAGCTGCATTTTTATTTTTTGTAGGCTTCAAGGGGTCTGACTGATCTTTCTTTCTGGTTCTGAACTGATCTCTGCTCTTGAGTTTGGAAAAAGGCAGGAGATGCGCAGCACTTCTAGGTAGAAGCTGTACCTTGTTGAGGACCTTGTGGAAACCCCCTAATGCAGGGTGGGTATGAGACCAGGAATGAGAGTGCTCTGCTGGATTGCATCTGTGTTTCTAGATGCATTTGAGACTTCTGTCTCAATAGCCAGGTTTAGTTTTTGTAGGTCTTTTGTGCAGGTTGCTGACCTCTGGCAGCTCTGATTTGTTTACATCTCTTAAGAGCTTTGGTTTTGCAATAGATCCACTCCTGAGAGTATTCTTGTATGTTTAAGGGTTGCGGCTATTTCAACAAAGGTGCTGCTTCTTCCATCTCTGTAGCAGTATGGTGGGAAAAGCCACAGCAGGTGAAATTCTTCTTAATATGCACCCCTTTAAAAATTTTGAAGTCCTTTCCCATCCTTCTTGCCGGAGAAGGTTTATGACTGATCTGTTGGGGCCATTCTTGCGTTCGTTCTCTAGGCTTCCTGTCAACCTTTCCCATGCCAGTTTTGGTTGGGGGGTAGCTAGAACAAGTTTGTGGCAAGTTTCTTATCTCAGACGAGTGTCTTGGGACATGCCCATGTGGCAGGCTCTCAGTGATGCATGGAAGCATGAAGCATAGTAAAGTGAGCACATGCAAAAGAGAACACAAACCCCTCATGGCGCTGTAGGTAATCGTTCCAAGATTCCAAGTTGGTAGGATATAGTCTTGTTTTCAGCTATGCACCTGCTACATCTGAACAGAAGTGTATACAGTAGTCCCTGTCCCAGAAAATTTGCAACAGCCTTACAGGTGCCTCATCCTTGTGTTCTGAAAGTTCAGCTGCCACTAGTTGTGTATATTGGAACCAAGAGGATACAGTTGTAACGGAGAAGCTTTGGGTGTGAGGACAGGTGCCTCATCCTTGTGTTCTGAAAGTTCAGCTGCCACTAGTTGTGTATATTGGAACCAAGAGGATACAGTTGTAACGGAGAAGCTTTGGGTGTGAGGACAGTGCTTAACACTTCCTCTGCAACTCCCCTTACCTGTAGCTTTTCCCCCCATTCCAGGCAAGCACAGATCCTGGGATGGGGGGTTTGAACCAAAAAAGCAGCTAGAAGGGGGGAAATTCCTAGACAAAGCTACCAAAATGGAAACTGTGCTCTCCTTATGCTGATTTGCATAGGATCTTTAGAGCACAATCCTAACCTGGAGTTAGGCCAGCACAGTTAGGCCAGCACAAGGGACACCGTAAAGTATGTTCGGACCATTCTCGGAGTCGGAGAGGCCAGCACACAGATGTGCACCATCCTCCCTGACTCTGAGAGTGGTCCAAACATGCTTGTGCTGGCCAAACTTTGCTGGCCTAACTCCAGGTTAGGATTGTGCCCTTAAAGCCAGTCGTTAAAGCAATGGGGTTTAAAGAAAAAGAGATAAAGCAGAACATGTAGTTCTATCCTTCATGAAAATAACTAGCCTTCATGCACTTTTACAAGCCTGCCTGTCAACACAGTTCTTTGTTAGTCAGGGGTTTGTCTTTGCCTCAGGGCATGGTCTCCAGCGTATGATGCAGCCATTCTGCTCAGGTTAAGCAGGCCTGGTCTGGTGCCAGGATGGGAGACTTCCTGGGCATCCTCTGCATACCACTTTGCGTTGTATGGTAGAAGAAAGCTGGGACTACTGTACAAATGCAATGCATTTAAAATGGCTATTGACCTAATGAACCAACTTTGTACAGCTTCCTGACTACTTGCCTCAAGGCGGTTCTTAACTTGTGACTAGAAAAGTGTCTATTTATAAGCCAGGCTTACAGTCTACTGTAAATCAACAAAACAAGAGTAGGGGACAGAGGTCATTGGTGACATGAGTCATTGGGTGGGAAAAGTCTTGGCAGTTTAGCATAGAGGCCACCTGGGCCCTTCCGTCTGGTGTTCCATGGCTCAGGGATGAGCCATTGCAAGGAGTGCTTGTCTGTGTTGGTCCAGGCTGCTCCCATGCTCGTCCGCTATATGCGATTTTTAGGGAAATAAAATGGTGCCTCTTCTTTGATGTGAAAGGTCTGAATTGGGGGCACGCAGTCAGCTAATGGAATTTGGGCATGAAAGTGTACCCATGTTGGATTTTTGTGTGTTGCTGTAGGTGGATTTTTACCTACGGAGACACTAGGGAATTCCATTGTCATGGTGATTCCATGAGGAAAATGCGTCAGAAGCTCCAGCTTACTGTTGTGTCTGGTGTCTACAGCGGCCTTGTGGGACTTCGGTTGCAAGAAGCCTTGCATCCTGTCTTGGTTCGTTTTTGCAGGGAGCTTGTTTGGGGTCTGAAGAGACCTCTGAGGGGCTGATTGCTTTTCCATGCCACACGATGTATGTCTGCTGAACTCTGCAAAAGCAGCACCGAGAATGGGTGAATAGCGGAAAACTCCCTTCAACTTTCCTCTTCGTAATCATTTTATTCAGTGCTGACATTAATAGCTGGGGATGTGTAGGCTGCACGTGTTGTGAGAGTGGGGAATCTGGCAACTTGCTTCTGATAAACCTCTGCTTTCATCATGGGTACACTGGTGGGGAAGTGGGGAGGGAAGTGTTTGAAACTGTTCAGACTGTGTTTACTAAAATCAAGAGGAGGGGTTGGGTGAGGTTTCTGGAATTTAGGGATTGGAGCCTCCAGTGGCATACCTGAGGGGGGGCAAGGGGCAAATGTCCTGGGTGCTGGCCTTGGTGGGGGGGTGATGCCGGCCAGCCACTCCCGCCACCCCTGAGAATGAGAAGCAGCCATGAGGGGAGTCCTTTCGAAGGTAAACTCATTCTGATTTTGTGTGCAGCAGCAGCAGAAGAGTTCAGCTGCTGCCTGTCCACCATATTTGTGCTTTGTATCGGCATCATTTGAAAGAGGGCTTGCCTGTCGCAGATAGTAGACGTGCACTAGGGAGGTACCCCTATTGGTTGTGAACTTGCAAGAAAGGAAGCAAACTTGTATCTTTTCCGTTAGAGGTCTTGTCTATCGAGAGATACGCTAATGTTTTTTTTTTTTTTTAATTGCACTGATATCCACTGTTCTTGCATGATGGAACTCAAAATGACATTCATCGTGTTTCCCAGGTTTTGACCAGATGCGGACTTCCTTACCTTCAGTAAGATTGCTGTATCATGCGTCCTCAGATTATCCAGTGCTGCTGTGTACCCCTGGGAACTGTTTGAACTGTCAGTGTTCAGCTCTCTCTTCCTACATGTCTTAGCCCTTCATTGCACAAACAGCCGCTCAGATGGCAAAACTGTTCCTGGGCCACTTCAGGCTTGCAAGGGAAGGCATTGCATGATTTTATGTTTTCCTATTTATAATGTGTATTTAAAGAATGTCAAGAACTAGATGACCCTGGTATGCTAATGTGTTTTCTTCCCTCAAAGAGAAGTTATTTCAACCATTCAATTCCCCCACCTGCATTCTGAAGTGAAACAGTTTTTTCCACCACAGTTGCTGTCTAGTGTCAGTTTTGCCCTACCTTTCTATTCTTCCCCTCTTTCTCCCCCAAGTTTGTTTTTGAGCAGAGAAACAGTATATATAATAAGGATCTCTGCATCACTGTTTTTTTCTCCTTTCTCAGTGCTGTACCAAAAAATAAAAACACCTGAAAACACAACTTCTCTGCGCTCTACTGCAGTGACTTTGCAGATATGTCCATAAACGTTATTCCCCCTCCTTCTATCAGAAAATCCCTGCTCATGAATGCCATAGTGAGAGCGCAATTCTAACTTGGAGTTAGGATGGCACAGTTAGGTTTGCTGGCCGGCATAAGGGCCACCGTAAAGCGCATTTGGACCACTCTTGGAGTCAGGGAGGATGGCACACTGTGTGCTGGCCTCTCTGACTCCAAGAGTGATCCAAACATACTGTATGGCGGCCCTTGTGCAGGCCAAACTTTGCTGGTCTAACTGTGCCTGCCGAACTCCAGGTTAGGATTGCGCTCTGACTCCTATGTGGCACTTCTGCGTCTGGAGCAGGGATGGGGGGATCCATTTCCTTCCAATTTACAAACAAGATCCTGAACAGCTCACCTGGCGTGGAGATGAATCTTACTCTCTGCAGGGGAATAGGTGAGTAGCGGTTGAGATGCCTGCATAAGACATTAAGCCAGCTCTCCCATTTGCATCTGTTCTTTCACAAGGCAGCTATGGTAATCTAGTTAAGTGGTTTTCAGTGGTGGTCTGGGAAACCCTAGGGTTCATGGAACAGAAGCTGGGTAATGGCAGAGGTTAATGGCCCAGGAGACAGCTTGCTAGTAAACTTTCCTTGCAGCAGGCAGATGGAGAGTCCTATTGGGCTGTGCTCTAAGCTGTGCTCGTAGTTCATGTGGGTCAGTAGTGAGGCCCAACCGACTAAGCCAACATCTTGCAAGCTGGTGTGTACTGTGGGCAGAAGGTTTTAGGGAAAAACAGCACACAGCTTTCATTCTCCCTACTCCTTCTCTCCCTCAGCCATTGCAGTACAAGTTGTCTTTCTCTGTTCTCATAAGATTTCTCACCATCCTGAACTCATTTGAGCTAGGACTAGACGTGCATTGTCGGCCTTTGCCCCAAACTGCTTGCAGAGAGAGAAGTGGTGCCTGATTAATCCCCTGCCCCATCCCCTGCCCCAACTCATTTGTGAGTTTTTCATTTGTACCCCAGTGTAGAATCAGGGCTGCGATGATGGTTAACTGTTTTGGTCATACCCTTCTCCCTCCCGTCTTTATGGCAAAACTGGAACCCCACTGTTCCATTTCCTAAGCAGTTTTCTTCTTCCAGAGCTTAAGGGTTAAACCTGCTCCTGGTCTGTGCCATCTCTTCAAGGTGCACTTGAGAACTTTCCAAGCACCATTAGCAGACGGGCATCTGGGTTCCAGCAGCTATTTATAGCTTGGATAATAGATCAGAAAGCCACCTGAGCATGCCAGCTGCCATTTGCTGGGCTGCATTTGAATGCTCTTCAGAGGCAGCAGAGTGCATAATAAACAGTTGCTCCAAAAACTGTGGCAGTTCCCAGGAGACCTACTATAGGGAAGATTGGCAAATGGACACATGTGCTGAGGAAATGGCTTTAAAAGACAGCTGGGGAGGCTGCTTTCCTGGGGGCCTCCTGGAGATGTCAAATTTCAGGCGTTTAGTGCTCATTTTCAAGGCTTCCCCCCCTATGGGGAGGAAAGCATAGCAAAATCTTGGAAATAAGTCAACATATTAGCAGTATTAGTTAGACCACAATGTCAGGCTTAGGGTCCAAGTTACCTTTTCTCCAGTCCAAATTGGTGCATTAAGCAGCCTGTTGGGTTCCTAAAAAGAAGCTTCTTCCTAAAAAGAAGCATAACATTTCTAAAAACGTTGAGTGCTTTTTAATTTTTATTGTTTTTTTTTAGAGGGAAGAGCAGATGTTGTGAAAGAAATACCAAATATCTGTTCTGTCTAAAATGTTCAAGTGCAACTAGATCAGTGATGTCATGCAGGGGGAACGCGGGGGAACTCAGTTCCACTAGTTAAAATTAGGGCTGACTCCGCCTACTTCATTCTCCCTCCTCCCCCCTCCCAATTCCTCTGCAAAGAGCTTTTCTTCTTGGTTGGCCGGCACTCAGAGGGTTAAAGGGAGCGACTCCGGATTCCTAGGGGGGTGAAGGCAGTGATGTCATTCAGGGGGAACGGACCAGAACGGGCATTCCGGATCCTAATGGGCTCCGTGGCTGGTTCCGGGCTCCCGACACGTACCAATCAAAAGTGAGTTCCTGTTCCTAAATCATTTGAATGACACCACTGAACTAGATGCGATGTCAGCAAGGCCTAACTGGGTTGTTTAGAATACAGTACCTATAAAGTGGGCTTAACGGGATAGGAAGATATCTAGAACACAGAATGGCTGTGTACGCACAAGGGGAGGAAATGGAACCTGAACTGGAACTCCAGTCTTGGTTATTGACAAACTGTGGTTAGCACCTTACACCCCAAAGTCTGAAGTGAGTTTGCAAATCACTTGTGGGCAAGCCATTAGCGATACTTCGCTGATTTTTGATGTCATGGCAAACAATGGTTAGAGGAAACTAGAAAGTGGAGGAGGGAAGCTCAGTGTGAGAAAAACATGGGTGATAAGATTTTTCTTCTTCAAATTTTAACTTTTTCTGAGCATTTGGCAGAAAAGGGAAAATTGTGGTCTTTTTAAAATAGTCTTCCTCAGGCCAAATCAATCAACAATCAACAGTATTTATCTACTGCTTTTCAACATAAAGTTCACAAAGCGGTTTACAGGTGAATAATGATAAAGTTAAATGGCTCCCTGTCCCAAAAGGGCTCACAATAAACGCAAACCAGCAACAGCCACTAGAAAAGACACTGCACAGAGTGACAATTTCCTCTTTATCCAGAATAGAAGTTCCTCAGTATTGGTGGCTCAGAACCAAGGAAGGTGAGGAATTGGGGTGGAGGTGGATGGGGCGTGTATGAGAACTATTGGTCTACACAGGATGCAAAGCAAGTTCCCTCACACTGCCTTTGGAAATTGAGATTAAATCTCTTAATTGATGTGACTAATCTTTCATTGATAGAGATTGTAAAGAAGAGTTGTAGGTTGTCCAATTGATATGGAGGACACAGAGTGGCTCTTTTGCTAGACCCAGATGTTTGCTGGATAGGATTCAGGCTGGGACAGGACAAACTTGAGTTAGTGACTAAATGGACTTGGATTAGCGACTGCTAGTGTAATCTTAACTAACTTTCCAGCACTGGGGTAAGGGCATTGCAGCTTCGAGGTGAGGGAGCAAACATTGCCTTACCTTGAAGTGGCCTCCATAACTACTATTCTCCACTGCAGTATAAGCCCCATTGGCACAGCTAGGTTAGTGCTGGAAAGTTGGTTAGGATTGCACCCTAAATCTTATACAGTAGTGGTGGCCCAAGAGGTGAGGCAGAAAATCCACCTCCCATGGTGGGAAAAATATTCATCATCATAAAGTGACCATTCACTATGGCACCATCAGAACAGCCACAACCAGGCCGCTCCCTTAAGGGGGAATGGCCCAGTTTTGCTTCCCAGTGGTGGGTCATGACTCACACTTTGGGAAGCGCTGCTTTAGAACTCTTGACAGTGCACAGTGGTTCCATGGCAGAGTTTCAGGGGTTCCTCAAGAGATGAGCTGTAATTTCCTGAACAAAGGGAATGTGAAAGCGGTTGTAGCCTCCCTTAATCAATTCTGCCTTTTTGCTTGGAACTTCTTCCTGGGAGCATATGATGCTCTTCAGACACCTTCCTAAAACCCACCTTTTCTGTGGTGTTTTGGCCTAAGTCAGTCATCCTCAAGCCTCTCTGTAACAGAAATACATGCACATTCTACCCCTGCCCCCATTTCCAACCCCTCCCCCTTGCATCCCTTGTGACAGCCTCTAGGTCGTAACCCCCTCAGGCATGGGCCTGTTCTCCCATGCTTTGTAAAGTATCGGGTACATAAGCGGTGCTGTATAGATGCAAGTTTAAGGGCATCCTGGTCTCTGAAGCGGACTCTGAGTAAACAACCTTCAGCTCCATGGTTTTCTAGGAAGACCTGTTAAATGATTCTCTTAATTTGACAGCTCCTGGTGACTTTTCCCAGCCTTAAAAACAAACAAACAAAACAGTGGAGTGGTTTATTGAAATGTGGAATGTGGCATAACAGCCTGCAGCCCTAATGATTTTCTGAGATGCGCAAACCTATACTTGGTGCCATAACAGTGGCAGCTAATGCTACCTACAAAAGCAGGGACATGGGCAGTCTGTGTGTAGCTGGGTGTTGCCCACAATCCTGTGTTTCATGTGAGAGCCCATATCAGTCCCTTGGCTGCTTCTCTTGTCATTGGCAAGGAGCTGAGTGGTGAAAGAGGATGAAATCTTTGAAACGTGTGCTCTTGAGCAAACTTGAATAACTAGACAAATGTTGCTTATTGCTGTCATTAATGGCACTAAGGTCTATAGCATAATAAGGATTGGGCATCGTTGGCTGAGATGTTATGCAGAAGCAAATTGCTGACATGTTCAGCCTCTGACAATGTCTTGTATGGTGTCTGCAGATTGTTAGTCCGCCTAATCTTGCACTCTGGTTGGCACTAACTCTCTGGGTTTGCCACTCAAAGTCTTTCCAATTCCCCTATCCATTCCTTCCCCTCACACACCCCGCCCCTTGATGACAGAGAATAACTATGGGACCTCTACTTTCAAAACCTGTACCTGGTCACTGAGTGATGGACCCGCCTATGTTGTCTGATAGCCGATGCTTTGATTCAGGATTCAGTTACTTACTTGCTCAGAGCGAAATGAGAAATGTGTGCAATCACATGCTATGCCAGCTTGTTTCTAACAAGAAATGTCACTTTTTTTTTGTTTAAATCAACTGATGGCAACCACCCTGGTCTGGATCAGGGTGCACAAGGGTGGGTCCAGAGGCTTTAAAAACTGCGCATAAGCACAGAGCAAATCTTCCTCTTCCTGTTTATCCCAGTGCTGTATCCCACCCCCATTTTTAGTGCAAAGAAAAGTGGTGTTTACAGTTAGAAGCATGCTGAGATAGCACACATTTGCATGCATGCATAATTTCACTCATTACACTGAAGCAGAATGAACATCCTTAATCCGGGCTAAACTTGGGGCCAAAACTTGTTTACTGGCCAAACTTGTTTACTGTAAGAGCCACATATGATAAACTTCAGATGTTTGAGAGCTGCATTATTTAAGAAGCATTTAAATTCTTAAATATATTTACTCACCGTGAACATTAAATTTACACTTTAATCCAGTGGACTCTCAATTTATACCAGGTAAATTTTTACAAGGCTTGAAAATTTATGATTTACCTTTTATATTAATTGTGAAGCTCAAAGCCAGCATATTTCTGCAAGCTGCACATGATATGTTAAAGAGCTCATAGGGCTTCCGAGCTGCAGTTTGACCACCCCTTTTATATTCTCCAATTGGAGGGGTGCAAGCAAAATGCCATTTTTTCCCTTTGACTTGGCAGCATGCAAAACTGCTCTTTACCAATAATTGCATGTGGGGCAAATAAAACAAGTGTGAAGCTGTCTAGGATGTGTGAAGTTGTCAAGTGTAATGCAATCGGTAATGATGTTCATACAAATAAAGGGGATTTTGCTGCCTGGAACCTGTTGAACTTGCTGTCCCTTATTTTAAAAATCTGCTTTTTTAGACCTGCTGTCCAGAACATGGAAGTGATCCTGATCCGTTGTTTGCCTCTATGTATAAAATAGGTTTGGGTAAACCTTTTGGCCCATAGACCCCCACTAGAGTATGGAAACTCTCCAGGGGTCTGTAATACACAGTTCCTATCATAGCCACTAATAATGAAACTAAATGTAAGGCTTAGAAAGCGAACTGGGAAAAATCTAGAGCCACAACAACCACGTGTTGCTCACAAAAAAAACAGCAATGCAGAGTTCATGCCCCCAAACACCTCTCTATGTATCACGCCACCAGATTTTTTTTAAAAAAAATCTTGGTCCTTTTTTTGGGTCCTTAGCAGCATTGGAAAGTTTATTGTCAAGAGGGAAACCAATATTCAGAGGAAGTGATTGCTGCATTCAGCAAGCTCAAAGCTCTGTGCTTTCTTGGGTGCCTTGCCAATTCCTAGGGAGGCGGGGTCCACAAAGTCTTTGCACTTCTGATTAAGCAGCCTGCCAGCAAGTTCTGCCCACCAAGGTCACATCACTGTAGCCTTGTTATAATCCAGCCCCTTCTTGATATGCTTGCATTGTGCAATATGGGTAGGGTCTGCTGCCTAAAAGAGATGGGGTGCCTTTAAGTCACCCCTCTTGCAGCTCTCCATTTTGGCCTGATGTCTTACCTGGGGTAAAATGCAGAGTGATGGTTGGCCATTTGGGGCTGCTGGCAAATACAGGAGAAGCTCAGTCCTGTGATCAGCTGGTGGGATGCAACCAATGAAATCTGCTTCTAAACAGAGCAGATACACCCTGGGGTGATGGGGACTGTGCTGATTTTTTTTTCCACTTAACTGGACCATATGGACAACTGAATTGCATTTTGCAGGTTCCATTTTTGGACTTTTGGACTTTTAGAATTATTAATAATGTAATGCGTTTCATTTCATCAATAGGCCTGGTGCTTTGCAAAGAGTGAAAAGACACGTCCTTGCCTTGAGGATCTTACAAGATATTGATAACAGGAAAGTCAGCAAGAAAGGAAAGTGGATGGAGGCAGGGAAATTGGATGGGGTGGGAGAGAGCACGCAATTTTCAGTTTCGCATGTGCAGCCTTAGTTACAGAAGAGGACTGTGCAGACAGGCCTGTGTATATTTGAAAGGGGATGGCTGATGAGCATGGAATTGTTTATATGAATTTCTGCCATTTGAGAATCCCAGCTTTCAATGTGGGGCAACACTTTTTCAGCACTGACTTTCAGAGTTGCACAAACGGTTGCATCTTGCGTGACACGGTCTCCCCCAGGCGTATGTACTCTAAAGGCTTACTCAAGAGCATCCCCCCTCCAGTAATGGCCTTCCAGAGTTTCTGAGATGCGTGTTGTGCACAGCTTCCTCCCCACATCCTGTTTCGGCATTCCTCTTTTACTCTCCAAACATGCCAGGCACAGATATATGTGTGATTTCATGGACTGCATCTATTCTTAGACCACCAGTTAGTTGAGCAAGTCACGTTGCCCAACAACAGTCATGAGTTCAAGAATTTGGAAGGGAGGGGAAAAGAGATAAGAATAACAGCTGTATACAGAGTGAAGGGGGAAGATAAATATGCCTAATTCCAGCCCAGATGTTTTAAATTTGTGATCATCCAGCTCATTTGACTAGAGAGCTATAAATTATGGGGTTGTATCTCTTACTAAGTCTTCTGGGCCCTATTTAAGTGAGTGCCACAGACAAAGATTTTATAGTGTTCTGTCTTCTATGGGTCTCATTTCCTGCCCTGACTATGGTACTTCAAAACCGGACTTTAGTTCTTTGCAAGACCCATAACAGAGTCTTGCATAACACTGCCAAGTTGTTACTTAAGTTTGTGCATTTATCCACTTCATCCCTTGATTCTTGTTGCTTGTTGACCTTAAAGATGGATTTGTTTCGGCCTACTTTCAGGGATGCTATATCAATATAAGGTGTCTCAGTGTGTGTTTAGCTGCCCTAGCCTTTGCTATTTTTTTTAATGAAACTGTTTTTAAAAAATGTGATCTGTCTTGTTTTTAACTAATTGCTGCAGTACTTATTGCAGCAACCCCAAACAGTATGCTTGGATGACCTAGTGTGCCACAAGGCAGGCTGAATGAATGAAAGGCTCCCGTGACCTCAAAACACCTATCCATTGAGGAGGTTCTTTGATGCATCTCTGCTTGAGTCACTGCCTTGATGTTGCCTCCTTTCAATTAGCCATCACTTGGTGAGGGCAATTCTATAGTTTTGTCTCAGATTTTATCCGATCTTTCAGTTGCTTCCCTGGGTAAGCAGAATGTACCTCTGCTTGAGTTGCTGCACGGGCCTTGCTTTCTTCCCTCAGAAGGCAGCCCAGATGAGTTGTGATTGAAGAATGCAAAGGGGACAGCTCCTGTGAGGGAGGGTAAATTTAAAAGTCAACCTTTGGGGCTATTAAAATGAAATGTGCCTCAAATTTAATTGGGGGATAAAGTATTTTTCAATCAAATTCTGCCATAGGGGCAGGACAAGTATTTGTTTTCATCAACTTCAATTTACTGGGCCTACTTTAGCGGCTAGAGTGGCTGAATTGAATAGAGTGGAGACCTGAGTTCAAATCTCAACATAGTCTTGAAGCTACTGGGCACAGTTTAGGCTGAGGGATGGTGCCTGGTCACCTCAAGGGGTTGTTGTAAGGATAAAAGGGGTGAAGGCAAAACTTGCATGCTAGTCTGCGCTCCTTGAAGGAAGAATGGGATATAATTCCTATGCAGGTTGAGTATCCCTTATCCAGACTGCTTGGGCCAAGCAGGTGTGTCTGGATTTTGGAATAATTGCATAAATAGAATGAGAAATGCTTCTTCTTGCTCTTTTTACTCTTACCCATACAGGTGTCTGCTGGCCATTTTGGTATTTTTTAACAATAGCACACATCGCAGAGCGGAGAATAGAACTTACAGCCTGTACGAGGGAATGAGCACAAGACCTTCTAGTATTCATATTACAGAAATATTTTTTTCAAAAAAAAAGTCTTGAACAAAAATGTCTGATTTTGGAGTAGTCTGGATTTTGGATGTCCAGATAAGGGATCATCTACCCGTTCAGACATTCACTTACCAGTGCAGGAGATGGTTTGATGGCAGAATTTCTATGTATTGACCTGTGGCTGAAAGGCTGGATAAAGGCACTGTGTGTGTTCTTAAGAAGGTAGCTTCGCCCCTACCTCCCCCTTTTAAAACATGAAACATACACAGTCTTGGTCAGGATCTCTGTTGCAATCGAAAACAAGAATTGCTGATGGGGAAACAAATTTTTTTCACTCCGAGGTCACAAAGCGTTGGCTTGCCCTGCCAGCTACTTGCAGGAGCTTCCTCCTAAATGGGAGCAAGGCACCTATTACTCTGTCTCAGTTTTCACCTGGAAAGAGAGGGTGGAAAAGTGCAGCCCAATAATGGAGATTGTTTAACTCTACTGGGGGCTTGGGTTCAAATCCCCACTATGCCACGTGGGACTCAGGGAGATGGTGAGGGCTGCATTACTGTCCAGCCTCAGTTCCTTTACAGGTTCTATTTTACAGACTGTTACAGTGGAACGTAAGGGAGGCAGTGAGCTCCCATGCCCAGCAGATTGGAATTGAAGCTGGAGGTTATGAGTTTGAATTCCCTCCCCCAAACATGAACCCACCCAGTAGTCTGGGACATCAGTCTTTCTCTGCCTTGGTTCCTTAGTTTATACGATGGGGTAGTAACAGCCAGATGAGCATTCTTGTTGTATCAGATCATAAGTTCATCTAGTCCAACATTCTTCTTGTTGACTACTTGGCCATGACCATGTTCTTTTATTTTGAATAAAAAATCATTTTTTTAAAAAAATTGAATACTTTGAATGCCCTTCCATTCGAAGTGAGCTCAAATGGCTCATAAAAACTTTAAAAACACTAAAGCAGTAAATTGAATTAAAATGTTGTTGGCGGGTTGCCTAGCTGATTTTGCTGTGAGATCCTAAATCAACCTTCCTTCTCTCCATCGCCGCCCCCATAACTGAACCCTAGACAGCTTTGCATCACACTTGCACACCCCTTGGCGTGCCACAAGAAGTAGTGCAAATGCCAAGAAAACCAGGTGAGCATCTTGAGGAAAAAGGCTTCAACTCTGCCTTTCCAAATGGCAACTCCTGCCCCAGCTCAGACAGGATCTTGATGATGGAGAGATAAGGATGCTGTGAACAGATCTCTCCTTTGCTGCAGTGGGATGAGAGGAGTGATAATTGATTGCCTTGTGGAGGAGGAAGGACAGGTTCCTTAGGGTGGAACCCAATGAATGCTATCTGCTATCTTCCTGCCCATGGCAGGACCTTCACCATCTGCAATGATCTCCTCCCTCAGTGGCAACTAATCCATGCGTGGAAACTGCTTCTCCCGGTTTTACTTTGCATCTGTTGTTGGCAGTCTGTCTAAGCACACCCCACCCCCAGTTTTATTTTTCGAGAAGACAATGGGACGTATTGTAAAATCCATATATCTGACCCTATGCGCTTATGATCATGTGCACGCCAAATTGCCCTTCTGTGCTTGTTGCTGAACATACTTAGGCTTAGCTCACATGGAGGGGCGGTTCAGATGGACCCCCCCCATACACATACACACATGCAGTTACAAAAAGTAACTGGGAAGGCAGAGGAGGCGCTACAACATGCACTTGTCCTGAGCACTTGTGCCTGTAGTCACACGGGGCTGGTTGGGCAGGAAATAAATCGCTCACACTAGCCTCTTTCCTCAACCTTCCCTTCTATGACCCTGCTTTCTGTGCAGATTTTATTTGCTTGTAAGAAGTCCACCCTTCCACCCAAGCAAGGCAATGGTTATCGTCACCACCCTGGTGGCATTCGGTGTTGAATGTGTTCTTGATGAGATGGATTGATCCCACCATTGTGTAACATCCAGCCATGGGACCAATTCAGACAAAACCCTTCCAAGTGACCCTACATGTTTGACATATGCTTTGAGTATGTATGCATCCTTGCCCCTTGTTTTCTCCCGCACTGCCCCTCCCTCGGCAATTAAGATGAAGTAGGAGGAAAGCAGGGGAAATGAGGGGAGGGCCATTAGAAGCGTGCATGCCATTAAACACGTGGCGCCAATCAGGCAAGGGTAAGTGTCCTCTGAATTTGTCCAAAGTTAAACTGATGGAAATGGATTTAAGCAGGTGCTTAAGTTACCCTGTTGAAATCAGTAAGCAATTTCAATAGTATGATTAGATTGTGCCCAGTTGTATTAATTCTTCTTTCTCATTTTCACGTTAAGGTCTAAATAGGAGAAAATTTGTCAGGGATGCAGATGGCCTGTGAGAGAGCAAATAGTCAGGCAGTAGGCTTTGTCTCTTGGCTTTGTTTTGTTTTTTGAGTTTGTGCCCAACTGCGGTGGTGCCAGATCCTGGAAACTGATTGTAAGATGTTCATTTCCTGGTGGGAACTGTGGGGTGCACATGTTACAATCCTGCACCCACGTCACACACTCTTTTTCTGAATGCCAGCTCCCGTACCACAGGTCCCATCTTGTCTGTCCTCCAGCTATGCTGGCAAGTTCATGGGAGAAAGTGAGTGAGAGACTTGATTTATTTCCATGTAAACTTCATGATTTCCTTGTAGTATTTAACAGTTACAGTGAGTGTATTTGGTAGTTCAGCTATATTGCAGCATACTAAACAAGGCTGTGTATGATGTGCAGTTCAGTAGAAATGCAGGAAAAAAAAGTGTGGCATTTGGTATTCAGTGCAGAATCCAGTTCTGGAAAGTCTCAGTTTTAAGAAAAGATGCAAGTTGCTAGACCTTACTGTGGCATTGGTAACAATATTCCTGAGAGTGTGTGAGCAATGCTTGCAGAAAGTGCCAAGAGGCGATTGGTGGCTGAATAGGATTTCCAGTGGTCAGGGCATTGCATTGCTCCTTGCCGCCTCCATAACTAATCAGACCAGAATCATGTGAACATGGTAAAATTGAATTCATTATGCAACATGAGAGATTAGGCAAATCGTCTTTTCTTGGCATAGAATGTTGGCACGGAATTGTAATTTTTGTTTTTAGAGCAGATGCTGTCTGGACAATGACAATGATTTGTAGTTTGAGCCGGTTTGTGGCCATAGTCAGCTGCAAATTTCAATAGATTGATTGTGATTAATCAACTGAAGCTAAAGTATCAAATTTGGCCCTGAACAATTGACGCTTCTGGCACAAGAGAGGACTAGGAGATTTATGTCTCTTGAAGGACTTTCTTTGCTATGTAGGCCATTCCCGGCAGCATGAAGGAAACATATATTACTTTCCTCTCTGTTTCCATCCAAAGCTAGCAGATGTGTGTGTGTTTTTCAGACAAACCGTTGTGGTTATCCTTTTCAAAACGAAGAGCTAATGCAACTGAAGCAGGATTCCAACTGGAATCAGTATCAAGACATCTTGGAAAAAGTTTATTCAACAGTACGGATGGATCGTGAACTTGTTTTGCATTTGGAAATATCAGCACACAAAAACAGATTCAATATGCTGAAGAAGAAAATATTAAATATTAAAAATATTAAAATATTTGCCATACCCAAAATGAATGGCAGCTGTTATTAGTTATAATAAAGTGTGCAGCGTGTACATTCATTTGAATGAAATATGTGACTGAAGGCCCAATCCTATCCAGCTTTCTAGCAATTATGCAGCTGTGTCAAGCTTTGTGTGAAGTGTGTGCTTCATCCTGCGCGGGGCGGGGGGGGGGAGAATAGTCACAGAGGCCCCCCTGTTGTTCCCATACCTCAGGGCTGCTTTGCGGCTGCATTGGTACTGGAAAATTGGATAGGGTTGGGCCCTTGCACTGCAATTCTATACACTCATGTTTGATAGCAAGTCTCACTGAAGTCAGGATCTTGCTTCTTGGTAAACATGGATAGAATTGTATAGCACACCAGTGGCTTAAGTGCCAGGTAGGTACTAGATCAGTGTTGTTCAAGCTGTGGGTCGGGACCCACTTGATGGGTTGCGACATAATGTCAGGTGGGTCGTGGAAAGCTGGGAGCAGCCATCTTGTAAACTGCAGGCGTTACTCTTGTTACATTTCTTTGTGAGTGTTGACAGTTTGAATTTTCAAGTGAGATTTTGTGTTGCTTTCCCCCCCCCCCCAAAAAAAATTGTTTTTCGTTCAATGCTTTTACATTATATTTTGTCCTAATCTTGCTTTCTGTCAGGGATGTGCCATGGTTGTACAATTGCTGCAGTCCAAGAATGCCAATTTGCATTCCAGGAGTGTCATTTTATTATGTTACAATGACAGCACTTCCTGCTTGATGATGTCTCCTCCTGCCACAACATCATTTCCAGGTTAATGACATCACTTCCAGTGGGTCCCAACACGAGTGCCATTCTAAGAAATAGGTTCCGGTCTAAAAAGTTTGAATATTACTGGACTAGATTTTTAAAAATCTGATAAATGCCTTAATCAATGCAAGAAAACCACTGGTTTTTATCACACAGCAAACCAATCATTGGATACAAGGTGCTGTGAACCGATCCTATATGTACTCTTGGTCCAGCGCCCTGTCTTTTCTTCAGTAAGAAGGGCAAATCTCCTTACCCGTGTTATTGTGAAGGTGCTGTCATTGTGTTCACCATCATTTCAGCCTTGATTAGAATGCGTTGTTGGGGGAGAAGATAATTCAAGGAAATATTACAAGGATGATCAAGGGTCTAGAAGCAAAGAAGCAGACATGCTTGCTCTCGAGACACATTGAGCTGCAAGAAGTTGACAGGTTCTAAAATACATACGTCTTCTGAGAATATGAAAATAGAGGGATTAGAACAGGTTTAAACGTGAAGGAGAATCAGGTGGGGGAGAAACCCATGACTATATAAGAGCAATTTACTAAACTGCCCAGAGTGGATGTGGGATTTTCTTGCTTGGGATACCTTCAAGTGAAGTTAAGACAAGCATTTGTTAGGGGTGTTTAGGTATGGCATGGTCTGTTTTCTGGCATGGATTGTTGATTGGATCAGATCAAAGCAGCCCAAAGTTAGGTTGCTTCAAAGATAAGACACTCCCCCAGTTACAGTAACTCTGGTAGAACTAGGGAAGACCTGGGTAGCAGCTGCTTGTCAGCCTGGATGATGCATGGGCTCAATGGGCCCTGGATTTTGTTTGGTGCAGAGGCAGTCCATATATAAAATGTACATCCAGTCCAGGCAAATAAATTGCTGCATACACAGCAACTGATTTCAGGCGAGACCAGAGGATCCCCAGAGCAGCAGCCCGTGCTGTTCAGCACAGCACCAGGCAGCTCTGCTTCTTGCTTGAGGTCAGGGCCCCTTGTCCTTGGCAGCGTCTCCTTCATTATCTCAATTCTTGTCCTGAAAGAAGCATCATTAACTCCCCTCCTCCTGTTCTTGGGCCAGTGGACTGGGGCCCCAGTGCTGGCAGGACAGTGGGTTCACTCTTTGAGCAGGAGATGTCCAAGAACATATCTGCACGAATCAACTCCAGGTGGGGCATCTTCGGGGGGAAGTCCAGCCATCGGTTTGCAATTGGCTGCCTGTTCTGCAGATCTGTCCCTGTGGCAAAAAAAGGCAGAGCCTTTTGACAGCTCAGAATTTATTTCCAAGCCGCTTTCCTCAATCACTGCCCCTCCCTGTGCATGCACTGGTATATTCCCCCCTCCTCTAGCATCTTTTCCTGGCAGGTAGTTCTGCAGCAGGCCTTTGCAGGGCAGTTTGCAGGATAATGGTTTTCTTAATTTCAAAGTGTAACAGGGATTTCTTTTAGAGTGGGGGAACCACAGCTCTGTGATGGAGCATGGTCTTGCTTGCCTTGGGTTCTATCCACAGCATCTTCAAGTTCAGCCAACCCTGTTGCAGTCCATGTATGATACAGGCCCCTGTGTGAAAACCAGGAGAGATGCTGTCACTTGGTGCAGTTAAATTAGATGGGCCAATAGTTTGGCTCAGTAGAGCACGGCTCCATGTGCCCTTTGAGGCACCCGCCGCCAGTGTCATTGCTAAGCTCATGTTTTCATTGTGGCTAGTTTAGGTGGCTTTAACAAAGAAAAAGTTAGGCTAGTTCATACAGGGAAAAGTTACCAATAGCTGTTGGCCATGATGTATGATGAGACTCTCCATGTTCAGAGGAAGTGTAGCATTAAGCCGCAGATGTTGGAAACAAACGGGAGCAGGCCGCTTTGTGAGCTACTAGGGGCCCCTGTGTGGCCGCTGTTGGAGAGAGGAAGCTAAACTGAATGAGAAAGGTGAAATAAATGGATCTTGGGCCTATTTGGGCCAAAGTGCTTTGTGTGTGGCAGGTGTACTAGACTTAGAGTGCCATCCTGTATATGTTTACGTAGAAGACAGACCCACTGAGCTCAAGAGGGCTTCGTCCCAGATAAGTGTGACCAGGATTTCAACCCTAGAGCCGCACGTCTCTGGGCAAGGTTGTGGGTCACTGTATGGCATCTACCTCTAATGATGGGCACAGGGTGAATATTCTGATAATGGGTAGGTCAGTTGTGCAGTCAGAGCATGTGTGCCTGGACTATCTTCTCATTTTTCCTCTGATGTAGTTGCATTTTTCTCTGGCTAGGAAGCCTAACCTTCCAATGAGCCTGGGGTGCTATACACACCCCTCCTATTCGTAGTCACCTGGTAACTCTGCAAGGTAGGTTAGGGTGTATGTTGTACCCATTGACAGTAATGAGCAGTCAGACTAAATGACCTCTAAGGTACCTTCAAGCATGACATTTTATGTCATTCTACACAAGGTGGTAGCTGGTCACTGTAAGCTTTGTGGCTAGGCAGAGACTTGAGTCTTCCCATCCAAATCCAACATAGTCCAACGTAGCCCCTCTTGAAGCCTCCTGAGAGTTCCAACCTTCTCCTTTTATTTATGAATAACAGGGAAATCTTGCAAGTGTTGTCAATGTTCCATTTGCATGTGCAGCTATGTTTCAGTTTGCTTCCTAAAGCAATTCATCCCCGCCCTGCTTGTGTTTGCTATTCAGAAAGTACATTGATGGAGTGAAACGAATGCCCACCCTAACCTTTCCTCCATCAATGAAAGAAAATGCTGGAACTCAAGACAGTCCTTGTTCCCTGTGTAGAACTATCAGAATTTTGTATATATTGTGCTTGCCCCACTGATGCTGATATATGAAGTGCAGAGTTCAGCGCCCCCACAGTATCAAAGATTTTTTTTAAAGCAAGTATCTAACTCGGTGCGCAATCCTAAACTGGAGTTAGGCCGGCATAAGCTAAGTCAGCAAAGTTTGGCCAGCACAATGGCCACCATCAAGCACGTTTGGACTATTCACAGCATCAGGGAGGATAGCTCATGACTGTGGGCTGGCCTCTCTGACTCCAAGAGTGGTCCAAACATACTTGACGGTGTCCCTTGTGCTGGCCAAACTTTGCTGGCTTAGCTTATGCCGGCCTAACTCAGTTTAGGATTGTGCCCTCAGTAATTTCTAAACCATGAGCAGCAAGATAATTTGTAGGACACAGTGAGAAAAGTGTACAAGCAATTCCTATGCCTATATCATTAAATGACCAAGACTGCAGTGAATTCAGATATAATAGGAGGAGGTTGTTGCCTGCTGCAGTTGTACATGAATTGTGGTGTTTCTCTCTTGCCACTGTCCGGTGAGCATTTGGATCAATGATGGGGTAATTCTGTTTTATCTCTGCAGTGGGTATGAGCATTTAGTCACTCTACTTCTAATTCAGAGATCATCCACAGAACAATTGACTTTCTGAGGCTGTTGGTTGCATCTTTGTGAGTTGGAGTTCAGATGGAGGCAATCTCAGATAATGAAGCCTTCTCAGAACAGTCATTCATGCATGCAGAAGCACAGTACATAAGCTTTACCCTTTCACTTTGTTAATTAAAATTCTCACCCTTGCTTTTACTCTAAAAGTAATGTTTTGGTGTATAAGAGTGAAGGAAATATTCTGTTTTAGTTTGGGGGGGGGAACTGCTATCAAAGTTTGGGAAACACAATCAGCAATGGGAAACTTTTGTGTATGTGAAATGCCTGAAAGGAGGGCACTGAGAGCTCAATCCTGAATTGAGTTAGGCCGGCATAAACTAAGCCAACAAAGTTTGGCCAGCACAAGGGACACCGTAAAGTATGTTTGGACCGCTCTTTGAGTCAGAGAGGCCAGCACACAGACATGAGCCCTCCTCCCTGACTCAGAAAATAGTCCAAACATGCTTTATGGTGGCCCTTGTGCTAGCCAAACTTTGCAGGCTTTGCTTATGCTGGCCTAACCAGTTTAGGATTGCTCTCTGAGTTAGTTTTTCTGTAGTCAGGCTTGCTTCAGTGCCTAATGTAGTTCTCTGTGACTTGGAAAGCAGAGCATAATTCTGCCAAAAACAGTTATCTGGAAATTAGCATGGGGTGAGCAATTGGTGCCAGTTGCAGAAATTGGCTTCTCTTGGCACAGGTTAGGATCACCTTGATCCATGATGATGATAATTAGCAGTTGTGGACTTCAGGTTGTACAGAGTCCCGAATATGGCTTCAGTTTCTCAAATCTGCACCCAGAAAAACATGGACAAGCAAAAATAATTTGAGCCCATGTCGACATATTTATCTGTAATGGGGGGGGGGAAACAGGGCTAGGTGCAAAAAAACCCAAATGGAGCCTTTGTGTATTGGTAGTTCTGAGACTCCTGATACAGAGGAGGGGGGAAAAGTCACTTGTGAAGAGCGATGTCCTTTCAATTTTAGTTCCGTGTGTCAGTGTCAACAGTGTGGGTAGGTGGGCTGAGATGATACCCTCAAAAGCCTTTTCTCAGAACCAACCCATCATCTCCACTGTGGAGAACAAAACAACTTTGTGGGGATTTGCTGGCTCCACAGCCACCAGTTTCTGCAGCGTAGTCAGGCTAAGGAAAGGCTGGAAAGGTCCCTGTTTTAAGAACTTAGAAAAATATGATGCTTAAAAAAAAAAATAATACTAATGTTTAAAGGGGTCATAAATGGAGATATATCATCTCACAAACATGACAAATCAGTAAATTGTAAAATGATGTGCATCTTAACTATTAATAATAGGCCATATAAAAGTCAGCATGGTCAGATTAGAGCCCTATGAACTCTGTTGGTATCTTTATTGGGTGTATAATCATTAGCAAGTCTCTGTTATTTTCATGTGGTGGAAAGGTGGCTTGGAAATTCTGGGAGGGAATTGAGACTTTTTTGTGCTCTTCTGAAGAGCTCCAGGGATTCAGTAGGCAAGAGGCTGTTACGTAAACATAAATTTGCTGCCCTGATTAATTAGAAGCCGCGTTCTGATTGATTGATCGCAAGGGTTTTAATTGATTGCTTGACTAAGTGTTGAGGCCTTCATTGTCAAGCAGGCTAATGGGCTGAATATGATGCCAAAAGCAGAAATCCATTTGCTTCCTTGTAAAATGGCTCCTTTCTTCCTCTATTGACAACTCTTCTATAACTCCTAGTGATGCCGAGTGAAACAACATCCTAACGAATGGTCTTAAAACACAGCACTTTTGGTTTTGTTTTGCAATTGAAGTTTGAATGTTTCCAGGAACCCGGCTTTAGAATACCTCCATCATTAGACCACCTCCTTATGTTTACATCTCTCTCTCTCTCTCTCTCTCTCTCTCTCTCTCTCTCTCTCTCTCTCACTCCTTCTGATGTATATTTAAAAAAAGGAAAGAAAAACTGTTTTAAATGTGAGAGAGACACTTCAGGAGCAGAAGGAGCTTGTACGAGTAGGTGTGAACCCTGTCCTTGGCAATCATTAAAAGTAGACCAAATAGTTGTGCGAAGAGGGTGGGTTGCATTTAATGAGCCCTGGCTCCCTTGATTGACTTAATGGGTCTCCTGACAGCCTGCTCTAGGAGAGCAAAGTTTCAGTTGGGCATCCCAACAGGGGCCGCCTGCCCACAATAACTGAAAGAGCACGGATCCTGGGTAAACGTTGGAAGTGGGGGTGGGAGAGAGAGAGAGAGAAGCACCCAAACCACTTCCTGCCAGACTCCCCAAAGAGACATTCCTTTCCCTGCTTCGTTTAGACAAGTTGAGAAACAAATGTCAGGAGGGGGGGTGTTGGGGGAGGTGCTGCTGCGGGCAGGAGAAGGAATGAGTTTGCCAGATGAGCCTAGGGCATCCTCCTCCTCTGACTGTGTTCATTTGCCTAGGCGGCAGGGCTTTGAGAGCTGGTTTCTGCTTGGAATATGGCACTAGCTGCAGACTTGGCAAGGGAGGGGATTACTTTGAGGATTTGACCCAGGGCCAAGTGGTTTGATTCATGGCAATGAGGGCCTGGGAATCCTGGGTATGGAGTGAGAAAGGTGGCTTTGAACAGACCTGCCAGTAGTCGCTTGAGCAGCATCTAACAAATCTTGTCTCTTTAAGCTTTTCTTCCGCCTTGCTCAGCAAGTTTCTAGTCCTCCTGTTCATTGCGGCAAACACATCCGAAAAATACCTTGGCAACTGAAAATACATAATGCATCCCCTCCCCTCTCTGATGCTACCAGACAATCTGGATAGGGATTATATTAACCACAGTGGGGTAGGTGGGTGCACCTGGTGACTCTACCTCTGCATAGGTGTCATTGATTGCCAGTTGCCCATCCAGCTAGCCTCACAGATTCCTTCTCTTGACTCCACATGTTTTTCCATATGCATTCCAATTCTGGAGGCACTTTACGTGCTCAGATCTCATTTTGAGACCACTGCTCCCATAAACTGGATTGGGGGGGGATATGTCAGAGAGCCCCCCTCCACAAGTCGTTTTTGGTATTTAATGTGGTTTCTTTTCATTTTTTTTTTTTGGAATGAACTGTTATTGGATGTGTTCGTCATTTTTTTGAGCACTTTGTTCTGAAATGGGAAGGGGAGATATAAATCGATGAAACCTGCCTTTTCCCCCTAGCAACTGTCTGCAGATGCTCTGGATAAGTCTGGCTTATACTAAGGGCCCTTCCAGGCAATGACAAACAAAACAACAGATTTTATCCTCGGTGCTAGACTTGTACTGGCCCCAGTTCACATAATGAGTATGGGGTGGGGGGGATGATCCTGTGATTTAAGGGGTGTGTGTGTGTGTGTGTGTGTGTGTGTGTGTGTGTGTGTGTGTGTGTAAAATGGTCCTGCACCAGCTTGGCATAGCAGAGGCACACCACACAGAAGGAGTCGTCTATTTTTTTTCTTCAGCCAAACAGGGAGGGGGGCAGCGACAGCTCAGTGAGATCTAGGAAGCTGATTCACCAGTCAGTCAATTGGTCCATAATCTAGCACTCTCGTTCTTGCATAGCTCCCCAGGATTTAAGTCAAGGGTCTTTTCCAGCCCTGTTTGGAGGTGCCCAGAGTTAAACCTGAACAGCCCAGAAGTGAAATGTGCTCTGCTACTGAGCTTACAGCCCCATCCCCAATGAGTGTGAAGACCTGTTGCAGTTTTTTTACCCTGTGAAACTAGATGTGATGTGGGAGATCTCTAGATGTGCTGTGGTCCAAACAATGATAGCAGTATACCTTTTTATTAGGACAAGGAGGAACTCTGCTTTTTAACAAGTAGAGAGTGATGAATTGACTGGAAGTGCACTGGGGGAATAGCATCAAACACTTCTCCCCACACCTGTATCCTGGTGTAAATTCATCTCCACCCATCAGGCTGTTAGCTGTGGAGGGGCAGGGCAGCAGCTGCAGCTTGAATGTTGCCTTGCCCCACTGCATCTGTGGCTGATAGTGACTTTGGAGGCAACTTAAGAGAAACAGTATGAAGGGGAGAGTTGATTTTTCCTTCTGGCATCACACATCCAATCCATCTCTCCCCTGACTCCATACAGCTGCTTTTAGAGTGTAAAGGAAAGGCATTTGGAGAATGGCTCTCCCACATTGCTTCTAGATTTTCAGCGTGTTCCTGTGCTGTGGTCCAAACAATGATAGCAGTATACCTTTTTATTAGGACAAAGAGGAAGGGAATCGCAAATTAATCTGAGAGCTTTCAGAATTCTTCTTCATCTGGATGTTAAACAAAAGAAATTGTAAAGGATCAGGGAGGGGAGAGAGGAGGAGGAGGATGTTGCTGGACGAGATGAAGTCTGCCATTTGTAACAAGTCTTAAACTGGACTGGAGGAGGGTGTTGTGCCAAGTGGCCTAGGCTAGAGTGTGCTTGCTGCAAAAAGATCTCAGGTTGCTGGGAGGAAGCAGCCAGGGCTATTCTCTGTTTGTTTGAAAACGCAAAAGTCAGCGGTTGTTCAGACCTGTCTTTAGCAACTATTGTATCCAACCTGACTGTGTACTCGGAGGTATGCAGAGTAAAGATAACTTTGAAAAACAAAAAAAAGACACAAGCTTGGTGGGCAGAGGAAGTTGTCACTCCTTGCTCGTATATCACACATGCACTTTCTACTAGGTGTCCCAGATACTTGCTCAACCACATTCCATTCCGGATTTGCAATAGGAAGCTTCCTTATGCCAGCTCGGATCATTCAGCCGGCTAGCTCAGTACTGTTTATGCTGACTGGCAGTGGCTTTCCCAAGTTTCGGGCAGGAAGTGTCAGGGATTGAACCTGGGACCTTCTGCACGCACAGTCGGTGCCCTACCGTTGAGTTGCAGCCCGACTGTGCTGCGGAAGGGATTGCATTGTCCCAGCAATAAAAGAACGCTGAGGAAGTGCTGTGTTCACACAATGGGACAATTGCCTT
The DNA here is from genome assembly GCA_029204185.1 of Lerista edwardsae. Lineage (NCBI taxonomy): Eukaryota > Metazoa > Chordata > Lepidosauria > Squamata > Scincidae > Lerista > Lerista edwardsae. The sequence continues at coordinate 377,328 of JAJKFI010000197.1, read as the reverse complement.
GAGAGAGATGCTTCAAATGGTGTTGATATGGGGAGGGAGTGGGCGGTTGCTTTACTTGTTAAAAACAACCACCCTGCCGCTGACACTTGTGCACTCACATTCTGCCAAGAATCCACAGTTACAATGAGCATGCAACTGACAGCCAGCATCTCACTTTCCCGGGTGTAGCATATTGCATGTGCTTTACGCACTTGTCCCTGCTAGAGAAGTGCAGCCTTGAGGGAGGATGGAAAGACAGCCCAGCCGAAAGAGCACACATGTTGATTGCACAATAAACTGATTGCTTAGAGAGGCCCTGAAAAGGACCTTCCTATGTGAAGTGCAGATCAGTCCTAGGATTCTGAAGTCCAAGCGCCCCACTGCATTCAGCGATGCTTCCTCTCAGGTACATGGAATTGCAGCTTTGGGCCTCAGTCAGGTGGTGGTAAGATTTTTCCTTATTGATTGGTGAGTGTTTGCTCAAGTGTTATGCTTTTTAACAAGGCTGCTTGGTTGTAAATGTCCAGTGTGTGAGAGTGGGGGGGGGGGGAGAGTGATGCAAAGGGCATGGCCAGCCACATCTCTCCCCTGAATTTCCCAGAGTAGTTTAGCACATGGAATTAATCGCACAACTCCTCAAGCAGTGGGGGTATCAATCAAACAATATTTATATACCCCCTTTCAACACAAAGTTCACAAAGCTGTTTACAGGCTAATAATTATAATTATAATAATTAATAAAGTTAAATGGTGTGTGGAAGCTGTACTCCAAGTTGCCATCAGATCCAGAGAAAAAGCTCTTGGATTGTGAAGGAGAGTGCATGTACAGGCAGTGGAAGTTGCCATCCATTTATGAATGGGCAGGCACAGTCGCTAGTGCCTACAGCAAAAGGTTTTGCCTGCTCTTTTGAATCGGCACATGGAATGTTTGGTTCACCTCATCTTTTGGCACCCCTCTCCCCCACTGACTCCTTGCAAAGCTTTCTATTCTTAGGCCCTGTGAGTTTTCTTCCCCATCATACCCCTTTGCTGTCCAAGATTCCCAACCTCTACTGTCTCTAAACTCTATGAAGATCTTGCCTACCAGCTAGATTCCTATTCCAGTGATATACTAGGGTGATACCCATTCTGTGCCATTTGGGTCATTCCATCTCAGTCGGGGCTAGAAAGTCAGGGCTGTCATTAGGGACCAGTAGTGAACTTCACTAATGCTTGACTAGCCCCCAAGACTTCTGTGTCTGCAACACGTCTCATCATCTCAAGGTTCTTATTTTCTTTAAAATGAAAAGAGGTTTCTAGTCCTTATGGTTGTGAATATCTGCACGAAGGTATGTGCATAATGAAGTATAAAAGCCAGTAATTTTGTGAGCTGGCTTTGTGAGATAAAGGCTATAAATAATTTGGTTATTTTTGTAAGGGTTGAGGCATCTGTGGTATGTATGAGAATTTTTTTGAAATCCTTACTCTCAAACAACTCCTTGGTACCAGTTCCCACAGTTTGCTAAGGATAAAAAAGGTTCAACAGACCTACAGGTATATAGGAGGTTGAATGAGATTTAGTCCAGAGAGAGAGAGACTATAGTATGGTATAGTAGTGGGGAAATAATTATGTATCAAGTTACGCCTCTGTTAAGATTGCCCCATTACAAAATTCTCATAAGGAAGTATGTGCTCTTGAGCGTAAAGCACAAGTAATCTGCACTCTTTGCCCTTGACACTGTATTGCATCGGCATGTGTTGGGAAGCCTAACATCTTTTTTTTTTTTAAGAACACTTAGGCTTGGTTCATGCATGTATGCTCACCAGCATTTGGTGCCTGAAACATTAAGTAGCGTTTGCATGTACGAACTGGCCATTGTAGATCTAAAGGGGCAAGTTGACATTTCATGTCACTTCACACACAATGTCCTTCAATGGCGTCAGTTTACGTATTCAGTAGCCAGCCCAATCAATGATATACCAATCAAGTGATGTACATTTGATTTGTACATCAAACAAGGTTTGTTTGTTTCAACCTTGTATGAAACAAACCTTGGAAATTAGACAGGGAGCTGAGAGGGCTTGACTATACAAACAACCCAAGTAGTGATTTGGCTTCTAGTCTTTCTAGGATTGCCAATGAGCAACATCCATCTTGAGAGGCAATTCCCATCACACCCCTCTCCCCCGCCCCCAGGACGTGTAGCATTACAAATTATGCTACAGAGTAACTCTTTAGGGCAGCTGCTATCAAACTTTTCACTGCTGTGACCCCTGGTAGGCTGCAGCAGTTGCATTGTTCCCCAGAATGCCTTATGGGTTGTTGCTTAGTATGGTGTTCATGGAAAAGTGGGATTGAAATTTAAAGGGACAAGGGATGGTTCAGTATATGCTTTGGGGAGGCTCTGACTGGGAGGTAATACAGAATAGCTTCGCTAACAACTACTGGGGAGAGAGGGAAATGACTCAAGGTCTGGGTGTGGAGTCTGTTTGCCCAAGGGTTCATCTGCATGAAAATTGACTTTTAAAAGAATGATTTAGTAATACATGCCACTAGTTATTACATTGCAAGTCTGTCCTTAGCTAGTATAACTTCAGACTGACCACAGACCCTTGGTACTTCCACTGATAGACCACTTTATGGATCAGGCTGGGTATGTAGTGTGTTTAATATAGCATCTTTATCTTCATAATTCATGATCTGAGACCTCGTGGTCTTCGGGTCTTCGGGCTGTAAGTGGTTGATCTGCTCTGATAGAGCTCTGACAGCTCATTGTGACATCACTGCTGCTTTGATGTCACATAAGACTTGGCAGCCTTCATTTTTTCTTTGAAGTCCAAGGTCACTGAGTTGCTTTTGGCAAATCTAACTATACAAGTTAGGCTTGTATACGACGATTCAACTATACAATAAATTGCAAGTTGGTGTGAACGCAAGTTACTTGAACGGCTTCAGTGAAGACTGATAAGTAACACTTGCTTCTTTTTGGTGTGATGTGCTTGGGCAATGATGCAAACGAACCATTTCACCCATATTGAGACATTCTAGGCAGTTCACAATTATTTGATGCCTGGTGAAAGCCATTGTGCCCTAAGTAAAGATAGAGTGTTAGCCTTGGCCTAGCGAGAACTAGCTTCAAATCCACACTTAACCATGAAGCTCCTGGTGGGTTGGGGCCAGAGGCTATCTTTCTGCCTAGCCTACATGAGTGCCCTTTGAATGTCTCACCCACTTCATGGAGGAGGAAGAATAAAATAAAAATGTGATAAAGGTAATAACCACAAACACAGGGGTTGGATATTTACCTGCCAACATACATAGTGCTGGACTCCTGGCTGGACAGCTGATGTTTAGTCCTGGACTCTGTCCTGAGGACAATTGATGCAGTCTTCCTTGCTGAACTAAGGTGGGCTGGGCCTGTTGAGAGTTCTTCCTGGGACCCCTGCATATAATGCTAAGAGTTCTATCATGAAAATAACATAAGAGCCCTGCTGGATCAGATCAAAGACCCATCTAGTCCTGCTTCCTGTATCTCACAGTGGCCCATCAGATGCCTCAGGGAGCACACGAGACAACAAGATGCCTGCATCCTGTTGCCACTCCCATGCACCTGGCATTATGAAGTAGCCTACTACTAATATAAGGAGGTTGCACAACCCATCATGGCCTATAGCCTATATGGACTTCTCCTCCCGAAATCTATCCAATCTCATTTTAAAGGCACCTGTGCCACCTCCTGTGACAAGGAGTTCCACAGATAAATACTTTTTCACCCAGTAGGTAATTTTCTTTTATCTGTTCTGACTCTCCCAACACTCAGTTTTAGTAGACGTCCCCTGGTTCTGGTATTGTGAGAGAGGAAAAAGAATTGGACAGAAGGATGTCCAGTGGACACTCTATCCCTCCCATGCATAATGTTTGTTGTATGTCCGAATCATGTCCCGCCCCCAGGCACCTTTTTTCTAGAAGAGCCCCAAACGCTGCAGTCTTCCTTGATAAGGGAAGTGCCACAGCACAGTAATCAGGTCCTCTGCACCTTTTCCAGCTCCACTATGTTGCATCCTTTTTGAGATGTGGCAACCAGAACTCTATGCAGTATTCCAGATAGGGCAGTGTTTCTCAGACTATGGATCAGGACTTACTAGGTGGGTCACATGCCAATTTCAGGTGGGTTGCATAGCACCAGGCAGCCTTCACTGAAAATATAGGAAGATGGGATGCTGGATGGGGATGCGGGAAACAGAGAGGGCTGTGTGGTTGTATTTGCTTGTGCCAAGGTTGTAAATAGGCTTTCTTTCTTTCTTTCTGATTCACTTTGCTATTGGAAAATAGCTGAGAAATAACCCAACGTATTGCTGCGTTCTCAGGAAAGCAGCAGGCTCTGGCATCACAGTGACGACACATCCAGCTGTGACATCACTTCCGGTGGGTCCTGGACAGATTGTCATTCTAAGAAGTGGGTCCTGGAGCTAAAAAGTTTCAAAACCACTGTGATAGAGAGATGGAGTAAACATACAAGTAGATGTACTTGTACTGGGGTGGTGGTGGTCATGCAGCCATTTAAAACAATTTGAATCCGATCACGAACATTTTTGTGATCTTAGAATCTTGTGAGCGTAGAATGAGTTGCTGTGGGGAGGGGGCTGCATACACTGGGTTCTGAATTGAACGTGACAATTCCAGACTGATTCCACTGCTCCACGGATGGTGCTTCTAGTTTGTCCTTACTGCAGCCTTGCAGATTTATGTAGATCTGCCCAGATTACTAGTACAGTTGCCCACCTAATGTCATTATTAAGAATATTTGTATACCACTTCTAACCCAAAAGTTCACAAAGTGGTTTACAGTGAAAACCAGATAATTAAATGGCTCGCGATCTAAAAAGATGCAGCAAAGGACACCAGCAAACAGCTGCTAGAAAATACACCGTGCTGGAGTGAAGAGGGACAGTTACTCTCCCCCTGCTAAATATAAGAGAGCCCCAATTGAAAAAGTGCCTTTTTGAGTTCTGCAGCTGGCATACAGTTCTACAGCTGCATTACCCAAAACTGAACCTTAGTACCAGTTTTTAATGCGACAACCACTAGTGGTACTTTTGCATTCTGAAAGGGGACAGAGCGGAGAACCACCATCTTTCTCACAGTTGATTGCTTGGAGACTACGGTTAGTCACCGCAGGTGAGTAGGCGAGTATTTACAACTTTGATTGAATGGGAAATCTGACATTGCCCTTCAGATCAGAGACAAATAACTTTCCGTTGAGTTTGAAGGCAAAAGTGGAAATTCCATGAGGTTGCTGAGCCTGGAGGTGTTCTTTTGATAACATCTCAGTATTTGTAAGGTGAAGGGAAGCTAGTTAGTCTCGAGGTCATTGCAGTTGAGGAAGTTGTAGTCCTCTGGTCCATTTTCATTTGATTTTTTTGTACAGCATTTAACAGGGCAATGCCTCTCTGAATCTTAATTGGAAGAATTTGTTCCAGTCAGCTTGGATTGGAACAGTTTCACATGGATTTAAAAAAAAAATGGAAAGGACTCCTGGGCCATAAAGAAGAGGGCAGGAGGAGTTAATGACAAGCTGGAGCTTGCCTGTGCTTGGAAGATGACTGATATCATTCATAGTCCTGGAAAAAAGAGAGAAAGCAACAGTTGCCATAGAACGTCAGCTGTGAAGGGGCCACGTATCAGGGAGGGATCAACCAACCTGCTAATTAGGTTGTAAAAGAAGGCTGTGCATATTTCCTATAGCATTGCCTGGCTTCTAAGAATTTTGAGCGGGGTTACGTGTGAGGGAAAGTAGATAGAACTGCTAGGTTGGCAGGAGCTGTGACAAGCAACTCTGTTGCGCGGTCTCAGACTCCCAACCTTCCAGTCAGAAAGCCCAGCAACAGCGGTTTAACCCAAAGCCCCGCCATCTCTTGGAGGTAGGGGAGGGTATGAATGCAATAAACAAATATGGGAATGCCTGAGATGAGAAGGGGAAATCAGTGAAGACTTGCAATAACCATGCTGCTCCTAGGTCCTTTCCAGATGTGAAGGGACTTGTGATACTACTGCATAGAAGGGGGAGAGGCCAAGGTTGCAAAGGAGAAAGAGAGAGCCCCTAAATTATTAGCTTGCATTTCAACCTGCAGAGGTGTTAACCATTTGAATCATGCAGACAGATTGGGGGGCGGGGTGGGGGCAGCCCAGCCCATCAATGGGGCCAGCTGAAGCATTCATCTCAGGCAGCAGGTTGGGGTGTGTGCTCAATTCTTCCTGCCTACTTGCCTCTATGGCTCCTCCTCCTCCTCTTTCCACTTCCTGGATTAGAAAAGGAAGAGAGGGATTGAGAGGAAGGGAATGTGAAGGAGAGAAGAGTGCTGAGCTAAGACATCGGAGAGTGGGAGTAGCAGAGGGAGGGACATCGTCAGGAAAAGAGGGGCAGCCTTTGGCATGCCATCTCAGGCAGTCTTGGGCTGGCCCTGGAGAGAATTAACCCAAAAGCTTCCCTGTCTGGCTACCTCGAGTCGGTTCTTGCTTGCTGCAGACAATCAGGTGTGATTGCTGTTAATGTGTCTGTAGTAGTCACAGCCTTGGCTGTAGAGCAAGGAAAGTCGAGGGATACCTGTCAGCTTCTTGATATAGCTGAAAGTTGCAGCCGTAGGAAAAGTTTGATGAAGAGGCTACTTTCTAGGCTCCCTCTCCTTCGGATTGGAATCATTCCTATTCCTTTCCTGGCTTCTTTGGGCACTGCTTCACCTTTTTCCCCACCAAGCCTTCTACATCCTATGTGCTTCTCCCTAATCCTTGGCCAGGCCTGATCCACAGTTGCTGTTTAGCATGTATATCGTTCTTGAGAGTGTTAACTCGATTATCCTAGTAATCCTTAACCATGACCCTGTAAAGTAGGCCTGCATTATTATTGAAACCATCATCCGCATATTGCCAATGGAGGTCCTGAGGCCGAAGGAGAATGGCTTGTCTAAGGACGCTGAATGAAGTCCCAGCAGACAATAGGAACCAGGGATTTGTTGGTTCCCAGCTCTCTTTCTCTTCCACTCTGTTTTGCTGCCTCTTTATTTCAGTGTTTGCCAGACTTCTGGGGTTTAACATTTGTGCTGAGTGCACTGCAGTTACAATATGTAATCGGAGAACTGAGCGTGGTGCAGAACAGAGAAGTAACATGATCCTCACCTAGAATATTCTATTAAAATGCTGTATTGAGCCTTAAGTGCTTCGAGCGGCTTCACATGCACCTGCTCCTGCAACAGCCCTGTAAGGCAGGCTGGTATTACGGTCTCCACATTACAGTAAGGGCTTGAGCAAGGGAAGAGTGACTTGCTGAAGGCTACCTGCTAGATTTATTGCTGAGATGAGCTTTGCGTTGGGCGGGGTGGTGGTGCAACAGCTTATAGAGCACTCCGTTCATCACCACTGCAGTGCATTAGCGAGTTGTGCCCTTGACGTGGAAGCTCTTCTCCCTGATTCCAGATGTGGAGAGGGACGGAAGGTGCTGGTTGCAGTATGCAGTGGTGGGAGAAAGGACTCCTTCCCCCCCCACCCTGCTGCCCTCCTGTTCAAAGGCACACTGTTTATTCTTCCTTATTATAATTACAAATTGGCCAAAGTGCACTCGGATCCAGGCACACATTAAGTCATGGCCGGAGATTCCCCCCCCCACCTCGTCCAAACTTTACTGGCTGTTAAAGTCAGGAATCTCTGCAGCAGCGGCTGCTGCCTCTGTGTGGCCTTCCTTCTGACGCAAGCAGCACGTCTGCCCAGGCCCAGCTGCAGGGTCCGGAGCCTGGGCTGTGAGGTCCCTGCGGTGCACTTGGTTGCCTTCACGTTGGGAGGGAGATGAGCTAATTCAGCAAAAACGTGCCCATCCATTTGGGGGGAAACGGTTTCCCGTGCCGAGAATGAATGCATTTGTTCCTGAAAGCGGAGTCATCCATGTGCGATTGCAACACTGTGGCTGTGTTTCCAATTAATCTGCCTGATCCATCCTGGGAGCTTCCAAAACGCATTTTGCCTTGGCGGGGGTGGGGGAGGTGCTGGCGCGAGGTTGGCTTTGGAGCGCCAGCTGAAGTGTGCACGGGGCTGGCAGAGTGGGGACGACCCAGCCTTGACATGTTGGATCGGCACAGCCCAATAACGTGTCTGCTTTCTTCCCAGGATGTGCGTCACGGCAGCACCCTTTGGCAAAGGGGCATGGCAGGGCGAGTGGGGCCAATGCTGCATGTGCCAACAACAGGTTTGGCAGTATCCGCCTGCCTGCCATGGGAAATGCTGAAACCTTGGATGTGCCTTGCAAATGGGCGCATGCTTTTGTCTTGGAAACACGTAGACGCTGAACTTGGCTGAGCTTCCTTGAGGCTGGAATGTGGGTTTTCGCTAAGGGCTGCTCCGCATCATCCTGTCTGTTGGCAGGACTCGGAAGGCCTGTGTTATCCTTAGCATCAGTGAGTAGAGGAGCAGTGTGTTACAAAAGCATGCTGAGGTCTCCCTTTTATAACATGTAGTGCAAATTAACAAGCATCTTGATGTCCTTACACTGTCGTATTAACCCAGTGCCAACATTCACAGTCTTACTGAAGGTGCTTTCTCCCAACTCAGGCCACTCCCCAAATCACAAATCCAAGCCAATGAGCTGAATCAGTCATGTGGGATGTGTAATCTATACGGGTTCAGAAGTACCCCACCACGCAGATAGAGAGAGATAAGGTCCGACTAATGCAGGAGACAGCGCATTAGTCCTCTAAAACTTAACAGTAGCTTGTGGAATGGTTGTGGAGCTTGTTGCCATTGCTTCAGAAACTGGGCCTTGCTCATCCTTGATGTGAACATGGCCAGGACGCACAAAGGTTGTCGGCTTTTGAAATAAAAAATTCTGGGACCTGGGTGGAGCTTGGGGGTGGGCCCCAGAATGAGTTAGGCAGGGGTGTAGCAGAGTGGGTTTAGACAGCTCTAGGGGACAGGCCAAACGGGTGTTCAATGCAGAGCTTAGCATCATTTCAGATTGTGTTAATTTAATACACGTACATTAAAATAATGGTCATTGTATTAGTGAATGTACACCCCTACACCTTGCTACGCAGTCCGCTTGTCAGTGTTTCCTGCTGCAGGACTGTTCTTCTGGTGCTACCAAATCTCTAGAATTCTAGAAAAGAGGCTCTTGGGCAGATTCCCAACTGGGATCAGACTTGTTGGTTCACTCAGTCGCAGGTTCATATGTGCACATACATGTGGTGGCTTTTTAAATGTTCAATAAACTGCCAAGTGCAACATTTGAGTGTTTGCATGCCATATGTGGTGACAGTGGTGTGAAAGACAGTCCGCAAAACTTCTACCTGCTTAGGACATGTACCCATAGCAGTGAAGGTGTGCTTTCTTTTCATTTTGTAAGATCCCAGTGGCCCCGGATGTTCCTGGCACCCCTAAATTCATGCTTCCCATGCTTTGATGTGCCTTATGCAACATTATCTTTTATTCATTGTACCAAAAATTCATTGGGCCCCATCACCTGCTGAGCTGAGCTGAGGAAGTCCTTCCACCAAGAAATACTGGCATGCTTACAGCGCATACCTAGATACCTACCATGGCCAGCTCTTTTCTTCTCCAAGACAAAAAGCTCATGTGGTTCTTTTCCAGGAGTAGTTAGGTAAGAGTAAAATAAAGGGAAGAGACAAAGGTTCCATTTGTAACTTTGCTGTGCTGTAGGAATATTGTTGGTTGACTGAGTGAGCGAGCCAGAGACCCAGTCAGCAGGGAGGGAATGTGCACTACCAAGCCAAATAAACAAACTCCCCCCGCCCCCCAACAACAACTTTGCAGCTGGTCTGATTTCTGCAGATCCATCTGCCAAGAAACAGCAATTGCTGGCAACTGGGTTTCTTTTTATGGATGGGGCGGGGGGGGGGGGCTTCCCTAACTCCTTTCAGTGTGGGAATAAATATCCAACTTATAGCATGGGTTACAAAAGCGCAGTGGAAGGTCATGCTGTACTTAATCTCTCTCACTCTCTGAATGGCTGTGGAAGCCCTTCCAGCCCCAGTGGGCAAAGGATTGCAAAAACTAGTTTAAAGCTGGACATTCCATTTGTCTCCCATGCTGTGTCCTATGCAAACAAGAGCTGAAATTGGATCTGGAGCGTCCCTGCTGGGCGGGGAGCCTTTCCGCAGTGCCAGAGCAAAATGCGAAGCCTCTCATGGAGACGTCAGTCCTCCCAAGTGAGTGAGCCTCATCCTTGCCTTGAGTCGCGGGGTGCGGAGGAGAGAGTGGTGCTGGCTGGGCGGTTGCTAGCTAGCGGAGGTGCTCCAAAGGTGTGCCAGCTGAGTTACCCTTGATGTGATTGCAGTCAGGGTGGTGATCGCAGGTATTATGTGAAATAGGAATCCCGTAATCCAAACGCCCGACTTTCAGGTGTGCATACTCCCTACAGCCCCTGAGTGGAGCAAGATGGCAGAACAGAGTGTACCTTTTAGGGGCGGCAGGTTAGGACGTTGCATCTTTAAAAGATCCTCATGGGATGCCACAGCCAGCTTGCAGTGTGCGGCACTGATTGGTTGGCTCTTGTTTCAGTCGTGAAACCATCTTCAGTTCTCGCCCCCACCTCTGCCTCTCAAAGCAGGTTTTGAAGTACAAAAAAAGTTTGCTTTTTCCAAAGGTGAAAAAGATAATTGCGCAAGGTCACTGTCCATCCCAGGAAAGGGTGGGATGGTTGGATCCCAAGGCTCCGGGTGTGTTGCTATATAGGAGCAAAGGCAAAGCAGAGCTTACCTCTCAACAGAAAAACCCGCACCTGTCCCTTTTCAAAGGCACATCTATAAGGAGCCTTGGAGACGTCGGTTGACTCACAATCTGCCTGTAAGAAAGGTTGGAGAAAGCACGTGCCCAAGGCCATTCAGTGATCTTTATAGAGGAATAGTGATCTTTCAGTGCTCTTTTTTTAATGCATTTTTATTTTATGTGACTAACAAACCAAAAATTCAAATATACATTACATAGATATAGTAACCATAAGTAGTTACAAAAAAAAAAAAGAGAGAGAAAGGGGCTATATAAATGATTAGGACATTCATATAACCAGTGGTGTCATCTACTCTCTCGCAAGCCGGAATGCTGGGCGGGACTTGAGTGATTGACAGCCCGTCGACTCACTTCCGGTTTCTTCGCGCACCCCGCGCGGCTTTCCCTCGCCTCGGAGGGGGCGCCTGCTCGCCCAGGCACCCGGCGCGCCCCCCACCCATCCCCCCTGGCGAGCAGGCGCCCCCTTCGAGGCGAGGGAAAGCCGCGCAGGGCGCGCGAAGAAACCGGAAGTGAGTCGACGGGCTGTCAATCACTCAAGTCCCGCCCAGTGTTCCGGCTTGCGAGAGAGTAGATGACACCACTGCATATAACCTCAAAATTCACGCTGCTTAGGGTATTGTAATGAGATATTTTATCAAGGAATGGCCTCCAAATACTTTCAAAAGTGTCCAAATGAAAGTGACGACGATATGCCATTCACTTGAAAATAGATAAATGCAAAATATACTCAATCCATTGAGCACAAGAAGGTGGGCACTTTTCCTTCAGTGGTCTTTAACAGAGCCCAGGTTTCCTGTAGTCAGACTTGAGTCGTTGGGTGAGCGAACGTGGTGCAGCTGTTAGGTTGCCAGTCTGGGACGGGGAGACGGGCTCAAAAAGCTCACTAGGTGACCCTGGGCCAATTGTGCTCTCCATCTGTTATAATCTACCTCACCAAGACAGTTGAGAATGGGGGCCGAAAGAGAACCATTCACAGTGCTCGGAGCTCCTTGGAGGAGAAAGGGGCAGGATATGAATGTAAAATATATCAATAAATCATTCTAATTTCTCCAACGTATATTCTTGCATTCTAATGGGAAATCCCCACATTTTAGCATTGCAATAAACTATATAAAGCAGGGTGAGTTTCTACTCCATGTAAGTAGTGGGTGGTGTGGTGGGGTTAATTGATTGTGCTGGTGATGGGCTTACTATTAGCCATGGACTGTTCTTGTTAAAGTCTGGGTGAGCTGGTGAAATATTTGCCAGTCTTCTGGGTTCTGCTTCCTCCTCAGGGATCCTAGGAGTTAAATCTCTGAGTGGCAGGGTGGGGGTGCATCTCTCCCACATGATTTGTCAGTGCCTCTGAGGCACAATGGAGGGCCCAGGCTGCATTTCAAACTTTGCTGCTGCCGAGGTGAGTTTTGAGTTGTTGGCACATTGTAGAATTAGTATGTGTTTTTTTTTCTTTGTATATCTTTTACTTAAAGCCCGAGTAGAGCAATACCTTGTCAGGGCCAACTAAAATATCGTAGAGTAGCAAGCAAGATTTCATGTTCTACGGAGATGTTCTTCAGGCCGAAGAAGAGTTTTGTAGAACTTGAAAGCTTGCTTGACTGCATTGTAACCCAGTATGTTTGCTGGTCTTAATGAAGACATGGCCCTATTTTGTTTCCCCTCCAAGTGGAACAACATACTTATCTACAACTCTTGTGTCTGCGGCTTTTGCAGTAGAGGACAGGCCACTGAATTGTCTTCAATAGTCATTAGTCTTCAGCTGTGTGTGATAGTGGAGGGCTGGGGCTTGCAAAGTGGTCTTTGGGGTCAAGAAATATAACACGCCTGCCCCTGTTTTCATTTCTAAAATGTGGAAAGGCTTTCATGCATGAGGACTAGAAACCAGGGCCAGGCTGCCTTTAACAGGACTCTGCATAGCATCTTTGATTCTGACCCAGAGTCCATTCCAGCCTATTTCGGGCAGAAGATTTAGCCGAGAGGGTTAATGCCTCCGTTTGCCCGAAGATAACACCTGAAGATCTCAAGGTCGTGAGCTCAGGACTGCCGGAAGTCTCTGCGAGCAGCAGACCTTGGAAACTGCGGCTGATTAAAAGCTGAGTTTCAGCTGCCTCGTGGGAGGAGGAGTGTGCTGAAATCAGCTGCATCTCTGGTGGCAGCAGGGAAGCCTCATCAGCCAGCAGACGACAGACGGGTGGCTAAAGAAAGAAGGCTAAATCCAGAAAGAAAGATCTGTAGGAGTGTTGTTCTTGGAAGATAGAACATTCTGTAAATTGTAAAAACCTTCGGGTTTGTGAGAAAGTCTGCCTATGTAAACCGCCTTGAGTTCAATCATTAGAGAAATCTAGTGATATTAAGAAAGGCGGTATATAAATAAATTTATTATTATTATTATTATTATTTCATGATGCCTTGAAGATGTCCAAATCCCTTGGCCTTGCTGAATCTTTGCCCCTTTTTGAAATAATTAAAACAACAACAACAAATCGCAGCATGCTGTGAGTTCTCGAGTAACTTTTAAAAGACGGCCGTGTTTGCTCATTTGGTCTAATCCTGCCAGTATTTATTACTTGCATGGGGTGTTTCTCTGCAGGGCTGGTTCTTAACTTCAGATTGAGCAGCCAAGGCACACACAGAGCCATATTTTCCCCTCCCCTTTTTTGCTTTTCACAAGGTTGCATTGACGTGCAGAGAGCTGCTGTCGTCGTCACTGGCTCTGTCCTGGAATGGCATCTCCCCAAAGGGAGGCCCTCCTGCCAAGGCCTCCGCTAGCCGCTGAGGAAGCCTCCCGGAGCTTCAAAAGAGGAAATAATAGAGGCAAGGGGAAATGAATCTGGCTGAGCCACTTTTTTTGATCTGTCCTGAGATTAGCATTCATTAACAAATCTCTGCATTTAATTTGCCTATGAACAACTTGGTAATAAAGGGAAGCCACTAACTATAACTACTTATAGGTCTGTGGGGAGCCTCTTGTGCTTTCACAATTTCAGAGGGGGGTTTTTTTTTTGAAGTGTTTTCTTAGGGACCCTGGAGTTCCTCAGTGAGGGTCGCACTAGATGATACATGGCATGTAACAGATTTTTGTTTTAATGAAAAGCAGCTGCAGGAACTGAAATCTTGTGGGGGGGGTGCGGGGGAGGAGAGAGAGAATGAGGAAAGGGGCTGATTAACTCTTCTCCCTCTGGCTTTTTTGGTTCAAATATCTCCTCAGCTGCTGCTGTCCTCCTTCCCCCCCCCCAAATGGGACTGCTGGGGAGAACAGATTTACCGTATTTCCCCAAGTATAAGACGCACCTTTTTTCCCAAAAAACTGGGGGCTAAAAATTGGGTGCGTCTTATTCAAGGGGTGTGCCGGGCAGAAATTTTTCACATTTCTGGCCCCAAAATTAAGGTGCGTCTTATACTTCAGTGCGCCTTATACTTGGGGAAATACGGTATATGGGAAAACCATATCCTCTTCCAAAAGCATGGGGCACAATGAAGATTAGCCCATCCTACCTTGTCCTGGCCACTGGTGGAAGGGAGTCTGCTGTTGCCTTAGGGATTTCAAAACAGGTGGAGCAGGGAATTTAAAGCACTCATGTTCCTCCTTAGAAGAGTTACCCATGAACCTGCCAGGGCCGGGCCCATCCGTGGGGCCAACTGAAGTGATTGCCTCAGGCAGCAGATTGGTGGGGGCATGCTCACCTCTGTCTGCCCATTTGTGTCCCCTGTTGCTTCTCTTCCTCCCACTCACTAGTTGGGGAAAAGGAGATGGGGCAGGGAGGCAGACAAAATGTGGAGGGGATGAGTTTGCTGAGCTAGATAAGAATGTTGGAGAATGGTAGGAACAGAGGCTGGCAGATCATCGGGTAAGGGGGGCAGCATTTGCCCTGCTACTTTGCCTGGCCTGCACAATGATATTGGTCGTCTTGCAGTGCAAGCCTCTGCATGTTTATTCAGAAGTACATCCCTTCGTGTTCAGTGGTGCTTACTCCCAAGGAAGTGTGTGTCAGATTGTACCCTAAGCCATTGTTTGGACTTTCTCAAGGTGGCCAGGGTTCAGCTTTTAAGTAGAAATGAGATTTAAATATACTGTACTAATATAGCTGGTGAAATGAGATATCCCTTAAATACAACTGTAAGCTACCTGGTGTCTTACAGGCTAGAAGTCTAGATTAAATAAAAGGAAGTAAAATGTGTGCAACTTTGGGCCATTTCCTTCCACTTTAGCCACCTTATTCTCAAGTTTGTTTGCATATGCACATGAAAATCTGATTGCACATACTTCCGCCAATTCCGCTTTGTGCATGCATTTCTTCTCAGCCCATCTCTATGCCCTTCATTTTGCACAGTCATACTTCACATCTGTAGAGTCCTTTAAAGTGTTCCGAAAGCGTGCATATGCTTTTTCAATGCGTACTTGACACAGCCTGGTAAGCTTTGGAACTGCAAATTAGGGAGTCACAAATGCTCATTTACAGCTGTTGTGCAAAGTGGCCCTGGGCAATTGACAGGGGTGGAGGGTGGGGGTCTTAAGCCTCCCTCACTTGCAGCTTTCCTTGCAACCCCTCCTTGGCTGCCACTTAACTTGAAAAGTTGTCTTGGAACCTTCAACCGGAGGAAAAGTGGTTGGGGAGGGCCAGAAGGACAACCGATCGTAGGGAAAGGAACGAACACACACACACACACACACACACACACACACACACACACACACACACACACACAC
>JAJKFI010000197.1:341452-361866 GCA_029204185.1 Lerista edwardsae | reverse complement strand
CACACACACACACACACACACACACACACACACACACACACACACACGACACTTTGGACATTGACAACAAACACATGGCTGTGGCACCTCCCTCATTCAAACTCTTACAAAACAACCCAGCTCCGTAATGAAGCATGCAGTTTGAGTCTGGCTATGCCAAGCAATCCAAAAGTGTTGTTCATATAATGGGTGTGATTTCATCATTTCTTTTGAATGCAGCATAAAACTGTCCCCTTTAAATCTTACTTGCTGGTTTGGTTTTGACGTTCATCTTGTTCTCTTGGCTTCCCGGAATCTCGGTCTCACTGCATTGTCCTAGCCTTTGACAGTTGAATCCTATCTCTCACAATGTGTTAATTACAACTTGGCCAAGAAGAGATTATCAGTGTGGACTGGTGTTGTGAATGTCACTGAACTGATCCCTGCAGCATAAAGCTGCAGGCTGTTCCGTGTGTCTTCCACAGCTCTTTGTTTCCACTATTAATTTCTCTGTCTCTTGCTCTTTGGAGTTCTATGCCTGTGAGTGATCTCCAAATAACAATGCATTGATGAACTAGATCCACAAAAGCATATGTGAGATCGTTGGGGTTGGTTCTAGCGGATAGGACTACCTGAACTTATGCCCGTGTCCACAACCCCCATTGAGCCCCTCAGGCTGCCACCAGGGATGAGCCAAAAATCTTGAGTGGCATAGCAACTTCACAATTTAACTCTGTATGCAAGTTGTACATAATTAAGAATATCTAGAGCAAGGTGGTTCAACTTTGACCACTAGGAGGACCACAATACACTGGGGCCACCCCTGAGGATGCAAATGTGGAAGTAATTGGTGGTGATGTGATTACATCACTGCCAATTCAGGTCCTGAGACGGGCGGCAGGAGGAGCAGGTGGAAGAGAAGGTGGCTGGGGGCAAGGCTTTCTGAACTCTCTCCCATGCTGTTCCAGCATCTCCTTCGCCAAAGAAGAACGTGGAACAGTACGGCAGGAAGATCAAAAATCAGCTGAAGCAGGAGGAGGAGGCAGGGTTCTTGAGGACCACCAGAAGAGGCCTCATGGGTTGCATGCAGCCTGTGGGCCATGTATTGGACCACTTTGAACTAGTCACCCAATGCTCGATTTTCAGGCTTACTCCAATGTTTGTTTCTGTACCTGCATGAATCTCCCATGGGCAGTTTCTTTTCCCCCTTCCCACCTCACCCCAGCCAATTAGATTGCTTTCCAGCTGTGTGGCTGCCTGCCTCAGGTGTGTGGGCAGAGGGATGCCATAGGAGAGTGGAGGAGGAATGCCCCAGGGGCCCCAAGGCATAGTGCCACTTGGCACCAACCCCGACTATAACCCATTTGTTAGTCTTTAAGGTGCCACAAGGTTGTCATGCAGTTTCCAGGTGAGGCAGGCGTGGTCAGGGGAGCAGCATTCCACCTGCAGAACTCCAGAAGAGGCTCCTGCTGTTGGTCCAAGGAGTGGCCAGCCCCACTCCATCCAAGTAGCTGAGCTTCTCTACCTCAAGCCTGGAGCTCCATGCGGGCTGCCTTTCCCCATGCAGTCCATTGAGAACCTGTGTCCTGGCAATTCTTTTGCTTATTTCTGCCTTGAGTGTTATTTACCTCAAGTGCTACGTTACTGCACAATGCAAAGCGTCGCACCGCCTGAGCAGGCAGGGAAAGCCTCAGGTGACCCTTCCCCATTGGCAGCATCTGAGTGAGGGAATTGATTGTACCACGGGCAGGGCTAGCTCAAGCTCTTTTGCTACCATAAGTGAAATTTTTTAGTGTAGAACAAGCCATGTAGTGAGTGTCTCTGGCAGATGCTCCCGTCGCTGACTGTGATTGTCAAGGATGTCGCCACACAGGCTTGAAGCAAAAGGGACTGAACTCCCCTGTCTGCTCGTGGTGCCTCTAAGCCAGAGGTTTTCAACCAGCGTGCTGTGGCACTTTGGTGTGCCGCAAATGGTTTGCAGGTGTGCCACAGGAGGATTGGGGGGATGTGAGCCACCCACCAGCAGCATAGTGTGCCTTGTCTATTATTTTTTATTATTTTAAAAACCTGATGGTGTGCCTTGTCAGTGTGCTGTGAGATGAAAAAGTTGGAAATAGATTCTCTAAGCTGCCAAACTACTTCCATATTACTTGCCTTTAGGCATTGTGTAAAGGCATGACATTTAAAGAGAGCTTTTGGTGTAGCTTAATTTCTGCATGCTGTTTGTTTTGAATTGTGGGACCTGTGTCTTGTCGGTTGTTGAATTATTGCTGTTGTAACTTCATCCACTGCAATTTTAATGATTACTTTTTGTTGTGGCCCACTTTGGATCAGTTAGGGAGAAAAAAAAACTGGGCCACTAGGTAGGGCAAAATGAGTGGGTGGGTGGATACAAAGTTACAACAGGTGCTTAGTAAATCTCAGATAAGTTCAGCATAATTCATGCCTGGCTCCACCCTGATGGCTTTGGCTCCTAGCAAGGCAAACTTTTTGAAATGTGAAATTCAGTGTGCAGTCTTAAAAAACAAAGAAATGCGTAGATTCAAGAATGCGATATTTGGAGTGGTGTTATTGCGGACTAGCACTTCCTAAGACAGTTCGGTAGTCTTGTTGTAATCAGTTGTCCTGAACAAGTAAAAAAAAGGTAAAGGTTTCCCCACGACCGAATGGTCTAGTCGTGACCAACTGTAGGGGGCGATGCTCATCTCTGTTTCTAAGCCTGTAGAGCTGGCGTTTGTCCGAGGACAAGCTTCCATAGTCATGTGGCCAGCATGACTATACGCTATGGCACTACGTGCACTAAGTAACGCTGTTACCTTCCCACCGAAGTGGTACCTATTTATCTATTTGTATTTTTAGGTGCTTTTGAACTGCTAGGTTGGCGGGAGCTGGGACAAGCAACAGGAGCTCACTCCGGCGCGTGGTCTCGAATTCCCAACCTTCCGATCAGAAAGCCCAGCAGCAGCAGTTTAACCTGCAGCGCCACCACGTCCCTAGTATGAGTAGTACATCCCTGAACGGATGGTCCTTGAATTTGTATCGACTTCTGATGTGATTGTACATTGATAGGGAGACAGAAGAGCTGCATTAAAGTTGACGGTCCTGATAACATGTCTTATTTATTTACACTTTTATATTGCCCTTCCTCCAAAGAGCTCAGGATGGTGTACATGGTTCCTGCCTTTCTTTTGTCCTCATAACAACCCTGAGAGGTAGGTGAGGCTGAGAGCGATTGAGAGAGATAAATCTCTCAAAATCATCGAGGAAGCCTCATTGTCTGCGTGGGGATATGATCTCGGGTCTTCCAGGTCTAAGCCCAGCTCCAAAACCACTATGCCATCCTGGACCAATTTCTAGCTGTCCACCACCACCACCGCTCAACCTGGGTTATTTATTTTATAAGAAGCTAAAGCATGGTTTTCAGAAATGATCTTCTCTCTTATTTTGGAGCTGTTGCCATAGCATGTATGTGTTCTGGCCATACTTTCTGAGCAATCCATTGCTCTTGCTATTGCAGTTGCTCCAGCACTGTTCAGCCTGCATCATATGTCCCCTCTCATGTACCTGGTTGCCTTTTTCAAGAGAAGCCGAGGGTGGAACAGCCCAGTGCAAGCTACCGGGTATAAACGTCACATTTCCCTTCTGCTCCTCCCTTACTTTTTCATTCATTTTGTTAATGTTGAAATGCAGGTGCTACAGTAGCAGCCTGGAGATGGCTAATGGCAGTAAGAAACAATCCACAACACCCACAAGAAAACCTGATTGTGGCTTTAATTTATTTAACCTAAAAATATGAACATGTTAAAATAGGTTCAGGGCAACATAATGAAGCAGGAAACAGCAGCAATAAAAAATATTATCTTCCCCACCCTGCCCCAGTTGCTTGCTGCAATTGAAAGTTAAGAGCTATCCAGCATCTTGCTGGAGAATGTAAGGACTAATGGTTAGAGTGGGCTGTTACACTTTGGATTGCAGGTGTTTTCCTTCCCCAAACTCCCCCTCTTCCCAGCCACCTCTGTCAGCAATTTCATCTAGATTTAGAGGATCTTGACAAGGCAAAAGATCAAATGCAGCAGGATCCCTGAGACCAAGTCCTAGGGGGCAAAGCAGAAGGCACCCAGCACCACCTTGTGAGTCTTGCCAGACAGATAGTACACCTGCAACAGCATCACACACACACACCCCCAACTCCCAAGCAATCCAGTCTATCTGGACAGATGGTATGGACAGGAGGTAAGAAGCAACAAGATTATCCTCCTGTATCAAAATACCTGTCTCCTTGCTAAGGCCACTCACCATAGGGATCACATCAGTTTGAGTTCCAAAACTTGAGCCCAAAGCCAGAGATGATTGCCAGTTTCACCGAGATGGTTTGGAGAGGTACTGTTGCCGCATGTGCAATCACATTGTCGAGATACTGCTTTTGAACAAGAATACATTTTTGTTTAATAAGTACATTTAGATAATACGTTATGAGCTGACCACAAATTATTCAGATCTGGACGACCTAGTGATGTCTTTTTTTTTTTTTTTAAAGGAAGAAAAAAAATCAAATGTCTCAATTTTCTTTCAGCTGGGCATGAACA
Organism: Lerista edwardsae; assembly: GCA_029204185.1. Classification (NCBI taxonomy): domain Eukaryota; kingdom Metazoa; phylum Chordata; class Lepidosauria; order Squamata; family Scincidae; genus Lerista; species Lerista edwardsae. The sequence goes on along the minus strand of JAJKFI010000197.1, from coordinate 357,301 downwards.
CACACTCTACAGTCATTGATCCATCTTAGACTGGCTAACTCAGCTAGCTAAGTAAATCCAGCCAGAACAGGCACAAAGGTTTAGCAGTGGTTGGTCAGGCCTTGGCAAGAAGCTGTGTCCATATCCTCAGGCCATTGGAACCTATATGTCTGCCTCATTCTAACAGTTACACCATTGGTCCAATTAACTCAGGATTGTCACTCTACTGAGTGACAGTGGATCAACGAGGATTTCAGAAGGGTGTGTGTTTGTGTCTGTGTCTGCGCGCACGCGCCACCACCACCCCCAGAAATGCTGGGGATCTTTTGTAAGTACAGGAGGCTCTTTGTCGCTGACTAGTGGCCCCTTCCTAGATCACAGTAGCTGAAACTCTTTCAAGCAAATGCAACAAGTGGAAGCCAGAGATGCCCTTACGTTTTGTCTTAGATCAACTGCCTTGCTCCTCCCACCTTCCTGTGAATAGGAATAAATAAGTGGTGTTTATGTGTTAATCTCAATCTGCTACCTTTTAAATATATATACATGGCAAAAGTAACTGTATTGGCACATTCATTTTCCCCTGTTTTTATGCACGTTTACCAATGACTGCTAACTTGAAATGTACTCGTCCAGATCTGCCAAACTTGAGATCCACCAGGCTGGATGGGGGAGGGGGGGCTACCAGCTGTGTCATGATGCTCGCGAGTACTTGAACACCTCCTCCCTCCTGCTGCTCGCGAGTCCCAAACAAGCAGCAATACCAGAAGGTCTAATGAGCCACTGGTGAGCTGCCACGTGTAACTGGTGAGCTGAATTGGGCTTGTTGAGTTAGAAGTGGTGCAGGCCTAATCTAAGACTATCCTCGAGGTTGCCAGTTAGTTTGTACTACTAGTAGTTATCTCCTCCTAATACCCGCACACAGGCTGCTGTTTCAATGAAGTGGAGAAGAGGCAACATTACATAAGAAGTTGACAATCCTAAACTGTTCAGGCCTTGCCACTTGGCCAGCTTATGGTATCCTTTTGATATGGCTCCTTCCCCACCCACCCCAGATTCTGCCCACTTGTTCTGTTGTAGCAGATCACTGTTTGCTTCTGGCCTTGGGACGTTGGCATTCTTTCCTGTACCTCGCCAGTTAAACTGGAATGGCTGGAGCAGGCTGAGATACTCCTACAAGCACTGTACCTTTTTGGGTGTGATTAAAATCAGCTGGCCTCTCTGCCAGCCCTTGGGCAGGCTTCAGGGAACCTTGCCAGGATCTCTCTTCTTTCTTAAAGGATAAACTTGGTTGGCTTTGATCCTTTACCATCACAGCTTGGCCAACAAGCGTGTATGTGCATGTGTTTGCCCTTATTTTATTTGCTGCCAGAAGGGTTGTCAACTGACCAGAAAAGAGCAAACAAGCTGACTTTCTCCTATGCGTTCCACAGCAGCTTGGCATGCAGAAAGCAGCAGGTGAATCTTTTTTTTATGGCATGGGAAAGATAAGCATTAACTGCCTGCTTATACCTGCAGTTGTTCCTAAGTTTACTCCCTGGCGGGGCTCCTGTGATTTCAAAGCTTTCTAAACCAATAGAGGTAACAGGTGCAACTTTGCTGTGTTGCAGAGGTCACTTGTGGAGGGGTAGGGTAAGGAGTGGGCCTCCTGCCTCTCATCTTGATCTGCTGATGGGCTCTATCTAAAAAGAGTTGGTGCACTGGGTGCCTTCTGATGCATGGAGGCCTACTGGCCTCCCTCTCTCAGGGTATAGTACTGATTCTGCACAATTTAGAAAGTCTGCGCTTATCTTGTAGATCTGAAGCCACTTATATGTCATGCACTTTTTAAAGGCACAGGCAGGGTGGCATCTGTTGTCAACCAGAACATTTCCTCCACTGCCCTGTTCCTGTACTTTTAACAACAGCCTGAAATACAGACAATTAGTGAATGAGGCTTCTTTTTTTCTGGCAGTGTTTCACCTGCCTAATTTCTGAGCCTCAAGCAGAAGCAGGGAGCTTCTTTTATTTTTAAGGTTGTAAGTTAGGGATAAATGCTGCAAACCATGTTTTGCCTGTTTTGGTTTGTTGTTGTTGTGGGGTGGTGGTGGTTGTAGTAGTAGTAGAATTGACTTTTCAAGCCTACCTTTGCAGCCAAAAATGAAATGCTGAAAAGTGGGGATTCTCCGGGCTCTGAAAAAGGTAAAGGTTTCCCCACAACTGAATTGTTGTGACCGACTGTAGGGGGCGGTGCTCATCTCCATTTCTAAGCCTGTAGGCTTTTGTCCGAGGGCAAGCTTCCGTGGTCATGTGGCCAGCATTACTATATGCCAATGCGCATGCAACGCCGTTATCTTCCCACTGAAGTTGTCCCTATTTATCTACTGGCATTTTTATGTGCTTTTGAACTGCTAGGTTGGCAGGAGCTGGGACAAGCAACGGGAGCTCACTCCATCGCGCGGTCTCGAACTGCCAGCCTTCCAGTCAGAAAGCCCAGCAGCAGCGGTTTAACCTGCAGCGCCCCCACGTCCAGGCTCTGAACACCCAATGCTAAATTCTGCGTTGCACAGGGATCGCACGTGCACACACCTGCGCATGTAGGCATACTGATTGCTTCAAATAAAAATGAAGCACTTTTCAAATAGAAATCTAGCAGTATTTGAAATTTGAAGCTAGCAGTAAAAGCAGTCCACCCAACCCCTTGGTGAAGTTATAATTGAGTGCAGTTCTTGGTAGGAGTATAACTGGTACATGGTGGTTTGTAGCTGTTGAATTGTTACAGAGAGAGAGAGAGAGAGAGAGAGAGAGAGAGAGAGAGAGAGAGAGAGATGCCATGGTGCATTCTCTTAAGTTCTTATGGTTGCCTGGTGCACAGTGTGAACAGGCTACCTCCCTGCATCTGGCCTGGAGTGAACTTCCAGCCCAACCAGTTCAGGAGATCCTCCCCTGCTTATGCAAAGGGGCGTTAATTGGACAGAGGTGCTCGTTTGCGTTTGATCTTTGTTCTGCTTCCCTTGGCACCAGCGCTGCATCCTCCCTGCGCTGATGTAATCGGCTTGCAGTCGGAACCCAGTGCATCCTGCGGGGGGGGGGGGAAGTGCCGTCTCCCCTTCCCAAGGTGCCTGGCTGTTTGCTTCGTGAGCTGGAAGCGCGTCAAGGCTAGGCTGTAAGCAGGAGCCTCCCTTGCTCGGGGGCTCGCCAAGACTTTGGGCTGGGTTTGACAGCAGCCCCACCGCTTTTGCTGCAGTCGGAGCGCGACTGCCAGGCCTTGTCTGTGTGCAGAAACATACGCAGCCTGTTCACACAGATCTGCGTTAAAAACCAGCTGGAGAATGTAGAATTTTTATTCCATGGTTGGTCTTTTTTGGGGAGAAAACAGCTGATGCTTCATTGTCTGGCACAATTGCTCATCAAAATGCAATGTCTGTTTTGTTTTTGTTTTTTTTCTGGACAGGGAGAGGCATTCCTTTTTGTCTTTTTCCCCCCCTCTTATGTCCGTAATCTTGCTGTGAATTTAGTGTAATACCAGTCATTGTGTAATGTGGGATTTGCACGGAGGAAGGGTCTGTATATTACAGCCGTGCGTCGTTCTCCTCCACACATGTGCCTCGGCCCACCTGTGGGGTCCCTGTATAGTGTCTTAATTTGCTATCTTGCCACATTTATAGGCTGCCTTTCTGCCAGTGCAGTTAAGGCAGTCCACAGTTTCTAAATCAATGGCTCGAGTTGTTTGAAAAGCCAGTGGAGGAAGCCTTTCTGTCTCGCTTCTCCCCTTTGAGGGAGCCACATGAGATGGGAAACACTTGTAAGGGGGAATGCAAAGCGGTGCACCCTGTGAACACCACTTAGTGTCATGGACCTGATCCAGCTTATATTTAACAGGTGTAAGGCACACCCTTCTGCATAACTCCTACGGAAGTCCCAAGCTCCATTCATAGCGAGGAAAACAGGTGGGAGCTGAATTTGGGATCCCAAGCTACTAAGCAGCCCAACCCAGCCCTTTTCTGCGATCTGGTCCTGTCCCCAGATGCTAGCTGACACTTTTCCATGCACCTATTCAGGCCTAGAAGCATTTAGCACCAACGCTTGAGATTTCCCAATATTCAGTTCCATGCTTCTGCCATCATCCCACAGACGTTACACAGACTCTACTTCATTTAGAGTAGGAGGAAATGAGGCCACCACTATATGCCTCATTCCCCCATACAGAAAGCAGACGGGCACAGGACAAAAATGAACTTCCAGGAATGTAGCTTGCTTCCAGATTGTGTATACCTGATTGCCAGGCCCTGGCCCCAGGGCAGCAGCTGCTGTTGGGAGAATCTGCAGGAGGGAGATAATGCCTCATTAAGCCACCCACACAAGCTTTCAGTTTGGCAAAATAGGACCAAATGACTGGAAGAAAGAAGCCGTCTTTGTAACAGGCATTGGGAAAGATCTAGAGATGGACGCTTTCAATTCCTGCACTCTTTGGCTGTGCTTCTCTTCATTCCCCCAAACTATTGCTTTTAAACCTTGTGTAAACTGGCCCTCACCATGACATTTGGCAAAGGGTAAAAGCTTTTCTTGGATCGCGCTGCTTCAGGGAAGTGCGTGTGTGGGAGAGAGGCGGGGGAGGCAAGGTTGAATATGGTGTTATAGAAACCGCTCCCTGCACACTGGAAGCTACCATGGAAGGGAGGCGAGGTTTCACCCTTTTCCTGGCCTGTAATATTTTTATTTGCAGAAAAAAAAAGATCAATTTCTCGTAATGAGGCAGCCCTAATGGCCTCAAAGCTTGAGGAGCTTAGTTATGTGACTCAGCCTTCACCTGACCCCATTACATGTCGTTGACAGACTTGGAACAAAACACCAGAAAAAGGATGCTCAGACATTTATTTACGCGTGCTTGCAAACTGCAGGAGCTCAGCTCTTTGCAGGGCAGTTAGCATCGATCTGATTTTTGAAGGGGCTGGAGGCAATGTGTTGTCTGATTTTTTCCATCACCTGTGTTTTCATTGCTCTGCAGGGCCCACCACAAATCAGGGCCCGACCCACTTGGGCCTCGACCCAATGTTTGAGAAATGCTGCTATATCCTATAGGAAACTGGCACTGGTGGGCTGGGATACCCTGCTCTCATTGGCAGCCCCTGCAAACCCAGGATGAAGAACACTAGTATCGCACCAGTGCTAAAGGGAAGTGGCATTTATCAGATATGTTACCATATGGGCGAAGGTTGGAGTGCTGCTACCATTTTTCTGAACATAAATATTCAGCTGTGTGTTACAGGCGATTAGAAAGCGTCCTGCCATGTTTAACGAGCATTGGAGTGGCAAGGCCACTAACAGAAGCCAATAATCAGAAGTGGCACAGGGCACAGTTAATCTGCAAATGTCACAAAGCTCTCAGTGGGGCTTGGATAATGAGACCCTGGCAGAGGATTAAAAGCAAACAAACCAGCAACCTAGAGGCATTTGGGGCCAAGCGGAGTTCAAGAAGCGTTGAAATAATGAGCCATTCCAGGTAACCTCTGGGTGTAGAGAGCACTTCTGCTGCAGCGGCTAAGGGGGCGTCTTTCCGACTGGCCGCTGTGCTCTTCTCCTGCTCTGCAAGTCAATCTTTGAAGCCTGGACCAGTCTTCCACAGGTGTGGTTGCCATCCCCGGAGTGGCAATTGGGCTCGCACCCTCTAGTGAGAGTGATGACCAAGCCTTGGCCATGCTCAGTAGAGGCGCCCTATGGAGGCACTGCTGAGTGTAGTCATGACACTTTTCCTGCTCCAGGAGAGGGGAGCTCGGGGGGGGGGTATTTATTAGAGAAGGGGTTGAATTGTCTTCTGCAGCCTGCAGTGATTGTGCCTTGATGACCGAAGCCTTTCAGCAGCTGTAGAAGTCTGGGTTAGCCTTTTGATCCACTCAGCCCAGTCGTGCATACTGTGGCTGGCAGTAGTTCTCCAAGATCTCAGACACAGTGTGGCTACTGAAGGTACTTACAAATACAGGTGTCAGAGTCTGAACTGGGGCCCTCTGCATTCAAGGCATTATGCTCTGCCACTGAGCCACCAACCCTGTTCAAAAGGAGGGCCTCCTGCAGAAAAGGGGTTGGCCACAAGTAGGGCGTGGAGACAAGGAATTGCAGGACCCAACAGCACTGGTTTCTCCCCACTCTGTTGAACTTTGCTGTGGCAGTCCTGGGCTTACGTTGGGCCTGGACGGGCCGGGTCTGATTGGAAGGAAGAAAGTCTCTATCGGGACTCATGCAGAGAGACAGTGAGCATCCTCTCCTGCGGATGATTGCTTTGGCTTCTCCAGGAGTATTTGCTTTTCTTATGTCTTGTGCCACAACAGAACTTGGAAATGACTTGATTAGATGGAAGATAATATTGTCTCCTGCCTTGAGTCCTTGGGCATCGGATATGCCCTGATCACATCACCATCCTTCAGTAACTCTTTTTTTGTTTGTTTGCGTCTCTGCACCAATGCAAATTGCAGTAGCTTAGCAAAGGCAGCCTCGAGCCAGATCCACTTCTTGAGTTGTTGAGGCTGCTCTGTTTTTCTTCCTGTGGTTGTACCCTTTCTCTCGCCTGTTTGTGTTGACCTGATTGGGGATGGTTGAGGGGAGGGTGGGCGGGCGAATGGGGGGGGGGTGTTCACTTTGGCTCTTTTCCCAAGGATCGGTTTAGCACACAAGTGTCGGAGTGTATCAGATGCTACAAAAGTGGGCAATTCGCAAGCTGTCAGGGTGGTTTTGGTGGGCTTGTTCATAAGTATCTGGAGGGAGAGGATGCGATTAGTGGTTTTTCTTTTCAGCTGGAATCTTAAGCTGGCTTCCCTCTGCTGCTAGTTGATTAGATAGCTAGCTAGGGATTGTACAAGGAAGCACAGACTTGGCAGTTCGAAAGCACCTAAAAATGCAAGTAGATAAATAGGTACCACTTAGGTGGGAAGATAACAGTGTTCCGTGCGGACCACGGAAGCCTGTCCTCGGACAAAACGCTGGCTCTACAGGCTTAGAAACGGAGATGAGCACCGCCCCCTACAGTCAGTCACAACTAGACCATTTAGTCGTGGAGAAACCTTTACCTTTAAGGATCCTCTATGTCTCACATTGCCACCCACAATCTACATTCTGTGTCAACATGACCCAAATTCTGCCCTGAGTTGTGCAAAAGGAATATGCGATGAACATTATTTGCATCTTTATAGGGTGGAACAGGGAGTATGTGCATCCCTCAAGCCTGCTCAGCCACCTGCTGACTCCGAAGATTGTGCCAATCACACATTTCCTTATCTCCACATACAGAAGGAGGAGGCACTTTTTTTTATTAAGACAGTTTAAAAAAACAAACTAAAGCTGAGGTTCCTAGAATGTCTTCTACCCTGGTATTTAATTCTGTGCTCCACAATACTTTCAAAGCTTATCTAGAGTACACTCAATCCCAAATACATCACTAGGCCGGGGAAAAAATGTCTTGCACCTCAGTCCCAATGAAATCAATGGGGTTTGCTAATCAGTCTTGTGACTCATCTGACTCCCTGACATGATGTTGACTAGCTTTTCTAGATCAGGCCAAGTCCTGTGTGCCCGTCATGATTCTGCTCAGGCGGACTTTGCTATGAGAAAAGATTCATAGCATATCAATGTGTTGTGTTTCCTGGGGTTAAATGAGAAAATGGTGAGCAACGTTTCTAGTTGTTATGGCTGCTGATTTCTGATTTATGTAGATCTTATTTGACGTTTTGATTGTAAACCACCCTGAAGATCTTGCAATAGAAAAGCAGTATAGTGTATGTTTTAAACAAAACACATTTGCAAAACGAATTTAGGGTTTAGTGATCAGGAGGCGTGCAGGTGCGGTAGTCTTGCACACAATTTACGAATACACTTACTATAAGTTTGCATGAATTGAGTAACTTTTCTGTGCTTGTTTTGCACCCAAGTTGTGAAACAACTTTGGATCTTGTTTGTTGCTTTTTTCTTTTTTTAAAAAAAATCTGGATAGCAGTTTTATAAAGATTTTCACTGTCTGAACCAGTGTTCTTGAAGCTTTCTGCCTTCAGAGAGGCCTTTCCACAAACTCTTCGGCAAAATGCAGTATTCCTAGAAATGTCCCAAGGTGCATTCTCAGTTTGTGCAAGATGGTGAGCCTCGCTGATACCCTACGTGAACTGAGAATGTGCCCAGTGTTGTGCTGAACGCTTCCCAGTGGCTGTGGATTGCAGTTCTGTAGTTGTGATCCAGCTTGTCTTTCCAATGAAACTCCTGTGTTATGTGCTGAGTTGGAGTGTTGATCTGCTTAGCTTGGGGGTCATGAGTCTTTGCAGATGCCAGAGATTGAACCTGGGATGTTTAGTGTGCAAAGCGCAGATTCCTTACCCCTGACCTATGGCCCTATGGTAATAAATGATTTTTCTCCTTGAAGGTTCGCTGGTAGGCATCCAAGGACTTCCAGTATACCCTGAAAGCCCGTGTGAAAGGCTGGTGTAAACACACAGCTTGACTTGACAGGAAGAAGTGGTGCAATAGTAAAGAGCTCAATGTGTAGTCCATGGCCTGCTCCATCTCCCCCGCCCCTTAAATGGGAAGAAACACATGGTGGCTCGCTGTGATGAGTTACGAAGTAGTGCATGGATAAAGTCGATCAGATTTGTCATGACATGGACACTACATTAGAAGCACATAAATGACCCAGTATCTGTTGGAGTTCCGTTCTACGCCCCCACCCCTACCTGAAACCATAGGTGCTGGGGTCACCTTTTTAAAGATAGGGGAACATCAGAGGTTTTGCTGCAATAAGATTGGGGGGGGGAATTGTTTAATATCCCTCTATCTTTTTAATAGGTATCCTGGTATCAATGGTATCCATGGCTAAAAGGGCCCCCGTGGATACCAGCTCAGTGGATACATGTCTATTCTTCCATCTGGGATTCTTTTCAGCTTGTAGAACCTGAGGATGTGATTAGATTTGCCTGAGAAGGGACCTGAATGTACTTGGAGGGTGGTGAATTCCTCTCTAAAGGAGGGGCTGGTACCATCAACATTGAAGCAGGTGTTGTTGGTTTGCCTCCAATAGAAACCCACTATTTTGGACAACTTTGAGTGGGGCGTGGTGTCCCAGCTCCAGAGGATCTTGGAGGAGACTGATTATCTGGATTTGTTCCAGTCTGGCATCAGGCCAGGGTTGATTGATAATCTGCCTCAGGGACTAGGCAAGGGAGTCCCGTACAGGATGAGTCCATTTTAGTTCTTCTAGTACTCCTGGCACCTTTTGACACCCTCAACCATGGTGTCCTTCTGGGTCAGTTGGCCAGGTGGGGGCTTGGAGGCACCAACTTGGGGCGGTTCTTCTGCTTCCTGACTGGTAGATCCCCGAAGGTGGCACTTGGGGATGCTTGCTCCGCATCTTGGCCTTTGAGGTGTGGGGCGCCTCAAGGTTTGATTCTGTCCCCCAAGTTGTTTAGCATCTATATGAAGCTATAGGGAGAGGTCATCTGGAGATTTGGGGTACAGAGCTCTTTCTCTCCTTTCCACCTGATTTCAAGTTCCTAGATCTTTGTCTGAAGGCACTTGGGAGCTGGATATGGGCGGACAAGCTGAAATTAAATCCTTAAAAGACAGAGGTTCTCCTGGTCCGGAAGTCCATAGTAAAGCTATTTGGACTATCAACCTGCTCTGAACAGAGCTGCACTCCCTCTGAAGCAGCAGGTCCATCATTTAGTGGTTCTCCAGGATGTGCAGCTGTTCCTGGATTCCCTGTGGCAACTGTGACAACGGGAACATTTGCTTAGCTTCGGCTGATTCTACAGCTCCAACCGTACTTGAATTGTTCAGAATTTGGGACCCGTGCCCTAGTGACAACTAGATTAGGATACTGCAGCGCACTCTGCGTGTTGCTGCCTTTGACAACTGTCTGGAAACCACAATTAGCGCAGGATGCGGCGGCCCATGTGGCAACAAGGGTTTGACTCAGTCAAGCTGCTGCCTTGGCAGGTACACCAAGTACACTTACACTTGGCAGGTACACACAAAGCTGCTGCCTTGACTGGTTTGTTTCCAGGCACAACTAAAGATGCTAGCTTTTACTTTTAAAGCCTTTTATGGATCAGGACCAGGGTATTTGAGACACCACATCCTTCGATATAATCCGACCTGCCCTGAGGGGGCCCTTTTAACCATGTCCTTGATGGAGGTGATGGGGACAGTGGTGAGGAACAGGACCTTCTCAGTGATGGTGCCCTGATGGTGGAATTTCCCTTGGAATTAAGAATTGCTCCATCCCTAGAGATCTTCGGGCAGGGCTTTAAGACCTTTTTATTTGGATGACATTAAATAGCTGCCATGATGGACTGTCGTGTTATTAAATGTACCTTTTAACTGTGGTGTGTAATCCATTGGGGGGGGGGTCTAACTTATTTTTGGTGTTTAATGGTGTAAGCTGCCTCGATTGCCCTCACCAGGAGAAAGTTGGGGTATGTATGTATAACTGAATAAGGTGGGCTGTTGGGCCTAGTTTCAGTGACGCTCCTGTATGCTTTATTAGTGGCAGGCCTGGAGTTTCCTGAGAGAGGTCAGCTCCTGACCAACAACTGCTTGTGCTTTTTTCCCCCCTAGCAGCTGCTGTGAAGCTCTGTGTCTCCTTGCGGGTTCCCCAGACCATCCCCATGGACCTGCGGATTGGACAGCGTCTCGCCAAACCCGGCCCTGACACTGCCTTGCTGGCCCTGAAGCAGACGCAGCAACTGCAACACCAGCTCTTCCTGGCTAGCTTGCACCAGCAGCAAGTGGAACAGCTCACCAACCAGCACCTGCGGGTGAGCACGTGGCCCTTCTTTCGGGTTGGCTAGGGACACGTGGGGTGATAGCACGTACTGTTCAGGAGCAGCCTATCTTAGGTCAACGTTGTCTGAATTCTTTTCCACTTTCCTCCTTGAAGTCTTTCTTGATGTTGAAAAGGGCACATACGTAACAATTCACCCGAGATTTGGCACCTTTGGGCAGGACGTCTAGCCGAGAGGGTAAAAGCCGCAGTCATGCCCTAAGATAAGATCCGAAGGTCGCCAGTTCGAGAACACTGGACGTTTCCGTGAGCGGCAGACCTCGAGAATGCGGCCAATAAGATCTGAGCTGTGTCCAGCTGCCTGTGAGAGAGGAGTTGTGTCGGGCCAGCTGTTTCTTGGTGAGAGGAAGAAGTCGTTTATCAGCCAGCAGGAAGGCAATCTTGCGGCTAAGAAAGAAAGGCTAGACTTGAAAGTGTCATCTGAATGTAGCAGTTCTTGTAAGCTAATCTGACTACAAAACCTGATCGTAAAAACCCTTTGGGTTTAGAAATGCCTACCTATGTAAACGGCCTTGAATAAAGTCAAAAAGAGCAATCTAATGACCTAGAAAAGCGGTATATAAATACTAAGTATTATTATTATCATGATTCTGTAATAACCTTGAAAGGCACTTGGACCTCTGCTTTATGCTTCTGCTGATAACCCCTGGCAACATCTGGGGCCCCTTGTTTTTGTTATGGCATTGTTGGGTGCCCTGGAACATGCACATAGGAGGCACAAAAAGGAATGCTAGTGCACGTTGCAGTTTTTGTATAAGGTTTTTTAACGCTTACTTAAAAAAATGTTTATAAAATATAGTTAAATACTTTTGGAGCACTTCACGTGGATATCTACAGAACCCATTTGTCAGAGCACCACTGTTGACAGTGGATTGGCAGGAAAATCTACTGCAGTAGTCAAACCCGCACATCTTTGTAGCGGAAAAGGGATACTGAACAGTATTACTCTTCAGGTAACGCGTACATTGATGAGGTTTGTAGAAGTGTACTGAAGAAATTTTCTAAGACAGGTGGGTATCTGGTATTGTCTCCGACTTCAAATTCCTCCTTTTTAAAAAAAAAAATTCTGGATAGACGAGCAATGGCTCTGTTTCAAAGCCTAGTTGATTCTTTCAGGTACAACTTTGTCTGAGAAAGTACACTTGTTTCTGAATAGCCGTACCTTTATTCCTGGCTGGTTCACTTTGGAGCCTAATGCCCTCCCTGCCAAAGCTAAGTCGACAGTAGAACCCTCTTAGCCAAGGTGGTGAGTGATCCGGAGGAACCAATCGCCTCCCCCGTTCTCTTAGAGCTCCTTCAGACATGACCTCAGCAATGTGGAAGCCGCTACAGCAGATGTTCCTCTTACACAGCTCTTGTAACACTGGAAGATTTGGGTCACACATGAGGAGTTGCTCAGCCCACAACTCCTTCCTGTGCCAATGACACTTCACCAGACCATGAAACAACAATGGCATGGGCAGAAGCCATAGCAGGGACATCTCCCATTTGGACACAGGTGCCCCGCAATACTAAGCTGTGCTGCTCAGGGGGGCTCTATATTAGTTCCTGGGATTGCTTCTGGTCTTTAAAAATTTCCCTGGAGAAGCCACAGCCGTTTTTCCTCTCTTCTTGCTGCCTACTTCTGCTTGCTTGATGCCACAAAAAGGAAATGCAATGTCTGCAACCAAGTTTCCTCAAAGTAAATGTTATACAATGGGATGTATGTAATGGGCTAAAAGTCAGTAGCTGCCTGCCACCTGGGAGCTCCCTTAACTAGGTGATTAGCTGTGATGATATGGAGTATTCATAAACATTCTCCATTAGGTAAGGAAAGGTAAGGTCAATAGAACACTGGCAAATGGGTTTGGGTTTAAAACAAAACAAAACTGTGCAACGTATGTGAAGAAATTAAACTGCTAGGCTAGGGGGAAAAAAGCCTTCCAGAGGAAGAGTCATGTGTAACATTGGCAAGTGTGGCTAAGCCAGCAATGGTAGTCATGTTGAAAGCACCTAGTGCGGTGGTTCTCAAGCTTTTTAGAATGTGACCCAACTAGAAGTGGTATCATGCCTGGAAGTGCCATCACTGTAACGACAGAGCCTGCTGCTTTCCTGAGAATGCAGCAATAAGCTGGGTTATTTCTCGGCCATTTTAATAGCAGAATGAATAGGAAGGGAAAGCCTATACAGCCTTGACACAAGGAAAACAACCAAACAGCATCCCTTATTTTAAATATGGCTGCACTAGGTGTGTCGCAACCCACCTGAAATTGGCTCGTGAGCCACTGGTGTGTCCCGACCCACAGTTTGGGAACCACTGGCCTAGTGGATTAGTGAAACCAAAGACGAGCAATTGATCAAGGGGGACTGATGGAGCTAGGGGACTTTCAGAAAAAGCAGTAAGCCAAGAAGGAGAGATCTGGAAGAAGGATAGGTTAGGCCGACTCTGGACACCGTTTTAGAAGGTGGATGGTGGAAAATTGGAGGCTAAGAGTTCAGACTCTGCCTGTATCCTGCAGTGTTTTGAGTCAGTTTTGTTGGGATGAGGGCATTATTATGGTGGAGGACCACATTGTCTCATCTGCAGTCTCCAGAGGTGGGCTTGTCAGTGATCCAGGGTGATTGGTCATTGGACTGTCTTCCCTCTGTGCTCCAGCCTCTGGAATCTGGGCTGCTCATGTCTTCCGGCGCTTCCTTTCTGGTCAAAGCGATTTGATACGTCGGTTCATTCGGTTTGCTTTTTTTCCCCAGATGTCAATGGAGCCGCCACCCCAAGAATCCGTCCCTGGGAAGCAGGAACAAGAATTGCGGCTGCTCTTGAATAAAGACAAAAGCAAGCGCAGTAAGTGTTGCTCTGCCTGCCTGTCCCCCTAGTGTTCCAGTGAAGTACTAAGTATTGGTTTGTGGCTGTTTTCAGTCTTGTCTTGAAGCCTCAGACTTGAGGCTTCAAAAGTAGAGTTCCTTTGCTCCTGCAAAGTGTTGTATCTTAGGTGAGGATAATAGACCCCAAAGCAAGACAGGAAAAAAATCTGGTATTTTTGAAGAACAAAAGAGAAAAGCTTTTTAATAAATAACAGAACATTAATCAGAACATGAAAGTATTTGCAATGCTTGACTGTGGGTACTGGTACTGTAAAACCTCTGGTTTTAGGAATTATACATTAGGATGTTGCAAGTATCTCTGTTTTTTTGGCTTTGGATGGGAAATTGCCCACCCTGGATAAATGACCGCACTTTGAAAATATTGGATGTGAGGTGAATAGTCGTGTCTGGATGTACTGGGCAAACCTGCTTGTTTGAAAAGTTTATCCTGCCGCCCCCATGCCAAAGCAAATTTCCTAGGCAACGTAGTTGAGCCAGTTGTAGATGCCAATACAGAAGGAATGTGGGATTCAGATAAACACTGATAAATGCTTTTTTCCTCTGTTATACTGTATTTTAATTAGTATGCTACTTTGAGCATAGGAAAAGCATCTTTGAAAGAAATAAAATGTGCTGTGTAGCTTACGAATGGGGAACATGATGCACAATGAATGCAACTGGAGAGAAGAAGAAAGGGATCCACAATGATATTTCATACCTGCTTGGTCAAAAAAAAAATATATATTTGCTTTTGCAGATGAATCTTATCAGCATGTTGGGAAGGTGTAAAGATCCACTGAGCTTTTCTGGAAAGGCAATATGTAAATCGATCAAATAAAATAAATTTTATTTTCCTAATAATATGTGGAAGGAGGATCTATCCTGATATAATTGTGCAGGATGTCTTGGGGAAACCTGAAGACTAGCACATCATTGTGACGTGAGCTGTTGTGAGCTCACTTGGCCCATGAAAGCATTTTACAGCCCAATCCTGAGCTGCCCCAGCGAGCAGTGGTAGCCACGTGGCTACTGCTGCATCCCACAGCTGCCAGACAGCTGTGGAGGCTCCACAGGAGAAAGGGACATTTGTCCCTTTCCCCGCAGTAAGGACGTGAGTGGGCAAGAGGTCTACTCATGTAATGTCACTGCCTTTTTGCAGCAAGTGGCCGGCAGTACGAGCTTACCACCCGCATTGCACATGCCTTACAGCACATTTTGCAACACCACTGCGGGCAATACGCTCATGCTGCCCACGCTGGGGCTCAGGATTGAGCGCTTAGTCTTTTAAGGTACCACCAGATGCTTTTTTGCTGCAGCAGCTTAATAGGTCTACCGCTTGGGTAAAGGTTGGAAAAAACAAACTCATATCATGTATTGAGAGATGCATTTGGGAAAGCAAAGCGTTCAGACTTTGTTATGAGACAGTATTCTCGATGACCTCTGTCTCGGATTTTCCCAGAACATTTTTCAGAAAACAAGAAACCTGACTTGTTTAGGGGAAAAATGGTGTAGCAGTATTCATGATGTAACAGTGGAGTCAAATGCAGGCATTGTTTAGCGCAATGTAAACAGTGAGATGTATTTTGACAGTTTAATATCAAAAAATCTGAAACTGTACTAAAAATAGTATACCATACAAGACCACAATCCTAAAGGGGGCTGTCTGGAATCTGAACCAATCCTCAGTGTTGGCTCCTCTGGGGTCCGACGGACCCCCTCAAATGTGTCCTTTTCCTTTAGCTCAAAACTTCTAGGAAGCATGAGTTTAGAATAAGGATCAACACCTCCTTTTCTTAACTGCTACATCATATAAATAAGCTATTGTTTTCCTTCTGTGGGAGACCACCTAAACCCCTCAGAAGCTTGGATGTCCAGTGTTTCATGCCCCCCCCCTCATTTACTTTAATGGGACTGAGCCAGTGGTGTCATTCAAATGATTTAGGAACAGGAACTCACTTTTGAGTTCAAATTCAAATGTTGGAAAAACAAAAAAAAACAAAACCCGGAAGCAGCCACGGAGCCCGTTAGGATCCGGAACGCCGTTCTGGTCCGTTCCCCCTGAATGACATCACTGGACTGAGCCCATTGCCCTTTTAGAGAAACTCTTAAAAGTAGGGGAGAACAATCAACCTTTCCCTTTTTCTAAGAAGGTTCATGAAACATGCAGTAGCATAGCATGGGGCTAGGGGCTGTGTGTGTGTGTGTGTGTGTGTGTGTGTGTGTGTGTGTGTGTGTGT
>JAJKFI010000197.1:228304-341442 GCA_029204185.1 Lerista edwardsae | reverse complement strand
TGTGTGTGTGTGTGTGTGTGTGTGTGTGTGTGTGTGTGTGTGTGTGTGTGTAAAAGTATAAAAATAAAACCTTTAAGGCAGTTGTGACTCCAGAAGTGTAAGAGGGTTAAAACCAGCAAAGGAGAAGGAAACCACCCTCCTTTTTCTCCAGTGTTGTTTTTCTCAGACCCTCATATCACTAATTCCATCTCTTCCTGTCTGGCATACAGGAATTGTGATAAAACTCTAGACTAGTTGAACACTGAATACCAGGCGCTCTGTGTGTGTTCGTGTGCATGCGTGTGTCCACACGCATGCACACATACATATGAGCTTTTTTAACACATGGACATTGTAACCTTGCAATAATCCCACAAGTGTTGCGAAATATGTAAACTGAGGGCTGGCCTGTGTTAGTAATAGTTGTTTTCTGCCTGCGGCAGTGATGTGAGGTAGATTGAGCGCCCATCTGTTGTGCCGCATTGTTGCAGAACTCGTCTGGGAATGCACATAGGTGTGCCGGTACAGTTCAAACTGTACTACTTCAAAGAGGGGCAAATTCCATCGCTACGACATAACGGCATGCAGAAACGTTTGCCAGTTTAGTGCCTTGCGATCCATTCATGGTAACGGAGTTCAGCTAGTGTGTGTGCGTGAAAGAGAGAGAACAGGAGATGTGCGCGTGTCGCACGTGTCAGATGTGAAAGTAAGGGGGGAGCAGGTTGCCAGAAGTAAATGTGCTTTAAGGAACGAGGCAGGTAGCCTTTGCCAGCACCTACTAGCAAGTGTGCTTGTTTGTGGCCTGTTTGGATCTGGATGGTAAGGGCAAGTATATGGTATTTTCAAGATAGCAGACCATGGGTCAGAGACTGTACTTCGGTGACCTTCAAGCCCTCATTGGATCACAGATTTTACTGTATTTATTTGAAGAATGTATACCCCACCTTTCCCATGACAAAGCAAATGCCTAAGGCGGCTTACAGAGAACAAAAAAGTCCAATGTGACCACAATAACCAAACCATTTTAAAAAAAATTAAAAACATTTAACATGAACACAGAAAACATTCAAAAATAAAGTGAGACCCAACACTCCTCATTGGGCCCTTTGGAGGGGACCAGGGGAGTAAATAAACTATGACATTATTCCAGAGGAACAGAGAGATATGAGGGAATCAATGAACTCTTAGCTGCTACATCACCTCAAGAAGCTATTGTGTTATCTGAATGTTTTCATTACATTGGGAGTCATGTAAACCCCTTGTTGTTTCTGGGTGGCCCCGTGACAGGAAATCCTGTGTCACGTTTGTCCAGTCTTGTCGTGAAAATACCTGGCAAGGAAATTCCAGAACTTCCCTGTGCCATTATATGCCATTGCTGGTCTGCTCTTGGATTTATTGTTCTTGGATAATGGCAGCTGAGGGCCTTGCAACCTATATACGTTGGGCTGGCTTGAGGGCCATGTCGTCAGTAGGATGTCTGTAAAATTGGGGTACTGCTTCCTCATTCGATTTCTTAGCAGCTCGGAGAAGCAGTTGCTTCTCCATTTTGCCCACAAATTAACCTGATGGACAGTCCAGTCTCCCTTAGATATACAGTAGAGGAGATATGAGTGAGTTTGTAGGCTGTTCAAGCAGAGATGGTGAAGAATTTGGCTCTTGTCTTTCTAAGATTTTTATGGTCTGTGTTGGTGGCAACCAGCATTCAGTGCAGGACACTTAACACCTCATACGCACAGAATAGTGTCATATGTCCGCCTGTGCTGCTAATCCTTCATGCCATTTAGCGTTCAGTTCAGGATACTGCGATACTAGTTTTCTGCGAAATGTTTTTTTCCCCCCTTCCTGTAAAATTGCCATTGTTTGGACTCTGTCCCTCAGTCTTGGCTCATGTGCGTCGCTTTCAGTTCTGAATGAGCCATGTTGCACAACACAACAATCATCTCCCACCCCACATACTCAGAAAGTGACCTGGCTGTGCTACTTCTGATAGGATGTACCTCTCTCTCTCTCTAACACAAACTGTGATAGCCAGGTTTGATTTAGGAGGAGAGAGTTTGTCAGCTCGGGGAGAATTTTTGGAATCCTAGCTTGTGTGCATGCAAGCAAATGTGGTCAGGGTTACATATGTAAATATACCATTTTGAGTATTGTATCCTCCTACATCAATGTTATTCAAACTGTGGGTCAGGACCCCACTTGGTGGGTTGTCAGGTGGGTCGCGGAAAGCTGGGAGCAGCCATCTTGGAAACTGCAGACCTTACTCTTGATATCTTCATTTTGTGAGCATTAACAGTTTGAATGTTAAAGTGAGAGGTTTTTTATTTTATTTTTAGTTCCATGCTTTTACATATGGTAATATTTTGTACTAATCTTGCTTTCTGTTAGGGATGTTTCATGGTTGTGCAATCATTGCAGTCCAAGAATGCCAATTTGCATTTCAGGAGTGTCATTTTATTATGTTACAATGACAGCACTTTCTGCTTGATGATGTCACTTCCTGCCACAAAATCACTTCCAGGTTAATGACATCACTTCTGGTGGGTCCTGACATGAATGCCATTATAAAAAGTGGGTCCCAGACTAAAAAGTTTGAATACATCATCAGAAAGTGGAATAACTCTCAAAGTTACGCCCAGCTCAACAAAACAAAACAGGCAATGCAAGCCATGCCATCACTGAATCAGCATAAAATCATGGGATCTGAGGAAATAAATTATAGGCTGAGTTGTGTTCTTCTTGGCTGAATACCACTCATTCTGTTTCAGGTGAGGAATGGTGTATAATAATAATAATAATAATAATAATAATAATAATAATAATAATACATGTATTTATATACCGCCTTTCTTAAGGTCACTAGATTTCTCTAATGATTACAACTCAAGGCGGTTTACATAGGCAGACTTTCACAAACCCGAAGGCTTTTACAATTTACAGAATGTTCTATCTTTCAAGAACCACACTCAAACAGATCTTTCTTTCTGGATTTAGCCTTCTTTCTTTAGCCACCCGTCTGTCGTCTGCTGGCTGATGAGGCTTCCCTGCTCTCACCAGAGACGCAGCTGCGTTCAGCACACTCCTCCTCCCACGAGGCAGCTGAAACTCAGCTTTTAATCAGCCGCAGTTTCCAAGGTCTGCCGCTCACACAGACTTCCGGGAGTCTCGAGATCTTCAGTTGTTATCTTCGGGCAAACGGAGGCATTAACCCTCTCAGCTAAATCTTCTGCCATTTTATATAAATAGTAAAAGCTGTGATACCCAGCACTCAATGATCCGGAAACTTCTGCTGACTGGAAAATGGCTAAAAGACCCATTACATTTTACTAGTAACTGGCAGCAGCCCCAGCAGCAGTTCCGAGTGGTTGAGACTCCAGAACACCTGACCACCTCTCCAGGTGGGCACAGAAGTCCAGGACTTGAGACCACAAAGTCCAGAATGCCTGGCTACCTCTTTGAGTGACCACCTTGCGGAGTGGTGGCAAGAATTCATCACAGAAGGGTCAGCTAAGGCACAGTGGAAGAAAGTGGGGACAAGTAATATTGTTTGGTGTTGGTAGAGATTTTTAGGGGAATATCCATGAGATTCGGTATAATGCTCTAATATCAAGAAAATCATGATATCCAACAAACGTTTGGTCCTGGAGACACCAGATAACCACCACTATTACTGTGCCAAAAGGTCTCTAACTGTGTGTGTGTGTGTGTGTGTGTGTGAGAGAGAGAGAGAGAGAGAGAGAGAGAGATCAAATCACTTATTTACATGCAAAAGACATTTTTTTTTCTTTGTGTATGGCACAGATATACAAACAGTTGTCAGGGCTCTAGACTGTAGAATATTTATGGGCATGATTAAGACTATGCTGAAAGTTGGCAAGCTCTTTTTTCCCCCTTTAAACGTAGAAGAGAGGGACTTGTTTTAATGAAAGCATTTAACTCCCAGCACACCCAGAAAGCCTAAACTTATGCTGCTCATGATCCTGGTAAGTAGTAGTGGCAGGAGCACTTCCTATTGCTGCTGAGAATCATTTGCTTGGTGCTGTTGGTTTTTTTGCATTTATTTTTTTTTTAGCCTGCAGGACCCAGAGTGAGATCAAAAAGCATTGGGCTCATATTGATGTGGCTTCTTATTAATGTGTAGCCAATGAGATTTAACTGTTCTTGTGGTGGTTGCTTTTTGGTGATGTGCCTGTGTATGTCTTCCTGGGGGGTGACAGAATCTGTTCTTGATGTGAAGGACTTGTGTTATCAGGTGGGGCTATAATGGCGATTGTGCATGTAATGCTTGTTTAAAATCCTCATTTAAAAAAAAAATCAAAGTGCACCAAGTATTTTTGCAAAGCTTTGCAAGCAAAGTCCGTAATACCCACTTTACAGATGAGGAGAGCAAAACTCAGCGAGAAGTGCCCAAGGTTATACAGTACAGGCATGTCCTGGCATCCGCTGGGGTTTCCTTCCGGATCCCACTGTGGATACCTGAAACCATGGATACTGGGGACAACTTTTTAGGGGAACATCAGTGGTTTTGTTGCAACAAGATAAAGAGATTGGTTTAATGTTCCTTTTTATTAGGCAACCTTTTTAATAAGCATCCTAGTACCCATGGTGTCAGTGGATAACTGAAACCATAGATACCGAATCAGTATCACACCTGTAGGCACACCTGCAGTTCTGGTAAAGGAGAATTGAAGCCTAGGTCTCTTGGATCCAAGGTCAACTCTGTTGCTTCCTTGCTAGTTTACTTACTGGCTTTCACTTTATAGTCCATGTTCCTTCTGTTATGAAATGCAAGGTTCCAAAACACCTCCGGGCTGTTGACTGGACCTAGGCCTGCATCCCTATAGCAAGGTGGCTGTAAAATATATCTTCAGACATGCTCTGGGATCACCAGCTGTGATCATCACAGTGATGTGACCCTACCTCATTTCAAGCCCCCTTCTGTTTTGCTACATTGTACCTGTTGATCCTGCCAGGCTTACGCTCACTCATTTGTTGGTGCACTCCCTTGAGCATCAGAAGCGGACAGTTCAAAGAACTGCCAAGTGATACCCATCTGGGAATTCCCTGCAGCCACTTCCCACGCCTCTTAGTCCCTTGTAAATGTTATTGCAGCAGAACAGAACAGCACTTCTCTGCTAACTGGGTAAAGAGGCACCTTTTAGGTGGTGGTTCTTTTATATTTAGTACAGGGAGTGCAATTTAGTAGAGGCTCATGCATTCAGTGGCTGATTGCTGGCATCAGTTTCTTTTTATCTAAGATTGGGTTGTCCCTTTGGAACAGGGAACCTTTTCTAACCATTTTTTCACCCTCATGCTGTATTTGGTTGTGTAAACTGCTTTGCAAACTTCTTTGTTGAAAAGTGACCTGTAAATATTCTTGTAGTTAGAAAGACATTCCTCAGGGATGCTCACGGGATAGCTCTCTATTTCACCCCAGTTTTTTATTTTAATCTCAATGAAAGCAAAAGTGCTCCTCCGGTTATAGCTTTGATCTCTCATAGTATAGGTGATCTTTACAAAGTAGCTTTTGCTCTCTGACCATATCCCTCATTAACCAGTCCTTCTTTGAAGAGCTGATATTTAAAGGATTGTTCTTGCAAATTTTTGGTAACCTTTTCCTTCCTTGACGTACAATGCCTCAAGTGGTAATGTCTACACTGTAGTTGATAGCCAGCCTCCCCCGTGTGTACGTACGTGTGTACACACAACACACACAACACAAAAGCCTTGGGCAATGGTGAAAGCACCTAGGAGGGGTGTTTTTGGGAAGAGATTGGCCAGACTCATGGGGCAATATAACAATCATTACTTACCTAATACAAGAGGGGAGAAACACTGTTGTCGTATCCCACCAGCAACGTACTGTATTATTCTTGGCAAGTTTGGAGAACAGTTTGTTTTATGTCAGCCCCTGATGCTTTTTATGTCATGCTACCTAATGAAAGCTGTAGCACATCCTTAATTTCTGATTGCATTTCACTGCTGTCGGGTGATGGTCCTTCCAGGTCTGAGGCTTTTTTCCTTCATTGAACTGCCCCCCTAATGCTGTTCGGAATGCTAAAAGGGATGAGTCATGTCTGGACAGTGGCATTCCACGTTGGATAACATTTGCCTTTTTGTTCATCAGGTGCTGTCGCAAGTATGGTCGTGAAGCAGAAGTTGGCAGAGGTCATCCTGAAAAAACAGCAGGCTGCTCTGGAAAGGACCAATGCGCCAATCATGCCATACAGGTGATTTGATTCTAGATGCCTGTTTGAGCTGGCGGTGGCCAGAGCCAGACTTTAGCTCCAAGCTCTTAAGATGTAGAGCCGGGTTTTGCCTACTGTTCTCCAGTGGGTTGGGTTGATTTTATAACTTGGATTGCACATTGATTTATCTGGGTGATGGTATAGGGTTTGCACTTGGGTTATGGGGTTTTCAGACTTGAAGAAAATAGGCAGTCTGCCTGATGCAGGGAGAATGGGGAATGTCACACGTCTTGGACATAAGCAACATCATCTGATGTTTGTAACACCAATGATGAAGCAGACTTCCCATTCTGCGTGCTAAACCATTTGTGACAGCTCTTAAACCACAGAACCTGCCTTGATCTTCTTTTTTGGA
This sequence comes from Lerista edwardsae, assembly GCA_029204185.1. Lineage (NCBI taxonomy): Eukaryota > Metazoa > Chordata > Lepidosauria > Squamata > Scincidae > Lerista > Lerista edwardsae. The sequence continues at coordinate 334,863 of JAJKFI010000197.1, read as the reverse complement.
GTGAGTTCTCTCTCCCATTTTTCTATCCTACAGTGGCAGCATTTTGCAGGACAAACAAATGGCTTATGCAAGAGCAAGGTGTGCATTTACTAGTGCAGGAAAGCACCTTTTGGGTCCTATCTATGCCACAGAATTAAACTAGTGTAATGGTAATTTCCCTTTCCCCAGGGAACCCTGGGAGTTGTGGTTTTGGGAGAGGGAGAGAGAGAGCTTGCTAAACCTGTACACCAGAGCCTGAAAATTCTTAACAGGTTCTTAAATCTAAAATTCCCAGGGTTCTATGGGGGAAAGGCTTGACCAACTGGTATATCACTGGTATACTGTAACACTGGTATACACTGGTATAACACAATAGTTGTGCTGTTGTCTGCACCCTCTCATAGTTATTTATACCATGCTAATAAATGGTTCCAGTTAACAGCTCTGGCATCCAGGCTTGTGCAGTGCCACTGTTCTGGCCCTTGGCATCTACAGAGCACTGACTTGCCTGTACCATGCAGGTGAGCCAGCCATGCTGTCTTGTTACACTCTTTGATAAGGTAGCTGGCCCAACTGCATCCTCAGCTTCCAGGGTTGCATCATAAAAAGGGAGCTCATCATATCAATCAATCAATAATATTTATATACCGCTTTTCAACACAAAGTTCACAAAGCGGTTTACAGGCTAATAATAATAATAAAGTTAAATGGCTCCCTGTCCCAAAAGGGCTCACAATCTAAAAAAAAAATGCAGAACACCCCCACCAACAGCCACTACACTACACTGTGCAGGTGTGAAGAGGGACAATTGCTCTCTCCCTGCTAAGTATAAGAGGAACACCACTTGAAAAAGTGTTTCTTGCCCAGTTAGCAGGGGAAGATATGACATAGAGATACTGTGAGTGACTTTTCTTTTCACATCCTGGCCTGGTAGGTCTGTGTGAAAATAATACCACTCTTCATAGCGTAGCTAAGGGGGGAATAGAAATGCAAGGTGGAGCCTCTGTCCAGGTGGAAGAATTCTGTACCTGGAAGTAGCAGGAAGCATATCAACTTGTATCAATACTAATATCCGTCTTGCTGATCTGCAAATCCTGTCTGCTTTCCTGGGTGGAATAAGCTGAAATGTATTCATCAGACCTGATAAGAGCATGCTCCAGGAGCTCCTACCAACATTACTGAGGAACTGGAGTCTGTATTGTGACAAATAGAAACTATTTTATCTACCAAGTGTTTAGCTTGGTAGGTAATGGGTCACTGTGGGTTCATCACAGTGGGCCCCTATGGGTTCTGGTAGGTGTTTTTGTGGACCCAACTATAATTGTTCCCAAACCATTAAAAGGTCTGTTGGATGATACTGTGCAGTCACAACAGTGATGGAAAAGCAAGATTTCTTTGCCCCCATCACTGCCACGGTAATATTGCAAAATTCACCCACAAACTGCTGATGTTGCTGTTGCAAAATCAGGAGCAAGACATTTTTCCCTGGAAGAATTTCCCAGGAGGTGACAGCCAAAATCAGTCCTAAGCTCATGATTTTTCACTTCTATGCAAATTGCTCAAGTTTAAAAGCCAGAATGGGGTAATTACCTTTATTAAAGCTAACCAGAGTATCACCAAGTGGCAGGCTTTTTGAATTTTGCAGAACTCCATCAGGCTGGATATCAAGCAGAGTGGGAGGGGGGAACCAAAAAAACGCTGGGCATCATAGAAAAGCCCCAAACTCTGCTGTTTGTGTGTCTTGAGATGGAATGTAGAAAATTTTGTTCAGACTTAGAGTGCAATCCTAATCTGGAATTAGGCCGGCAAGTTAGGCCAGCAAGGTTTGACTGGCACAAGAGCCACATTAAAATGCATTTGGACCACTCTTGGAGTCAAGGGGGATGGTTCATGTCTGTGTGCTGGCCTCTTCTGACTCATGAGAGTGGTCCAAACGCACTTTTCACAGCCAAACTATACTGGCCTAATTCCACATTAGGATTGTGCCTTAATTATGTTAGGCTCTATTAGAGGTAAGAAATATTTCAGTTTTAGCCAAGGGGGATGCTTGTTCCCTCATTAAGCAACAAAAATCCGACAATTACTCAGATCAAGACAGGGATCCTACAGGGCTGATGGACATATGTTAAGCACTTAGAAAAGCACTCCAGCAACACATGCAAGCTGATCCTATTAGCCTTGCTCAGAAGTAAGCCCCACTGGAGTTTTAACAAGGATTACTCCTCTCTTGAGTACACCGAGAATCGTATTAGACAGATCACCTCCACTGACTGACAGAGCAGGCTCAATCCTGATTTATTACCTAGACTTGGGAGGTTGGAGATGCCTCCTTGAAAGAGGGGCAAGTACACTCTGTCTTAAGGAGGCAGTGGTTGGTTTCTTAAAGCCTGGATCTCTGTTTATTTCAACTCTAGTGCGGGAGTGGCCAAACCGTGGCTTGTGAACCACATGCAGCTCTTCAACATATAATGTGCACCTAGCAGAAATCCATTGGCTGAAATGTATTTGACAGAAATACATTCCTGTGGGGAAAGGGTGGTATACAAGCTTTAAAAATGAGCATTGGTTTTATTTCTCTGCAGTGGGTGACTATTCAAAGTGCCACTGCTATGAACCGTGGAATTCCTCTTTCTAGCTTCTGACTAATCAGGCGTATCTGAAATGGGAATTGGACGTCACTCATTAGAATTTTGCCTGTACTGTAAAAGAGGAGGAATACCGGCTATTCAGTCGGCACTTGCATAACCCATTCTTCAGATATAATCAGGCCTCGGGCTCCATTACTAGAATTGTTAGTAATATCATTGAATATTGATTAAGGTGATGGCAGATTGCAGCGGGCAGACCTTCTGAGCCTCACATGAAGAGATTCTGTCTATGAAACCAGATTATTTGCTGATACCAAAGGTTGAGTAACTGTATTGTCTCATATGCCCACCGTTCTGAATTTATCCCCAGCTATTGCTCAGACAGCGAGTACACAAAGGGATTTGAACTGGGACCTCCCAGTTCACAGCTCATTCTCCTAACCACTATGGCCACTATGGACACCAAAGGCAAACCTTTCTCTTTCTGCTGCCGTCCTTTCATGCAGGTCCTTGGAGCCAATGGAACCTGAAGCACCAGCACTCCCCAGTTTCTTTCCTTCCATCTCCAATAGTTCCAGAGACTCTCCAGAGCACTTTCCACTAAGGAAAACAGGTGAGGGGAGGACAAGTGGCATGGGAAAGCTTTCTTCAACAACTGACTAGGGAGAAAACTGATATGGCCTCTCTGATCTGCAGAAATCAGCAGGTGACACTTTTCACAGCATGGACATAATCACTGGCTGATGCCTGCCTATCGCACTGTTGTGGCAGGCACAGAAGCAGGTGCAGGTTGACAAATCGGCAACTAAAAACAGTTCCTTATCACCCAAAGTGTGGCGGCTAGGAGTATGATCTTGGCCACGTCTCCCAGAATTTTGGACTGCAGAGCAACCTGCCTTTTTCCATGTTGTGTGTTCTGGTTCCTCCTCTTCCTCTTTTGCATCATGTGGGGAATGAACAATCAAAACAGAGTTTTTACCTCTGGTATGCAGAGATGAGTGGAACGCAGCATTCCTTTTAAGCACCCATGGGAATGGCAACAGTCAAGAGATGTGATCAAAAAGATGGTGACTGAAACACTCTGGAGTCTTCTGACTTTGGTCTTGCACAGTCTCCTTTTTTTCTGGAGTCCCTGTGGTCCACCAGTCACACATGTGTTTTATGACTAGCAGGTTAAGACAGCCTACCTTGTAACTCTTCCGATGCATATTTAATCTGGTATTAAGTGATCCTGAGTAGGCTCCCTTGCTTAAGAACCTGATTTATGCTTTGCCTTTGACCTGTCAAGCAAGGGCCCACTAGACAATCTTGCAACACATCCCAGCAACTACTGGAGACTAAGAGGGTCCATTGAAAAATGGCTACTGATATACTTCCTGCTTTAGAATGCGTAGGATTTTGTTGAACACTATTGAAAACGCAATGCTGCACCAGATGGACCTTTGCTTGGACCAACATGACTGTTCTTGTTTATGCATATGCTTCCCCTAGCATGTATATCCTGCCTTTCTTCCATGATGGAACTCAAAGGGGGGGGGGTCCAGACGTGTCAGCCTACCGGGACGCTGGGCGTGTCTTCCGGGTGAGCGGCAGCACAATCACTGCGTTCTATTGCGTAACGGCGGGCTTTCGCCGTTACGCAACAGAACGCAGCGATCGCGCTGCCGCTCACCCGGAAGACACGCCCAGCGTCCCGGTAGGCTGACACTACTGGGGGGGTCCCTGGGAGTCTCACATGGAGGCACTGGACAGGTCCAGACCTGCTTAGCTTTGGCAAGGTTTGTTCCATCATATGCCTTCAAACCACACCTGGGTACCTTTATGTTCTTACCTGTCTGTCTTCAGCATCTGAGCCTAATCTGAAGTTGCGCTATAAGGCCAAGAAGGCTGGTGACCGGCGTAAAAACCCATTGACCCGCAAGGAAAGTGCACCCCCTTCCTTGAAGAGGCGCCCCACAGAAACTATTGGTAAGAGGGCACTGTGGAAATGTTTGTGGTGGGAGGTGTCCATGCCAGCGGTTCCCTGAAAGCAACCATGACCCTCTCCTTCCCTTGTGCACACAGACACTAGACTGGTGGGAACGGGAAGCCAAGAAACAGTGTGGTATTTGCCACATGTGGAGGAATTGGCACCTTTACCCATTTCTTGACTACAGTGATGCATCCAAGTATTCTGATCCAGAGTACACACCCCTGCACTGTGACCTTCCCAGAGAACCTGATATATGCTTCTTTGACTTGCACAACCCCTTCTGTTGACTCATCTCACACAACCTCTCCCCTTCAGTGACATGTTGAATCTACCAACCCAGCATCTAGCGTATTTATTTATTGTTATCTAAACCACATAGCCTTACATCTTTTAAATAATTTTAATGTGTACCCATTTAGGTAAACATTCAACTAGTGTAGGGGTTGGGCAAATTTGCTTTAAAGGTTGCTGAAATGTGTTGGCATGACAAACTTCTTACAAGCCCACGAATGGTGTTGTAGTCTTATAGGAAACTTTCCCTAACTTGAATGGGTTCAGACTTCCTCGAGGGGTCCAAGAATGGAACCTCCACATTATCAGGAGTCTTACTGTACTACACTATATGACCTGGTGGCCCAAGCCCCAATTCATCAAGACAACAGATGGAAAAAGCATGCGTGTTGTGAAGCTGGATTAAGATGGAATGGGTCTATTTGCACTTTAGAATGGCACTACGTCCATGTTTCCATGTTTCCAACAGACAGAAGCATGCACTGACATGCAGCCAGTCCCCGCATCGCTGACAAACCTTCCACACCTGTGTACCCTACCATTTTCCTTTGCTTGCTATATCCAAAGCCCTGTGTCTCTTTTGTTCCCTGCAGATTCATCTCCCAGCAGCAGCAGCACTCCAGTGTCAGGGTGCAGTTCGCCCAATGACAGCCTGGTGCCAGAGCATGGGGCTCTGCCACCTGTCCCAGGACTTGCACAAGAGGTACGGGCCCCCTAGGACCATAGACAGAGGAAGACCCCTGTACTTCAGCCCTCTGGGCTCAGAAAACCCACATGTCTATAGCAACAGCCTGCTTGCAAAGAGCCAGTACTGCTTGCAAAGAGCCACCTGTGATGGGGGGAAAAGCTGCTCTAGGCAACCAGCTTTGGAAAACGGTTGTCAAGAAGAAGCACACTGGCTCTCAGTTAAGAGAGAAACAGTACATTTCAATGAAGGCTGCCTTGACATTAGGATGCAGATAGCTACTGTTCAGATGAACGTTCTGTCTTATCTAAAGCTTGACTTTTGAGACAGGGTAAAAGTTAATATATAGGGACGTGGTGGCGCAGCGAGTTAATCCGCTGTCGCTGGGCTTTCAACCGCAAGGTTGGGAGTTCGAGACTGCGTGACGGAGTGAGCTCCCGTTGCTTGTCCCAGCTCCTGCCAACCTAGCAGTTCGAAAGCACCTAAAATGCAAGTAGATAAATAGGGACCACTTTGGTGGGAAGGTAACGGCGTTCCGTGCGCTACGGCGTAGAATCATGCTGGCCACCATGATCGGACAAAAACGCCGGCTCACAGGCTTTGAAACGGAGATGAGCACCGCCCCCTACAGTCGGTCACGACTAGACCATTCGGTCGTGGGGAAACCTTTACCTTTACCTTTTTAAAAGTTAATATGGGATTTGCAGGAATTTCCTGTCCAAAGGACTGAATAGACCCACACCTTCAGCAGTGCTGAAGCATCAGGCCACTCATTGAGAGCCGCATTTGGGCTCTTTGAGAAGGGTCTAATGGTGGGATGCTGGTGTCTAGGATAGGACGTTGTGCTCCTGGCTAGGGTTTTAGTGTGAGCTTAATTTTGTTTTATCTGTTGCATTTTAATTGTCTAGTTACACATGCGTCTTTTTTTCTGAATCGATGCTGTAATCCTCCGTGTCCCGTCAAGCTAAAGCAAGATCAAAATCTCTTCTCGCCGTACAAAAGCACATTCTGAAAGCTCTATCGCACTCTAGTGTGACCAAGACACAGACTTCAAGGATGACGACCAGTCAAAACTGGAGCATTTTGGATGCTCTGTGGCTTCCATTCAGTCCCTTAGATGAAGTATATGGATTGCAATTTGGAACTTATATGAGAGCAGGCTAAGCCTACGACTTGCCCTTGGTCCAGGGTTGCCAGGAATAGGGAGCCTCTACCACAGTGGTGTTCCTCAGTCCATCCTGAATGCCAGCTGTTCAGTCTTGTGGAGGGCGGGGAATAGAATGCTACACTTGGAGACAAAACTTGCCCTCTGCACCCTGGTGCTTCCTGGCCAGGGACCCACTGAAAGAGATCCCACAAGTGGGCTATGTTCACAAAGATGTTCTGCACCTGTAGCCATTTTTTTTAGTACAAGGGCCTTCCCTTCACACCTACTTCTGCCAATCACAGTTTTGGGCTTTAGCTAATTCATGGGTGCTGTCATTTCATCACGCTCTAGCAGGGCTATGTGGATGATGGGACTATGCAGGTAGACTGGGCTCTTGACGGCTCCTATTGAGTTCTGTAGGACTAAAGCAACAGGCTTGAAATTGAGACATAGCTGGGAGGAAATTGGTTTCCAGAAACAAGGAGAGCCTATAGGAAGGCCTGTGATTAGACCTCACCCCTACAAGGGTACTCAAATACTTGCTGCCATTCATTACTATGGGGAGGGGGGAAAGCCAAAGACCATGCTTGGGAAAGTGTTGCAGTGGTGGCAATTCCTGCCCCCCTCCGCCAACCCTGTGTTGTTCTGGCCTCGGTTTACAAGGCTCCCGCAAAGTGGTGGTGTTGTAGACTTCCCCACACCCATTGCTTTCTTTGCCTCTACATTGATTGCTCTAATCCTGTAAGAATTGCTCAATTTCACCCACACCCTCCTGCAAACATATAATTTTCCCCAAACTTCATCATATTCACCCTGTAATTGTGGGCAATTGGCCGTAATTTTGCAGATTTTAAGTACATGGCAAAAATGGCAGTCTCTTTTGTGCTTTTGGTGACCAATCTGCTGGAAAGCTAGAGTGGGAAGAGTATGGTAAATGCCTCATTCTATGCTAAGGTCCAAACTATGTATGCAAATGCTGAATTGCATGTCCTTGTTAATCACATTTACCTTGTGCAAGTACTTAGCCGAACTGCATCAAAGGGTGGAGCCAAGAAATTCAGTTAGGATCTACAGCCAGGTACGCCACACTTTTGAGCTTTGAGAAAATCCTTTTGGCAGCTGCTTGTGTGTCTGGCATTGAACCCTTGCATGCAGAGGATTCTGGGAAATGTTCTAAGGCACAGCCTGTTCATGCAAACAGTGCAGCCTCACCAGTCTGTGCATGAAGAGGTGATACAGAAGGCTTGCCAGAATCCTCTGCAAGGATTCAGGACTTCCACAGCAGATGGGAACAGTTTTGAACAAGTAAATGTGGAAAGGAGTCCCCGAATTTCAAGTGCCTGCAGACTCCTGAACTTAACCGATGCTTTCCTCTTTGGTTCAGACACCACTAGCTCAGCGCCTGAGAATGCAGGAGAGCTCACTGGCTCAGTTTGCTCTTCAGACCACTGGCTCCCTCCCGGCTCTCACCCTTGGGCTACCGGCCACCTCTGCGACATCCAGCAGGGTAGGTCTTAAGAGCTTTGGCAAAGGGCAAGGCAACTTGGCATTTGAGTTTAATGTTTCATTGTGGAGACTAGGCTTACGGAGGGCCATAGCTTATTGATCAGTTAACAGGTTGCATTAATTAGGCATACAGGGATGAGCTGTAAGTCAGGGAAGGGCGCCTGCTTTGCATGCAGGAGATTCCAAGATCCATTCCGGCATCTCTAGGTAGGGCAGGGAAAGACGGTAGCCTGAAGCCCAGGAGAGTGGTTGCTAGTCAGTGTAGACAGCACTCAATCAGATGGACCAAGGACCTGATTAGGCAGGAAAAAAAAAATTAGGGGGCAAAAAGCTCGGGAAAGTTTTATGTTTTTTAAAAAATCTGACCATTTCATTTTGAAGCAGGATTTGACTTTTCCTGTCTAGACTGACAGGAAGAGCAACCCCAGTAGCTAGTGAGAATTGCAATAGTAACTAATGAAATCTTAAGCTGGAAACAGACGATAGCTTTAAAATAATGGAGTGGTATGAGGGCGGCATTGCTTCCCCTCTTTTATATTTGTGCATACCATACATGCCCCATTTGTCCCACTGCCATCTCTGACCAAACGCATTTGGAGACACAAAGCTGCAAGGTCTGCTTATGTACAGGCCAAAATGGGGCGAGGGGTACATGCCACAAGGGGTAATCCTTTGAAATAGTCCTCAGTTTTCTAGGAAAAAAAAGCCCTCTCCACTGCTTCCAGCCTCTTACAAAAGCATGTAGGGGGAGAAATTATAGTAAATACAGGTGGCCCTAGTTATCTGCAGGAGCTCTGTTCCAGGAACCCCTGTAGATACTGAAATCCGTGAATGATGTTATCCGCAGTTACAGAACTCACAGATAATGAGATTGTATCATTAACACAAATGTTTCATTGTGTTGAATGTGTGCAAATGTTGCCTTGAAATGCACCATTATGTATGATTCAGGGTGCAATCCTAAACTGAGTTAGACTGGCATTAGGGACACCGTAAAGTATGTTTGGACCACTCTCGGAGTCAGAGAGGCCAGCACACAGACGTGTGCCATCCCCCCTGACTCCGAGAGTGGTCCAAACGTGCTTTACGGTGGTGCTTGTGCTGGCCAAACTTTGCTGGCTTCGCTTATGCCGGCCTAACTCCAGTTTAGGATTGTGCTCTCAGTGGTGTCTTAATAAGACCAGATCTGCTGATTTGCTGATATAATGGAAATGGAGGGTCAAGGGAGGGTATTTCTTGTTTCAGGCAGGAAGGAGGGGCGCATGGCACCTCCTGGATCTGCCCATTCTCACTTGAAAACGTTGCTTTCTCTCCATCAGGCTTAGTTCTGTTATTGAAATCAGATTGTAGGGGGATGATTAGAAATGGCTCACTGTTCTGAGAATTTTTGAGTCATGTAGTTCAGGGCTCAGGGAGGACGCCTGATTGACACCCTCATTTTTCTTCTTCTCTGCAGGGGGATGGAGAACACAGGACACTCCCAGGCCTGGCACACAAAGTGCCTGTTCTGACCAGTGCTCATGCACCCGTATTCCTGCCAACCAGCCTGGAGCAACATGAGCCCGGGAGCCCTCTGTCAACTCAGCTCCAGCCAGTTATCATCCTGGAGCCCTCGCTCACTCACACTCCTCTCGTGACAGGTGTGTACCCACCCCTTGCGTTGTGGAAATGGAGCAATGAAGAGGCTTGCTTCACCGGATTTAGGATTCTGTTTACATGGACAATGAAGGGCAGCTTTAGGCATTCTGAGAAGAACTGGGCTCAGATCAGGGAGATTCTGGTTTAGTTTTCCCCATCCCCTCTCCCAGCCATAGAGCCCACTTGGACCTTGGGGCAATCGGTGTATCTTGGAGTGCAATCCTGAACAGGCCAAACTTTGCTGGCTTCGCTTATGCCGGCCTAACTCCGCTCTAGGATTGTGCTCTCAGTGGTGTCTTAATAAGACCAGATCTGCTGATTTGCTGATATAGTGGAAATGGAGGGTCAAGGGGCGTTAGGCCGGTATAAGCTAAGCCAACAAAGTTTGGCCAGCACAAGGGCCACCATAAAGCGTGTGGTGGAGTCGGGGAGGATGGCTCATGTCTGTGTGCTGGCCTCTCTGACTCCGAGAGTGGTCCAAACATACTTTACGGTGTCCCTTGTGTTAGCCAAACTTTGCTGGTTTAGCTTATGTCTGCCTAAGCTTAGACATAAGTTTCTTATGTCTAAGCTTAGTTTTCTAAGCTAATTCTTAGTTCAGAATTGTGCCCTCAGTCTAATCTGCCTCATAGGGTTGTGTGGGTAAAGGTGGAGGTCAGAAACCATATAAGCTGCCATGATTTTGATGGGCAGCTTAAGTAATAGAGCAGGTTAAGCAATAATCATTGAGGCAATCGAGGTTTAAGGGATGTCCCACCAGTGCTGTGCGCCCACAGGTCGCCATCAAGCACTTTATGGGACTTCTACTGTGGCTCATGCTGGTGTAGCAGCCACTGCTCTGGTGCCCTTCTCAGTTTGGATTGCACTGTGCTCACAGTCGTGTTTCACAGCGGGCATCATCTTAGTATAGGCATTCCCTCCTGTGTAACAGAAAAAGGGAAATGCCTCTTCTAGGATGGCACACGTTGCTTTCCGTATTCGTAATGATCTGAACATAAAAATTTCAGCCATTTAGACACTGTGCTGTCCCGATTAACCACGGAACCTTTTTAAGGAATTGTGAAAGCATTTTAACTAGTTAATCTAAGTAATGATTCAACTAGATTCACACACTAATTGTATTTGCGCAGGTTTTGTGCTTGGCATAAGGTTGTTTGGCAGCTGCCTTTGCTGTTTGGAAAATAATAATAATTGACTTTGACTTCCACCTTTTCCACTCCTTCCTGCAATTGTCAGCAATTCTGAAGGTAGCGTTTAAAACATTTCCCCCCCTCATATTTAACTCCCAAGCTTTTCATCCTCACGATAGGGGCCTCCCAAAGAGACGGAAATGGTAACTGTAGTTTTTGAGGGAAGGTAAGGGGAATTGGAGCAAGCCAGACATAACCCTCAAATAGCTTGTGGACTAGAATGTGGAAACTCTGGTGTTTTTTTCAGATAGTGGTGCTTAAATCCCCTTGCTATATTTTCCTCGTGTGTGGCATAAATGTACAACCTGCACTGGCTCGGATGTACATTTTGTTTTAAAAGCTGCTGTCTTTCTTTCTGTCCCTTTCACAAGCGACCCGTTCCAGACTAAAAAAATGTTTAGTTCTTGGCATTGCTCGTGAGCACGTGCGGCTTCAGGCTCTCGCGTTTCCCCAACAGCTTCCCCGCTCCTGCCTTAAACTCTTCTCCCTTTGCAGTTCCAGGGCTGGGCACGGTCCCCTTCCACTTCAGCCAGCCGCTGCTTCCCCCGGAGCGGCTGTCGATGCCTGGACCCCACAAGCCCTTGGGACGGACCCGCTCGGAGCCTCTGCCCTCCAGCCCCAGGGCCGTGCAGCAGCAGTTGGCCTACCAGCAGCACCATGCCCTCTTCCTGGAGCGGCTGAAGCAGCAGACACAGCTGGGCAAGGTCGGTGCTTCTCAGGGCCTCCTCCTGGTCGTGCGTGTTCCCTAGGGCGACACTCCCGTGTGCCGTGGCAGTAATGTGGAGTTGTGGGGGTGGGTGAGGAGCAATGTGGTGGGCACTGGCTGGGGTGTACATGGGCAGAAGATTTAGCCGAGAGGGTTAATGCCTCCGTTTGCCCGAAGATAACAACTGAAGATCTCAAGGTCGTGAGCTCGAGACTCCCGGAAGTCTGTGTGAGCAGCAGACCTTGGAAACTGCGGCTGATTAAACACTGAGTTTCAGCTGCCTCGTGGGGGGAGGAGGAGTGTGCTGAACTCAGCTGCGTCTCTGGTGGCAGCAGGGAAGCCTCATCAGCCAGCAGACGACAGACGGGTGGCTCAAGAAAGAAGGCTAAATCCAGAAAGAAAGATCTGTTTGAGTGTGGTTCTTGAAAGATAGAACATTCTGTAAATTGTAAAAACCTTCGGGTTTGTGAAAAGTCTGCCTATGTAAACCGCCTTGAGTTCAATCATTAGAGAAATCTAGTGATATTAAGAAAGGCGGTATATAAATACATGTATTATTATTATTATTATTATTATTATTATTACTACTACTACTACTACTACTACTACTACTACTACTACATGGCTGGGGAAGCACAGGCTGAAATACCCACTTTGCCATAAAGCTCACTGGGTGACCAACTCAGTCCCCACCCCATAGGACCATGGTGAGGGTAAGACCTTGGGCTTTCTGGAAAAGGGCTGGAATAAAAAATGCAGGCAGTAAAATGGTGCAAAAGCCAGCTATTATTCGCCTAGAAGGGAGCTGCTGAGGATAGTTCCCCAGACATTCATTTGTGTAGAATGCTTCTTAGGGCCATGACTGGCAGGCACAGAGTAAATGTTTGCACAGTACAAAATGGTTCACTGCAGGTTACATGATCTATGAAGCTTCCCATGTTTGCTTCTCTTGAGTGCAACAAGTGACTGGCTGAGCTTGCACATCACTCTAGTTCAGTGTTCTCAACCAGTGGCACTCGAGGTGGTGTCTGGTGGTACTAGGGGGACCCCCAGACGCCTGCTGCCGGGCGGCAAGACCAGCAGTGCAATGCGACAAGCATCAGTGGGAGGCTCGACTCACCTGACAAAGCTCCAGTGGGCACTTCTTTGCATGCTTGGAAAAGCCCTCCCATCTACCCTGAGCCTCCTACTGGAGTTGGTGTTGCATCTGGCCTCCCAATCCAGAAGCAACTGGCCGTGATGACATGGCCAGTCACTGTACTTCCGTGGTACTTCCAATAGGTGGACCATGTGGTAATGGCAGGGGACAAACATTAAGAAACACTAATCTCATTTCCCCGCCACAATAGCGCATGGCCAAATCCAGCGAAAAGCCTCGGCTGCAGCAGATTCCCTCTTCTGAAGACATGGAGGCTGAAGCAGGAGACCACAGTGACCCATCCCAGGGCCAGGTGGAGCCTTCCCCAGCGGGAGGCAGTACCAAGGAGGCAGAGCGGAGCTCCAGGCTGGGACAGCCTCAAGAAGAGCATGTCCTTCAGCAGGTATTTGTATATGTCCTTCAGCGGGGGGCGGGGGGGGGGGGGCGCGGGGGCTTTAGCTCTAATACAATCCTGTATTATTTCTGAGCTCTGTACAAAAAACACAATAAGAAGCCTTCCTTTAGCCCCTATGGGGAGATCTCACAGCTCAGTAGTACAGCGCTAAGGTTCCATCTGCCCTTCACCTTTGGGGCCTCTTCCTCATTCCAGACTGTGGCAGTCAGCAAGGACTCCCAACTGCTGCTATCAATTTTTGATGTTGAGAATTCCTAGACCGACCTGTTCCTTGAATGGGAAATCCCTGCTCAGCCATGAAGCTCAGTGGGTGTCCTTGTGCTGTCTTGGTCTATCCCAGGGGTCTCCAATCATTTCAATATAAGGGCTATGTATATTTTACAAAAGGGACATGGTGGCGTTGTGGGTTAAACTGCTGAGCTGTTGAGCTTGCTGACCAGAAGATTAGCAGTTCAAGACCACGCGACAGAGTGAGCTCCCATCATTTGTCCCAGCTCCTGCCAAACTAGCAGTTCAAAAGCATGTAAAAATAATAGGTGCCACTTCGGTGGGAAGGTAACAACGTTCCCTGCGCCTTGGCATATAGTCATGCTGGCCACATGACCACGGAAACTTGTCCTCAGATAAATGCTGGCACTTTGGCTTAGAAACGAAGATGAGCAACGCCCCCTAGAGTCGGTCACGACTAGACCATTTGGTCATGGGAAAACCTTTACCTTTATATTTTACACATTTTCATGGGCTGAAAAAAAAAAGTTTTATTTATGAACAAAATTCAAATGACTTAGTTTTGCTTGGATTTTTTTGTCAGCTTGATTTGATTCAGAACAGAAGAGAAATGTGAGAATTGCAAGAAACCATGCTATGCTTCAGCTGAGAAATGTTATGAGTAAAAACTTCAAACATTACCAAATGCTCTGACAAAAAGAAATGTTTACTGCTGGTCAGATAAAATTGTGTGGCTATCTTCCTGGGAGACTGGTGGAATTAACATATAATAAAATAAACACACACAAAATGGGGAGGGGGTATTCAGGTCTTGCCTCTTCTGTGCCTCCCTGGTTGTGTGCTGAGGCTTTCTGGTTCCCCACCCTCCATAATGTTTCTGGGCACCCAAAGAGACAGATGGTGACTGTGCCGCACAGATGCACTAGAGGGCAGCAACGATCAAGATGCAGACTCGGTGCTGTGGCTTGGTGGGGGGGTGAGAAAGTACTAAGGAGAAAGCCGGCTGTTGAGGCAGGAGGGGCTCCCGGTTTGATGTGGTGTTCCCTGTTGCTCCACCAGCAGGCGCAGTACCTCTGGGAGCAGCAGCAACGCTTGCAGCAGCACCAGCTCCTCCGGAGACAGCCTCCTGCCGACCCACTGCTGATCCCGGCTGCCCGAGGAGGCCACCGACCTCTCACCAGGGCCCAGTCATCACCTGCCGCGGCACCAGCTTCCCTACCAACCCAGGACTCGTCTTCCAAGGCAATCCCTTCACCAGTGCAGGAGCAGTCCTCCAAGCCGTGCTTCACCACAGGTAGCTTCCCCCACCCTTCTGCCCCACCAACCCCTGGGACACACATTTTGGGGCAGAGCCATCCTCAGAACCCCCACACAGCGTTTGTCCACCTCTGTAACACTCCCCATGTCACCACACTGCGTGTTTCTTTCCCACCCCTGCTCGCCACCATACCTGGTGCTAGTAGGGGTGGGAAATACACACAGTGATATTTTCAGGACATGGGCTGAATTTTTGACATTTTTTTTGGAGTGGGAAAAGTCCCCCAGAAGTACTTTTTTGTCAATATCTGTGTGATTTCAATCGCCACGCATCGTTTCATCCTTGTGGTCCCTCCTGGCTGAAATACAGAATGTAAATTCAGGCGTGCCTGATCCGGTATCCACTGTTTCAGTTATCCACGGATACCATGGATACTGTGACGCCTATTAAAAAGATAGGCACATTAACAGATCTTTTTTTATACCTTGTTGCAGCAAAGCCATTGATGTTCCCCTATCTTTAAGAAGGAGTCCCCCGTATCCACGGTTTCAAGTATCCACCGTGGGGTCTGGAGCAGAATCCCAGCAGACACCAGGGCATGCCTGTAGTTGGTAGTTGGACAGTTCTCCACAATTCTCCCACATCAATCTATTTAGCTGCAGGGGTGCCCCAAAAGTATATTGTTGCCACTGCATGGTGCTTGGCTAAGTGGATGGGTGGGGGCCTATTACATCAGCTCTGAAAAATACTAATAAAAGATCCAGGGGTGAAAAAAGGAATAAAGTCTTGCTGTATGTCAATGCAAGTGCAAGAAGCTCCTATTTATATGGTAGACTTAAGGCAGTTTCCTTAACGATGTGTACATTCTTTGGTCTCGGCTGATCTACCCCTACTGCTAATTTCATTCAAGGCTGATATAAAAGTGCAGGCGTAGCCTGAGGTAGAGCCCACTCTAAACTGTATCCCTCCAGATTACATGTTGGTGGCCCATGTGTTTGAATGCTCCTCCACAATTCCCTGTACATAGGGAAACAACCACATCGGGAGAAGAGTAGTCTAAAACACTTCTCCCTAATGCGTCTAAGGTTTTCAACCTTAGGTTTTCAACTGTTGGATTATTTTTTTTTTTTAACGTGAACAAAATTCAGATATGCAGTTTCTCACCTGCAGCCTGAAGAAGTAGATTCCTGGGAGGGCTGTACCACATCCTGCTATGGTTTAGCAGTCTCACCAAGACCAGAGAAAGCAAGAGCTTAATGGGTGATTTAGTCCCTCCTTGTCCTTGGGTTGCAGGGATCGTGTACGACTCTGTCATGCTGAAACATCAGTGCTCGTGTGGGGACAACAGCAACCATCCTGAACATGCAGGCCGTATCCAGAGCATCTGGTCCCGTCTGCAAGAACGTGGCCTACGCAGCCAGTGTGAGGTAGGGGGCAGTGCAACCCAAGAGCAATGCTAGGAGGGTGTTTTTCTGCAGCTTAGACAGCATATCACAGAAAGTCATGAGCAGGTGTGTGTTATCACCTGCATGAAAGAGGGGAAGTGCTGTAACTAGAAAACCCAGTTTCTGTGTTTTGCATGTATTTGCACAGCTTTTCATAATTTATTTTACTTTCTTGATTGAGATTTGCCATTTAATTAACCTGGAAATCTTTGGGGCTTTGCTGTTGTCTTTTCAATAAAGCAGCAAAGGAGGTCTCGGAGTTGAAAGTAGGCAATGCTCAGCAACCCATGAGAACTAGAAACTTGGGTTGTTTTAAACTTAAAATGGGTAACTTCTGAAAGCAATTTTTTTTGTTTGCTTCCAGCCATTTTCTGTGTAGAAAAAGTTGAGCAGCAGTTTTTGAACTGTGGTCTGGGAAACACCACTGTTGGTGCTAGGTGTGCTTTCAGGACACAGAAGGCCACAATGGAAGCAATAGAGGAATCAACTGCATAGCTGAAGCCTTTGTAAAGTGTCTACTGCAGGCTGATGAAACAACCCACTTTACAGTTTAAAATGCAAACAGGAAGGCAACTTGCCTCTTTAGCATCCTAGTGGCTGTAGTAGAAACATACTTGTAACTACACGGCTCTTCCAGTCACTTCATATCACTTTATAACAGACAAAAATAACAGTTAAATTTTAATTAATTTCAACTTAGAAGGCTTTTCAACCATTCATTCACATGGCAGTTGTAAGGATGAAATGGTGGTGGAGTACAACAAAGCAGCAAGCCAGAACAGCGGCCCTCAGCTCAGCAAGGGGCATTGGTCAATAACTGTTGGTTATTGATTCTGTGCCAGTTTAACTTGAGTTGCCAACTTTTTACTGGTGGTGGTAGCTGTGCTGATAACTGCAGCTTGATAGACAGGCATGTGCAGATGATAATGCATTTCTCCACATTATGAAGAGTTTCACATGTACATCAGGGTGCTGCTAAAGACCAGGAGCAGAGCCGATGGTTTTTCCTGGTCAGGCGGCTAGCCTCCAGTTTGACTGTCATGGCTTTCTGCAAAGAATCCTGGGTATTGCAATTTGCTAAGATTAAGAGAATTATCTGATAGAGATCCCACCCTCGCCCTCCTTTCACAGAATTCCAGTTTCACCTAGGGAGAACTGCTGGTTGTTAAAGCCATTTAAGCCTTTGTTATAGATGTCCCTCCATTTTTTTTTTAAAGTTGTATTGGTTTTAAACGTAGGGTGACAATTGAGCTGCAAAGCACAGAAACCCATATCCCATCCTGAATTGGCGCACATCCTCCCTAACCCTCAGTGACTCATCGAAAAAGAGGGAAGCCCTATGCAAACATGCAGAATGGTATGGCCAGCATTCCAAAGGATCTCTTCCTTAGGCATAGCAGAAAAACTGCTAGACATAGTCCCACTTCTAAATGTTTATGTCAGGTTAAATAGAGAAAAGCAATTGAGGGATGTAGACTTAGAGGTGTAGGATACATAGAGGGCTGGCGTTTTTGTATTTTATTTATTTATTTATTTATTTATTTTGCCTGGACTGGCCCTGTGGATTTTTGAAGGCATCTATATTCGCTGTATGTACACATTTGGCCTCTCACTTCATGTGGAGGAGAATGTGGGCATACAGTATTTCCATACTCCTAATGGGAGAGAAGTGCAATCCTTCCAAATGTCTACCCTACATGTGTTAAGCCTGCTGTTAAAGGTTTCAGTGCATTTAGAAGAGTGATCCAGATTAACTGTGTCCGTCCCCCCCCCCACACACACACCCCTACCTATTTAGGAAAACTAAGCTGAATTCAGTGTGAGGAGATGTATCGGGATGCTCACAAACTGTAAGCGCACACATTTTAATCACATATTTGCCCAGCTTTGCCCCATGTCACGATTGAACCAGTTCGGAGGCTAGTATTTAAGCACTTCTCTTTTGGAGGAACTCAACCCAAGGTGGGTGATAGCCTAGTCTCCACTCAGAGGTGCTCTTGGTACAGCAGCATCCCATGTTGCCCTAACAGTGCATATGTTCTTTTTCACATCCACACTAGCTCATTGCCCTCTCCTCCCAGTCATGTGGCTGGCTGCCAGTGACTAAGGATGCCGTTTGAAACAATGCATTCTTCCACAATTAAATGTTCGTTCCCCAGTGTGTGTATAAATTGCTGAGTGTCACAGAACAGCCTTGTTAATTTAAAGGTTGTTGATTTGTTGCACAACTGAAATTCTCTTGCCCTGTACATACTGCACTGTAGTCAACACCACGGTTTATGAAGGCACCCCTTCTGCAGATGCTGGGCAGATGTGCATTTCATTTCACCGAAGTATTCACACATCTTGAGAAATTTATGGACAGTGATTTCTTTTCAAACAATTAGATTCCCATATAGATCATGTATACGCGCATTGCGCGCGCACACACACACACCCCTTTTCTTTACTTCCCCCCTTTCTCTGCTTTAAGTTCTGGGCACTGCAAGGCAAATCCCAACATCTTTTCTGTGATTCACTGCCAAAGATTTGTCAGGCAACGTGCAATGGACAACAAGTATCCTAATGTAATTTTCCCGGCTAGGGATGTAGACAGGGAGGGAGTTGTGGCTGCCTAGCAACTGTAGTACATGCTTCCTGACCAAACAAAACTGATTGCTGAGTATGTTCCGTGGTTGCTGGGCAATGGCACTGTGCTTTCTCCATGCCCCAGAAGTGGCAAAATGGTCAGCTGTGTTGGCGGTAGGTGAAGTGCAGAAAGAAATATGCAAGGACCACTGGCAGGAAAAAAAGGAGGAAGGTGGAGACAGGATTTTTGGGGCTGCTCTTGTATAGTTCCTGCTTCAGGAGAGTTTCTGGAGGAGAATTCCCCAGTAGACTGTGTGCTATGAGCCATATCGATCTTCATCTCACTCTGCCGCTCTTAAAGCACCCAACTTGTTAAGCCTGCAGTGTCCTCCAGTCCTGTCCTTGCCTTGCAATAAGGCCCCCTCTGTGGGAGAGGAAGAAAAGTCCTAGAGCAGTCAGAAAGCATGACCCTAAAGTAAGATCAAGACACAGGTGTGTTGGACTCCCAAGCATTAGAGGCACTTGTGTCACTAGGTGTACAGGTCATCATTCTTCATCGTTCACCTTCTTCAGATAGTCACAGGTGCTCCCTCACAGGCCCCCCACAATATCGGGGGCAAGGGTGACACCATGGCTCGGCTCTCTCCGACTCCTGCGGCCTCTGTCTGTTTGCCAGTGTCTCCGGGGACGCAAGGCCACGCTGGAGGAGCTGCAGTCAGTTCACACCGAACGGCACGTGCTGCTGTATGGCACCAACCCCCTCAGCCGCCTGAAGTTGGACAATGGAAAATTGGCAGGTAGGAGTTTCTGTGATGTCATCTCTCGCCCACTGTCCCAGTCTGGGATGAACCGGAGAGGAAAGGGTATCTCAGCTGGCCAAGACATTTCTGCCTGTACCCAGCAGGGAGAGGGGGAGGGGAATATTCTCCCATCTTCCCCATCTAACCTTTACAAGTTTGCTCCACTGATGATCGCCTCCCACAGGAGGCCCAACACTGGCGGGTGGACAGATGTTTGGGTTTCAACCATTTTGTTGCAGGAGGGCAAGCGTAGGGCAAAATGGTTGTTTTTGGGAGGAGGTACCCCACAAAACATCCTTTGGGTGTTGCCCCTGTGAAGAGGGGAGAAACTGGCTTTGAACCAATTTTTACTGTCCTGAAGTGCCTCAAGGAACACTGGGAATTGTAGTTTTGTGAGGATGCTGAGAGTTCTCTGTCACTGTGGCAACCCTGTGGCTTCCTTCCAGGATTATAATACCCAGGGTTCCTTGGGGAAGCCTCCGCAGTTGAACTGCTTTGCATTTTGTAACATAGCCATACCTCTTGCTCATGTTCTCTTTCCTCTCTTGCAGGAATCCTGTCCCAGCGGATGTTTGTCATGCTGCCCTGTGGTGGAGTCGGGGTAAGCACCTTCTGCGGGAGGCAAGCGTGCTCCTATCAAAGATGCTTGCCAAAACAGCTAGGGGCCCTTCCTTCTAAAGTCATCTACTGAGCTTTACTTGGAACAACAGGAAGTGGGTGGAAAATCTGATGGAAACATCCAAGGGCATCATGGGGAGTTTTAGCCCTTGCAGTTGCTCAGTGATCCAGCAACAACTCACCAGGGTGGTCAGGGGTCTAAACTGGACCCACAAAAGTTGAACCATTGCAAGCAAGTGTAGAAATACCCGCAAACCCGAACTGGAATCAGCACTGGGTTGTGCTCTTTCCAGTTCAGGCTGAACTGGCTTTAGACTAGAAGTGCGATGGAACCATCGGTGGGCAGGTAGAGCATTTCCTAAAAAGGTGTTCCTCCCCATGCTGGGCTTTGCCACATGCCGAATACTATCCCAGCGTTTAGCAGCCAGGTACTTCCTTGGTCATACTGCAACACTTTGGAGGCCCCTGTGTGTGTGTGTTGGATGAGACCTTTCAGGCTTTCTAGGCTCCTTTTCAGAGTCATCCATATCTGCTCAATTCAGAAACCTCCCCAAAGTGCTGATGTTAAAAAAAAAACCAAAAATCTGGTTCGACAACAGTGTTTCTAAAGCAGAACAAAATGATTGGGCCTTCGCAGAGGCAAGTCTCCAAAGTGGCCCCTCCCTCCTTTGGTGGGTCCCATGCACTTTCTCAGCCTTCAAAGCTTATTTCCGGCTTCTTACTGAAGTGGGGCACTTCTGCTGCCCCAGTTTGCAGAAGGGGATTTGTGCAATTGAATGATCATGCTGAGGAAAAATGTAACCCCCCACCCCACCCCCATGCAGAAAACTAGCCTGCCAGGGAGATGGGTTTTAGTCTAGCTGTCTGCCTTTCATCCTTTCCTTGGCATCCCTTGCCTCAGGGCGATCTTTGAGATGGCATATAATGGCACTGCAGTATCTAGGTCTGGGGCAAAGAATAGCATGGGAGAGACCTACCAGGTTTAACGTGGAGACCATGTTTCCTCAGGGAGGGAAATAGGGTTAGGTTGGGGGAATCTCCCCACTCCCTCCTCCTCTCTGTCTCTTGTGTCCCTCCCCACTGGGCTCTCTGCCTTGTTCACTTTCGTTCATCACCTTCTTGCGTGCCTCCTCTCTCTCTTCCTCTCTTTTTTTTTTCTTGCTCTCTTTTCCAGGATGCTGCCTCCCAGCCCAGCCCTGTTCTCCTTCTCTTCACCTCTTGCTCTCTCTCTCTCTCTTCCTCTTGCGCTCTCTACCTTCATCCCTTTTTTCCCTTCCCTTGCCCTTACTGCTCTTCCCCTTCCCCTGCACCCGGAGGAGAGAAAAAGAGGGAGAGCGAGCGCGCCTGGAGCAGTAAGACAGAAGGGGGGTTCTGCTCACACATGGAGTTGATCAGAAGAGAATCTCTGAGGTTTTCCGGCTCTTACTTTGCCGATGACGTGATCCTGATCAAACCAAGATGTTTGTTTTTGAAAAATCAAATAGAATCAAGAAGGTAAAAAGAATGGGCTCTTCCTGTCCCCACTTCTTCCCAGCCCTTGTTGCCCGGGGGAGGGACGCAACAGGCAAGTTGCGAGACAGCACTGTTGTAACATGGGGTTAGTGCTGGTTCTGTTAAGCCCCACAAAATGTGGTCTGTTTGGGGACAATGGGGGACAATTCTGGCCATCTTCTTGTTATGTTGTATGATTGGTTAATTAGAACTTGTCACATGCAGGATGCTGTGTGACTCTCCTTCACAACGGCACAGTGAGGTATATCTTTAAATTTCCATCTTACAAATGGGGAATGGAGTCTGGAAAATAAGTTGCCCAAGTCCTTTCTGTGGACCACAGACTGAGTTCCAGGTTCAGGTCCAAGATTCATGCTCTGTCCAGTGCTCTTTCCACTGGCCTTGTAGCTCTCCATTCCCTGTGTGTGTGTGTGCGCGCGCACGTGCGTGCAGACACACGCAGCCATTGGCCATATTTTGGAATATCAGTTACTGTGCTTATAAAATGCAGATCTCTGAAAGGCAGATCTGGATAACCGTGGCCTGTCTTCTCCTGCATCCAGGTTGACAGTGACACCATATGGAATGAGCTGCACTCCAGCAATGCTGCGCGTTGGGCAGCCGGCAGTGTCACTGAACTGGCCTTCAAAGTGGCTAGCAGGCAGCTCAAGGTAAGAGGCAACAGGATTGTTTCACCAATTCAGGGGGTGGACAATGGGGGCAAGTACATAGTACCTGCTGCAGAATTTTGGCCTTCTGAGAATCTTGGGACAAGATTGTGTTTGGTCAGATAATGAGAATATTGTGGTAGGGGGAAATTGGCAAGGATAACTTCACCTCACACATACATGCATGCACACACCTATGAATTCCTCCCTGCAAATGACCCCCATGCCCCATCTTGCACTAAATAATTTTTTTCCCCCAGCTGGATCTCCTTCTGGTTCTGGATCCTGGCTGGGGATAACAGTTCAATATGGCTGTACATTTCTAAGGGGAAATTATCAAGTGAGTAGGGGAGTATGTGCCCATTCCCACCCACCAGTTCTTCTATGAAGTGCCTGCCCCCTCACATATTGATTGTGTCTCGGCATCCACAGGGTTTCGTTTCCACAACTTCCACGGATGCCGGAAACTAAGATGATTAAATCCATGGTCTGACCCACAAGAGGATTTCCTGGATGCGACTCGAGGTTGCATCCAGGAGGTCTTCGGAGTCACAGGAAGACCACACGTGGCTTGCCTCAGCCCTTTTAACAGGGACTTCCGGTTTTCACAAAATCCAGAAGCCCCTGTTTAAAAGGCTCCAGATGGCCTTCTGAGCCAAGGGGAAGGCACATGTGGCCTACCACGATTCAAACAACCTCCTAGACACAACCTCCTGTCACATGTGGGAGGTCCTCAGCCTTGGCGGTGAAATAAATCTGTGGCAATATAACAAGGCGCCACTGTATATGTACAGGGAAATGGATCTATTTGCTTGTATTGCTGGTGCCAGAAGGCAAAATGAAAAATGTCCAAGGACATGGGCTGCATGCACATATGGGAGAGTGCCTGTTCAGGTGTAGCTAATGAAAGTGTAGCCCAGTTTGGAAGGCGAAGTGATGTCACAACAGGAAGTGACATCACAGTTGTATTTTCATTTTTTTTCATTTTTGCCCTAATATTTGATAGAATTCATATATTCCAACGCAGTTTGTTTCATTGCATTCAGCATTAATATAAGTTACCTTTTCAATAATAGTACATGATGGTATTTGTCCTTACCAAGTTTTCACAATTTTGGCCACTAATGTCAAACTCAGTTTGTTGCCCCACCCCAAAGCTTGTTGCTTGGTGCAGTTGCACCCCCCCTTGCACTTCTTTAGCTACGCCCCTGGGTCAGGCCCTGGTAATTGCATAGAGACGGACATGAAGACCAGGTGTGACGATCAAAATGTGACACAGATTACATGTTATGACTATGAAACATGTCAGAATGGACAAGAGATGATTTTCACAGATGTGTAGGCTGACTGTGTCTGTCTTGCATGTTTCCAGTCCATATTGTGGCAGAAAAAAAACTGGAACAGTGGCATTCCTCGAAGGGGGAAAACCCTGTTTTTTTGGCTTCTGAACACCTGTGTAAAGCCGTCCCTCCCACCTGCCTTCAAAGCCATTTGCAGCAGAAGCGTCACCTCTGCTTTGCTTTTGCAGCCGCAGATGACTCTGAAGGCGGTGGGGGGCTGCTTTACACAGGCATTCAGGACCCTGAAAAACATAGTGTTTTGCCGCCACTGGTGTGGAAAAGGCCACTTTCCAGGCCACTGCTGGAATGACAGGGAGCAGATGGGATTCAGCATCAGCTTTTGTGAATGCTGTCTGAACTACTGTTTTTAGGCTACAAGAGGGCATAGTTGAGCTGAAATTGATGGGAGTCAGGGTGGCACTTGTGGCTTTTCTTAAGGACCTACTGTACCTCCCCCCTTACAGTTTCAGAATTTTATTTTCTCTCAAATTTCCTTGTCAAAAGTTAATTATTGTAACAATCTAAATTTTGAATGGCACATGCAGAACTGTGCATATATTTAGAAAGAGATGTGATCCTGATGAGCGTAATTAGACTTCCCTCTAGCTGAGTTTTTATGTTTGTTTTGAGTGTAGCACGCTGAGGACAGAGTAGGATTTTTAGTAGACCTGCAGTGAAACATTTCTGCCTATTAAGCTCTTCTAGGAGGTTCCCATTCAAATTCTGTCCTTCAGAGAAGTCAGACCCACAGTTGGAAGGAGCAGGACTTTTTCAGTAGGGATTGTGAGATTTTGGCACCAGCTTCAGAAGAGGTTCCTCTATGTCAGGTTTTCAGGAAAAGGCCCATTTATTTTCACCGATCTTTGGCACCTGAATTGTGACATCAAACTAGGATTGCAAACCATACAAACCAAAGATCACCTTATTGGCCACATTTTCCAGGCCTTATTACAACTGTCTGTTTTCGTTTCCTCCTTCATAGAAGGATCCAAGCAGTCAGAGAACATGTAGTGGATGTAATGGTGCCACAGTGCTGTGTAGCTATTTGGTTAGTGATTATAATGCTGAGGAGAAATTAAGCCAATTAAGAGTGAGAGCAATGCAATGCGTGTAGATGACCCCAGCGTATCAGATCATGGATTACCCTTACTCTGCAGAACAAACACATCTACTTCAGAGCAATCTCAAAAAGCTGGTGGAAGGGGAGGCATTTTCACACTACTGAAAATGTGTGTGAAAGCCCCCAGTCTCTCAGCTCCAAAGCCACTTTTAACTCTCACTAGGCTGTGCGTCTCTTGGTTCCAAATTGTTTTTATGTGAATCTGCTGTGTGTTCTTTTCTTTGGCTGTATAGTTTGGTAGCCAAGGGCAGGAGGGATTTTATGTTTTTTTCTGTGTGTGTTTTTTCCCTTTAAATTTATGTTGTGAGCCGCCTCAGGCTGTAAGAGAAGTAAGCAGTGCAGAAACAGCATTTGGGGGATGGAGGAGAAAAATTATCAGGAAAGTGTATAGGCCTACTCTTGAATTGAGATTCAAGATTAAGATGAAAGGAGGAAAAAAACAGTGTATTTTATGAAGAAGAAGAAGTAGTATTTTTATTTGGAAGAAGTAGCACAGTGCCACAGTTTAAAAACAAATTTAGAAAAGCTGTGTGTGTGTGGGGGGGGGGATGTTGGCATGCACACCAAGTGTATGGGACCATTTTCATAGTTTTATTGGAAGGTCCTCTTGCTCATTCATAGTCTCGGTCACTGGTTGAGAGCCTGTCTCACAACCTTTAGAAGCCCAGTTGGGGAATGGGGATGCACATCAGGGCCTTCCAAGTCACGGCACCTCGGCTTCGACGTTCCCTATCCTAGCAGGCTCGTTTGATCTTTCCTTCTGTTCTCGACTCACGGTGACAGCCATTTTTTGTAGACATTCCTTCAATCTAGGCTAATGTGCCTGTGTCCCATCCCCTGTTCCCAGCCTGGTTTTGAAATGGATGAGATAGATTGGCCCCTGTTAATTTCTGTCCCTGCTTTTGTGTCCTTTGTTAAGGACAATGTACGATTGGGTGGATGGCTTTAAAAATGGAGGCGGGCAGGTCCAGTTCATCAGCTTACAACCACAATTGGGCTGAAGTGGGTTCAAAACAAGCATAACTCAAAAACCATTAATGTCTGTTGCCCAATCCAATGTCAGTTATGTGTATATTCAGTCTTCAGTCTTTTATTATTCAGGAGGTTTTAAAAAAAAAAATAGCTGTGAAGCATTTAGTGTCACAGTCATGTCACCATGCTGTCCGGTTCGCTGTGCACCCAGTGGGTTTCTCCGTTTGTTTCTTGCAGAATGGCTTTGCTGTTGTACGACCTCCTGGACACCATGCGGATCCCTCGACAGCCATGTAAGGGCAGCACCTCCCCTTCCTGGGTCCCAGTGTGTAACTTCATGGTGACCTTGCCCCTGGAAGCTCCTGTGTGCTTTTAGGCTTTGTCTCCTTGTCTCATTTCAGACACAGCTTGTGATGCTGGTCTGGATCTGTGATGTATACGGCTTGAGTGTTGCTTATCTGAAATTCACACCATGTGCTTCTAAGTTCTCCTCTTCTGCAAGATTTCAAAGCCAGTTGCAGGAGGGAGAAGCACAGTCAGCTCACTGGTGATGAACTGCTTGCCTTGTTCAGTGACTAAGAAGGTGGCGGAGAAGTAGCTGCTGCCCTTATGTTTACTGCCCCATCCTATTTTGGACAACAACTGGGTGTTATTTACTCTGACAGCAGCTGCCTTCCAGAAAGCCATTTGGAACAACTGCTGGACAGAATGAGAATGGGGCAGTATGCTCCCTCTTTCCCCTTTGTACCAAAATGTGATAAAATCCTAAGTAGGCAGTACTTCTATTAAAATGGGACAGCATAAAATAACTTCTGAAATATTATGCAACAAAGCCCTAGCACTGACATACATGCTCATCACGTCATTCTTCAACATGTGTTGGTTCTCGGGTTAATGTGGGAATTGGCACACATGGAAAAGCATTGCATCTGAGATGACATGAAGGTTTCCTCTATAGTGGTTAGTCTTGGCTTGCTCAATCACACTTGCAAGTCACCTTTTGTTGGCTGCAGTGAGGAAGTGATGTATAAACAGATTTAATTCTTTTCTAAAGCCCCACCCAGACCTGCCCCAATGCAAAGCGTTTCCAACAGAGTTTTGAGCTTGGGCATTGGCAAGTCACCAGTGGTAGCAGTTCTCTCATTGCTTATACAATATGCATACCTCTGCTGAGTCCAAATGAGGTATAGCAATAGAATAGCCGAAATGCAATCCATGCGTTTTACCACTGAAGATCTAGTCGTGTATTGCTTGCATAGGACTTGAGGAATAGCTCCCTTGTGTGCATATTATGCCTTTGCATAAGGGTAGGAAGACGGTGCATCCTGTGAAAGCAGCTGTGCACAAGGGGAGGTCTGCAACGTGGTGGTAGAGCATGTGTTTTGTAGCAGGTCCCCGGTTCAAAGCACCAATACCTCCAAGTAGGACTAGGAAAGATTCCTAGGAAAGATTCCTGCCCAAACCCAGAAATCGGGTGGGAACTAGAGCCAGGCAGTGTAAAAAACGTTGCTTAATGATCTGACCAGGAAAAGACAGCTTTCTGTGCTACTGTGGAGGACTTTGGTGTCCTGTGTGAATGGGTTTGTTTGAGTGTGTACTTTTGAGTGTAGCCTGTTTTAGTTACTGGCCAACCTTTTTTCTCCTTCCTTTCCAGGGGCTTCTGTTTCTTCAATTCGGTGGCAATTGCTGCCAGGCAGCTCCAGCAAAAAGGAAAAATCAACAAAATTCTCATTGTAGACTGGGTGAGTCCTTTCCCTCTGCCTGGTCCCCCTCCCATTCTTGAAGGTGGTTTCTCAGTATCCTTGCAGGGATGTAGGGCATGCATTTTAGGTTTAGGGCAGTGTTTCCCAAACTGTGGGTCATGGCCTTGGGGTGAAACAGACACTGACAAGCTAACAAGGAAAATGTATTGAGCCCTATGGAAAGTGAAACTGAGCCACTTGTAACGTTTACTTGCAAGTAGGCAAACCTGCCTTGGCTCCTATAGAAGGCCAGGTGAAGGGGTGTGCAAGGCCACTAGAATGGTCTTAATCAGATGAACGTGGAGTTCAACGAACGCTCTAGAAAGTGACCCCCATTGTAGTAAAAAGGATGAAAACAGGCTTGAACAGCTAGAAAGCTGAAACTGTTTTTCTTAGTGTCATTAAGCTAAGTGGGTCCTGAAAGAGTTTCATTTTAAAAGTTGGTCCCAGTGCTAAAAGGTTTGGGAACCACTGGTTTAGGAGACCAGGCAAGGCTGATTGATTGAGGTCTGCACACCTTCTAATAAGCCTATCTTCACCCTTGTCTTTGCCCTCCTTTCTCAGGACGTTCACCATGGCAATGGAACACAGCAAGTGTTCTACAGGGATCCAAACGTTCTCTATGTTTCCTTGCATCGTCATGACGATGGCAACTTCTTTCCTGGAAGTGGAGCGGCCAGTGAGGTAAGCTCTCCTTCAGTGAGCCTCCGGTTTCCTCTGGAGGAGGATGTGGAAAGAATGAGTAAAAGACAGAAGGTGCCTCTAACTGGGGATGGATGCAGGCAACATCATTTTTCATCCACAGTGGAGTGCAGGCTCACTTGAGTGCAAACACTCACTTGAATGTCAGTAGGTCCCAGCCTGCGTCTGCCAGTGGTTTGTGTTCCTATGGCCAGAAGAGGGACTGATGGTGCAGATAATGAACTCTGTTTACAGGAGATGCATCATCATTCAAATGAAAGGAGAAGCCGGTAGCCAAAGAATTGGCTCCTTTAGTTCAAATTCATGTGCAAAATATGGCACCCACTCCACTGTCTGTCGGTCCTCACTGCCTCATAAGAATTGGCAAGACAACGCTGTAGAACTGGTGGAAATTTCCCTTTCTACACAGCAGTGAATGGCACTGGAGCCTTGACCTGGTATCCCCATACACCCTTGGCTCTGTAAAATAAGAGTCTCCAAGCCTCTTGTTATTCCACCTGCCCTCACGTCCTTTTTACCTACTTCCCTCTTGCCTTTAGGTTCTCTGCTTGTTGGTACTTTCCAGCCAGTTTTCCAGCCCTTAGCTTTGGTCCTCCAAGTGGTTGAAGTATTGGAGAAACCAACTCAACCAGTCAGGATTGGAGGGTTCACTGCCTTAAGCGTGACACAGAATTCATAGTCGGTGTGTTAGAGAAGGGACAGAGGCTGAATGGTAGAGCATCTGTGCTTCATGCAGAAGATCCTGGTTTCAAAGACCTCTCCAGGAAGGGTGGGAAAAGACTCTCACCTGAAACCCTGGAGAGAGTTACCCAGCTAGACTTGCTGACCCAGATGGGTCATTGTGATCTGACTCACTATAACACAGCTGAGGAGCTTCGCGTGTTTGTAGCTAGCATCCAAATTTAAGAAATGATTGTTTCCCGTTTCTATGTACTTCATCAACTATGTTCATAAGTTTCTCGTTTTGGGGATTTTTTTTTTCAACACACATTAGAATCAAAAATCCTTCCTTTGAATTGCTTGTTGAAGCACTCTTGGGGGAGACTCATTGTGCCACAACTCCAACTCTCACGGGAGACGGGGAGGGTTCCTAGCCAGGAGGGTGGGGAGATGAGGCCGAACTCTTTTGTTTCAAATCCATCATGTTTTACAACCTCCTTTCAAAGGGGCTTGGCGCTGAGAGTGTCCAGAGCTGGAATTGGCTCCCATCTGGTTCTCATCTTCCACTCCAAGCAGGAGATATCAAAGGGGCTGGAGGGGTTGTTTATGATGCTGCACCGATCCTTGTGAGACTGCGGCATATCACTTGAGGCCCCCCCCTTGCTCATTATGAGCTGTTTCCCCCACTCCTGCATCTGCCCCACTGTCTATTTTGATGTTGCAGGTCTGCCAAAATGCAGGGTGGGCACAAAA
Organism: Lerista edwardsae; assembly: GCA_029204185.1. Classification (NCBI taxonomy): domain Eukaryota; kingdom Metazoa; phylum Chordata; class Lepidosauria; order Squamata; family Scincidae; genus Lerista; species Lerista edwardsae. The sequence continues at coordinate 305,243 of JAJKFI010000197.1, read as the reverse complement.
TGTTCAGAGCCTCTGGCATAAATCTCTCTTTAGCTCACCTTGTACGTGACATGATCTGCAGGGGATGGTCTAATCCCACTCACCTGAATTTTTATTTTATTTTATTTCCATGTTAGAATATATGTAAAATTTCACGCCTTTCTCATGTCATCCGGGCCTGCTAGCTGCTTTCATATGGGAAACTGGCTAGGTCCCAGGGTATATTCAAAAGATAATCACCGTGGGGGTGGAGGGGGTGTCTCCCCATTCCAACAGCAAGATGTTATCTCAATTTTATTGTCACAAAGCCCAAGTACATGGCTATGAAAGCTTCCACTTTCTCCCCTTCCTCTGTTTCCCTTGTGTTCATTTTGTGTGTGTGTGTGTGTTCTTTTTTTGCTTCTAATTAGTTGTAAAACGTTGTGCACACAGGAAATGTATAAACCGTAATAGATCAGCACAAACTCCAAAAACTGCAAGGACTGTTTTGCTTTAAAAAATAATAATTAAGAAAACGTTTAACATTCTCTATTACAACAAAATGAAGATGCAATCAAATGACACAAATTTAAAATGGACAAGTTAAACAAATGGGCCATGTTAGCCAAATAAATGAATCAAAGGCATGGTGTTGCCCTCCATTAAGAGCAATTATATGCTGGGTATGGTGAGTGTGCTTTTAGGCTTGCATGTGCCTTTGGATCACTGAAAACCTTCTGTGGCATCAGCAGCACTAGAACGGCACTCAGGCTTGGAGTTGAGCCCTGTTGGATCTTTTTTGCAAGGTTAAGAAAAAGAAGTCACCCTTACCCCTGTACATAGAGACACAGAACATTGTAAATATTTTTAGTGTAACACATGTTTCAGAAAGTAATTGCATGACATTGCATGCCAAAATTTGCTGTTGCTTTCTGAAACACTCTCATATATTAATTTGGACTATTATAGCAAAGGCTCCTGGCAACAGTTACAAGGGAAGCTGTATCCCATACAAACTTTTTCCAGGCCCCGAGATCTTTGGGGAGGACTGTCTCCAGGTTCCACCATTTGGAGAATATTAGCTCTTAGGATGCTGGAGTAAGGGCTTCTTGGTTCTGACATGGGTACCGTGGACCACTAGAACCCTCTCCTTTCACTACCCCCCACAAACAGAGGCACCCATCACCTTTTGAATTAGCTGTAGAACATTTATCACAACCTTTGTGTTTCCCCAGGCTTTTTTTTGAAATAATGCTGCAGTAGAATCCTGGCTGCCCTGCAATTGCTTGCCATTCCCAGGATGTTATTTTGGCTTCGTTCTAATCAGTTTGAGCCCCTATTTAGAAAGGCATATGAATACATCTTACAAATGCATGAGTAGTCCTCTCACTTGCAAGTTTTTAGTTTAAATTGAGCCTGCAAATATTGTTCCTTGCATCACACTAGGCAGGAAATAGCCATTTTTAAGTTGAGCTAGAAAAGTGTGTGTCCTGCTACTGTATGTGTGGGAGGAAAGGAAAGAGAAAAACTTGTGTAGTGCAAGAACTTGTGGGGGAGGAAGGGTAAAACGCACTGTGGGATACCTGCCAACAAAGACCAGGCCACCCACAATTTGGGCAAAGACCGTAGTGTCCCCATCTGCGGTGCTTTATTTTTCCCTTTGGGCAGCCATTGGAGAAAGTAAAGGGGTGCACTCAGAGACATAGGGGTGGGTGGGGGAACTTACTCCCTACCATGAAGACCCCCAGCTCCTGAGAATCAAGCTAGTCCTTATCTGCACTGCTCCATCCTGGGTTCTGGTACAAGAAGGAATGTCGGGAACGGAACTTGGGAGAGGGATGACACCCTCTCAAAACGTGGCAGTTTAATTCCAACAGTCTGGTCGACACATATGGTCTCTGTGTGCGTGTGTGTCTTTAATATTCCTCTGAACAGTTGTGGGATCTTTAAAGACACATGCGATCTGTTCCTGATCCCCATTCTTGTCACAGCAAAAAAAAAAAAAAAAAAGCCTGGGCTGTCTTCCTGGTTCCTCCCACCCTAGGACATTTCTGGAATGGTTTCCTTTCAAAGAATGCGAAGATGTTAACATTTGAATATCCGCCTCCCAGGCCGCTGTGCTGTAATAGTTCAGGAGCTGAAAAATAGATTTAAGGGTGGCACTTGTTGGTGCTGCTGTTTTATTGTAGATCATCTATCTATATATCAACTCTGACAGTGTATCGGATTTTTCTCAGTCCCCTGAGATCATTTTTCTTGTCCTTTAGGAAATTTAGCATGGCTACCATGAAGCCCTTCAGTTGCTTTTGGTCAGTGGTTCTCAAACCTTTTCACACTGGGACCCACTTCTTAGAATGACAGTCTGTCCAGGACCCACCAGAAGTGATGTCATAGCTGGGAGTGCCATCATTGTGACACCAGAGCCTGCTGCTTTTTTGAGAATGCAGGAATAAATTGGATTATATCTCAGCCTTTTTCCAATGGCAAAGTGAATCAGAAAGGGGAAAAAAAGCCTATTTACAATCCTGACACAAGCAAAACAACCATATAGCCCTACCCCTTTCCAGCATCCCATCTTCCCATATTTTCAATATGGCTGCTCTAGGTGCTTTGTGACCCACCCAAAACTGGCTAGTGACCCACTGGTGGGGCCCCAACCCTCAGTTTGGGAACCACTGCTCTAGGTAGTCTGTCATAGATGTTCCTCTATGTTACACATTATGTTCCACATTACAGCAGCACATTACAGACATGCAGTCGGTGTGGCTTGAAGACTGACATTTCCTGAGATGTTTTGGCTGAAAGCTGCCTTCATGTGCCGCGTAAGACTGGAAAAACAAAATGGGGGGGGGACACTGCCTGAGGAATCCCTGTTGTTTCTCTTTCAGGTGGGGTCTGGTGCTGGTGAGGGCTTCACTGTCAACGTTGCTTGGACAGGCGGCCTCGATCCACCCATGGGGGACCCGGAGTACTTGACTGCGTTCCGGTATGCTTTCCTCTTGAGCCTTGACCACAGTGCCTATTTTTCTAGTGCCGACAGAGACTTTTCCTTAAAACTCTTGGGAAAGAACCAGGGGATCAAATTGGTGATATTTCTGAAGATTTCCCTCTCTAATTCCATTGCTGGTCTAATTAAACTTTCTGTTGAATGTGCGATTAAATCTAGATAAATCTGCATGCTTTACTCTCCATGGGATGGTACAAGGAGTTGTAAAGAGCCACAGCTGGGTGGGCATGCTGCCTGCCATCACGTGCAGACTTCCAAACAGTACCACCAAAAGAAAGATCTCAGCCCTGAGGAGTTCACAGCAGGGAATGGGGAAAGAGTGAACAAGAAAGCACAAAGGAGTAGAGCCCTTTGCAAGCCCTATTTAAATCAGCTTTTCAGGACCCGAGATGATTTTTGCAAATCTCTGCTCCTGTGCTTGTCTGCCCATAGGATCCTGATTTATAAAGTGGTGTTAGAATACAAAATCAGATTAGTTCTGTGATTAAGGCTTGAACTGTCGACTTCTGCCCAAAGAAGTCCAAGCTAAATAGGAGATGCCTAGCGCAGAACTGAAAGCCTGAGTAGAACAAAAACTTAAATCTACAGGTTAAACCTATAGCATGAAACATTGTAATATGTGTAGCTTTAATATGTGTACCTGTAGGAATATTGGCTAAAGGAGTGCAAGCATTTTTAGTGTGGGAAATGCATAGTTGGATAACTATGCATAAGTCTCCCTGAATCCATTGAGACTTAAGTAAATCTGGCTAAATGTAGAATCAAGTTGTCAATCACCCTTCTCTGGATTGTCAGAAATTGCACACCTCCAGTGGCATCTCTGGCCACTCTGGCAATCTTAATGATATCTGGAATACTGCAGAACCTGAAGTCGGGATTCTATGCAGCTTTTGTTGGCTGGGCAGACTGTTCTATCTAGTTTTGTCTGGTCTCTTCTTTGTGTCATGGTAGCTGCAGAAGCCCGACTCCTTCCAACGCTCTGAAGATCATGGTAGAAGCCACAGGTCTTGTGCTGTGTACCCTGTCAGGTGTCCACACCAGTTCATGGACCCATTCTCTTCCTGTGTGGCATTGCAACGCCATCTCCTGTTGCTTGGCGATGATGCCATGCATCTTCACCAACTTCTGGGTTGTCAAACCCCATGCTGCACGACTGTGTCGCTGCAGAGCTTAGAGGGAACACTGGTCATGTGGAAGAAGTCTATGCTGCATATAGGGGAATCCCCATGCCAGCACTTCCCCAGTTTCCTAGAGTTCTTGCACTAATGGGACTTGTTGCACTGTCCTCATGCTCAGTACTTACGTAGCTCTTGTAGAGTGTTCAGAACACACCACACTCATTTTCTTCATTTTTCTTAACAACAGTCCTGCAAGGTAGATCAGTATTTATTATCCACATATTGGAGATTATGGGAGTTGGCTAAAACTGATAGTGGCTTGCTTTAAGGTGTTTGGCAGAGGCAGGACTCGAAGCAAGGCCTTCCTTGTTCTATGTTCTTGTTTCGATGGTTCTCCCCTCCCGGATGCAGTGGTGCCAAAATAGCACCACTATTAGCACCACTCAGTCCAGGAGGATAAGGGAAAAATCATTAGCAAAATGCTGATGCAAATCCACGTGAATCAGTCTGGGGAGGAGGTCAAAATTTGGTGGCGGCGGCTGCCATCAAACCAACTGTTTTCCCAGACCTGATCCACTTATCCCCTTCCCCATTCTGCCCATCGCCACTTACTTTGTTCTGCCATCCCATTACCCATCATCTTACCTGGATTGATGGGCAGATCCACTGATGCCAGCAGGAAGTCTCCGGCCTTCCTGCCAATGTCCCTAGCAGTGCACTGAGTAGCATGCTGCTGGAGTGCCTTTACAGCAGAAGAGGCGATACGACAATGCGCGACCTGCATAGGATAGGGCCATAAGCCTCTTAGCCGCTTTGTTCTACTTTCTCTTGGTTACCTTCACAGAACAGGAAGGAACTGCAGTCCAGAGGTTCTCACACTGCAGAGCGACTGGGAGAAGAGTTTCTAAGAATTAAATTCTGCCATGTGCCCCATTGCCGCCACCCCCTCCCTAGGGCTCAGGCCTCATGAGCAAGGCTGACAGTGCTTGGCACAACCCCAGCTTGGAATCGCAAACCCCAAGACATGCCAAGGCTAGGCTTTGGCAAAAGGCCACCCTCCCACAGCTGCCCAGCACATGTGCTTTGATTGTACTTGAAAGGGCTCTATAAATAGCTTCCCCCCACTGCACACAGAAATGTAGCTCCCAGGCCCTATGGATGTCGTGCCTCTTTGAGTTGCTTGCCAAGCCTGACCCAGCTGATGGATGGCCCTTTGGGGGAGGCTGGGATTTTCACCCCGCTGGGCACGACTGGGGGGGGGGGCGGTTGGGTTCTCTGCAAGAGTTGGGAAAGGCATGCACAGCAGGGCATCTCAAAAGGAACTTGACCCACAGCCAGCTTACCCTTGGCGTTGCTGGGCATGGGTCCAAGCCTGTTTGCTCCCTTCGTATCCCAGGGGAGTGCTGGAGAACAGCTTCCCCATGGAAAAGGGGGTTGTGGGTTGCTTTCATCCAGAGGAGGCTTACAGAGTCTGGAAATGGCTCTCAAAAGCAAGTCAGATGACACAGAGCTCAGGAACTGTTTTGCGTTCAACGGAGAGGAAGCGGAGGCTGTTTCAGCAATGCAAAAGGATCTGGAAAAGAAAAGGAGGAGCAGGACGCCAGTTGCATATATGGGATGATACCATAGAAATCAGCATAAGTTGTAGTAATGGGCATGAAATTTAACCTTGAAAACCTGTCTTTATTTTATGTGGGGTTTTGGTCTGTTTTTGAAAAAGCACGTTTTTTTCACCCTTGTGGCTGTGTAGATATACTTGAATAGAATGCTTGCTGAGTCTTAGAAGTTGAGAAAGGGCAGAATTGGGGAAGGGGGACGGAATGATAGGAGAGTGTAGTTCTTGTTGCCCCAAAGGAGCCCCTACTGCTCCCTGTGCATTATTGCAAAGGAACCACAGGCAAGACAAATTGCCGCAGCCATAAGGACTAGAAACTTTCAGTATTCTTTTAAAAATTAAAAGTGCATTTTTCAGGAAGCTAAATGTTGTGTGCAGTGACATTTTCTGTACTTATGCAGGATCACAGCATACCCTGCATGTAAGTTCTGCACACAAACCCTCCCCCCCCAAAAAAAAACAAACCTCAAACAAATTGGGTATTCAGAACCAAGTGGTAATGCGACATACGCATTGGCTTTGCTTGCATAATAAATTCCTGTTGCAGAATTCTGAACTGTTGTCGTGCAAGGGAAATGCTATGTTTTGCGCCCAGAGTCAGTACCAGGAGTATTCAGTGCTCTGGCACTGTATTGCCTATGCTAACCAAGTTGTTTCGGTTCTGTGTTCTCCCTTTTTGCAGGACAGTCGTAATGCCGATTGCTCACGAGTTCTCGCCAGATGTTGTGCTGGTGTCCGCGGGCTTTGATGCAGCTGATGGCCACCCTCCCCCATTGGGAGGCTACAAAGTCTCAGCCAAATGTAAGGCATCTTCAGTGACAGGGAGTGGGGCAGTGCGAGGAACTCCTTAACCGGGAATGAGGCAACAGCAGTGTGGAACATGCAGCTCCTACTGTCACTACTGTTGACTGGAAATGAAACCATGTATTCCAGGATTACTTGAACTGTGAATGGGTGTGTGTGTGGAAGATTAGAATAAGTCTATATGGTATCCATCAGCAAAGACCTTGATAAGATGATTTGCAAGTGGGATGCTGGAGTCTTGAAGTGCACACTTAACTATATCTGTATTCAGTCTGGACTAACTATAGAAGTCACCATGGATTGGTGATATGAGGATGTCATCATAGATTGATCACAACAAAGATAATTTGTGTTAATCTGTATTTATAAAAGAGAACGTATGTATGTATGTTCCACACAAGCTCTGGAACGCCTGGAGCAATTGACACCAAACTTGGTACGCATATGCCTTACAGTCTGGCAACAAATACTGCGGGGGTAAGACCCCCCCTAGCACCCCTAGGGATGGGGGTGCGCAGGGGGTGCCGTGCCATGTAAAAATGATCGAAAATGGCCGATATCTGTGTCAAATCCATAGTTTCCGGGGTCACCGAGATGAGCGGTGACGCTTCAGACACTGTTTGAGTCCGGGTTCGGCACCCCTCAGCGTGGGGAGTGAGAAGGGGTGACAAGTGTGTATGTTCCAGCATAACTCTGGAACGCCTGGAGCGATTGGCACCAAACTTGGTACGCATATGCCTTGCGATCTGGAAAGAAATAGTGTGGGGGTAAGACACCCCTAGCACTCGTAGGGGTGAGGGTGACAAGGGGGTGCCATGTAAAAATGATCGAAAATGGCCAATATTAGTGTCCACTCCATAGTTTTCAGGGTCGCTGAGATGAACGGTGACACTCCCGATGCCGTGTAAGTCCACGTTCAGCCCTCATCAGCATGGGGGGTGAGAAGGGGTGCAAGATACAGTGCTTGGAAATAGAATATCTGCAGCACGCTGATGGTGGCGTAGAGGACACCATTTGATTTCAGATTTCACAACTCATCCCACTTCTAGAAATACTGTAGGGGTAAGACACCCCTAGCACCCCTAGGGGTGGGGATGGGAAGGGGGTGACATGTAAAAATGATCGAAACGGCCGACGTTAGTGTCCACTCCATAGTTTTCGGGGTCACTGAGATGAACAGTGACACTCCCGATGCCATTTAAGTTCACATTCAGCCCCCATCGGCATGGGGGGGTGAGAAGGGGTGAACAATAAAATATCCGAAATGATCGACATTCGTGTCAAATCCATAGTTTTTGGGGTCGCTAAGCTGGAATGCCTGGAGCGATTTATACCACACTTGGTACGCATATTACTTATACTCTGGAAAGAAATACTGCGGGGTAAGACACCCCTAGGGGTAAGGGTGGGAAGGGGGTGACCTGTAAAAATAATCGAAAATGGCCAGTATTAGTGTCGAATCCATAGTTTTCGGGGTTGCTGAGATGAACGGTAACACTCCCAATGCCGTTTAAGTCCACGTTCAGCCCACATCAGCATGGGGGGTGAGAAGGGGTGAAAAGTAAAATGTCCAAAATGACCGAAATTAGTATCAAATCGTAGTTTTCGGGGTCGCTAAGCTGATGGGTGAAAGTCCTGATGGCATTTAAGCCCAAGTTTAGTTGAATAGAACTCTGTAGAACCTTCTAGAAAGAAACCAATATGCCCCGGTCTTGGACTCCAATCAAGTACTTGCCATGATAGAATACAAATCTATTGATACCGTAGTAGATGCCTATGAGGTCGTCAATTTCCCATCAGACTTCCTAAACTCACTAGATCCGGCTGCATTGCCACCACATCGTCTTTGACTTACAGTGGGATCTCCAATTATTTTACTATGGAACCTCCACCCGCCAAAACTTTGCAACAGCACAAGGCTGTGTGTCAAGAAGATGCTGGGTAATGTAATTGAAGCGACTAAACGAGAAAGGGAGAGGGCGAAACAGTTTTTATCCCACAGATACCACTCATTCCGACGGATCTCCCCTTTAACTTTAAGAGATTGCAATTTCCAGTGAGACTTGCATTCTCGGTCACGATCAACAAGTCACAGGGGCAGTCTATTAAGTACTGCAGAGTGGATTTGAGATCGCCATGTTTCTCCCACGGACAACTTTCTGTTGCTTGCTCAAGGGTGGGTTCACCCAAGAATTTATTTATTCCTGTTCCTGGAAGTGAAACTGAAAATCTTGTTTCTAATCAAGTTCTGAGTTACATTAATATTATAGAGAATTTGTAAAAGATTTTACTTTATAATTTTTATACTGTACTTATACTTTTAATTACCTGTACATAAAATTACTTCAATTTTACACTATAGATAGAATTCACTCCTTTTCCTGTCTAATAGAAGCTTGGGATAAATAAATACCCGGGCAACGCCGGGTAAGGACCAGCTAGTCAGCTGTATTTGTGGGGAGGGAAGCCTTGGGCTGGGGTGTGGGAAGAGAGAATAACTAATTCAGTGGTTCCCAAACTCTTGGTCAGGGCACACCAGTGGGTTACTACTCAATTTTTGGAGAGTCACAAAACTGAAAAGGTGTCAGCTGACAAGGAAAATGAATTGAACCCTATGGAAACTGAATCAGAGCAGCACATGTGCATTTACTCATGAGTAAGCAAATGTGCTGTGATCTGCTTCAAAGGGAATGCAACACCTCCACCAATCTGATGAACTCAGGCACATACAAACTCTCAAGAAGGAAGTCTTCCCCCCCCCCCAAACTGACAAGGAAAATGTATTGAGCCCTACTGAGAATGAAAATGAGCCACATGTGCATGTTTGCTCACAAGTAGGTGAATGTGCCTAAGGCCACCAGAATGGTCCTGATCCACTGAATGTGGAACTCAATAAATGCTCCAGCAGGCACCCACCACCACAGTAAAAACGATATGAACAGAGACGTGAGCAGCTAGTAAAGTGCAACTTCTTTTTTTTTTTTAGTTTAATAAAGCTAGGTCATCCCGATAGTGTTTTAAAAAGTGGGTCCCAGTCTGGGAACCATTGAACTAGTTGGGTCTGTTCAACAGGGCGTGGTAAGAGGGGCAAAGTGAAAGCATCTTGTCTGAATGGGATGCTGCTCTTCTAGTCCTGTCCCACCTGTGTGTGCCTCAATAGCTAACGCTCTTTTTTCCCCTTTGTTCTCCCTGCAGGCTTTGGCTACATGACTAGGCAGCTGATGAGTTTGGCTGGAGGGGCCCTTGTTCTTGCCCTGGAGGGGGGCCATGACCTGACTGCCATATGCGATGCTTCAGAAGCTTGTGTGTCTGCCCTGCTGGGCAATGAGGTATGAGGAACCTGTGCCTGCCAGTCTGGGGCTTTTCATAAGGAAGCACTTTATGTGGAATTTGCTTTCAGTGTCAGGCCCTTAGCTTTACTACAGACGTCCCCCAGTATCTGCGGGGGATTGGTTTCTGCTGCTACTGCCGATCATGGAAATCCTACAAGAAGTGTTTCACAAATTCCCCCCTCCCCAAAAAATTCGCCAACAACTTACCTGAGTCTGAGTAATCCTGTCGCTTGTCTCCTCTGTCTCTGTGCTGCCTGCAAATGTGAAGAGGAAGCAGGTTGAAAACACAGCGCTTAGTGTCACGTTGTTTTCAGCTCTTCAATCCACTTCCTGTTAGCTCTTTCATCTTCCTGTTAGCGTTTGCAGGCAGCAGAGGCAGTGACAGGAGGACTCCAATCAAAGAAAAGTAATCTGTGCGATGAAAGGGGAGGGGTGTTTGTCAACCCCAGGTACAGGACCGGCAGATATAGGGGGGACATTGTATTATTATGCCATATGTATGTAGCACTTCACAAACAATGACAGGTCCCTGTTCCATGGGGCTCCTAATAAAACTGACACAGGAAAGTCTGACAGAGCGTAGTGTAGAGGAGAATGTCTCTGCGTTTATACAGAATGCTTGCTTCACCCTACTGAGCACTGAGAGCCCACTCTTGCACTCAGGGTTTCGTGTCTGAACTGAGGGTTTCTACAAGCAACCTCTAGAGATGTGACAGAGGGGCAATAGTTCCCCCTCCATGTTGCAGGTGTTGCGTGCTTGGTGTTCTCTTGGAATCCACATTTCTCAAAGTTTTGGAAGTGCCTGAAGAGATGCCAGTAAAATCCAAAACTTCTCCACAGAAGTCAAAGCAATGTCATAGGGCTCACATTTTTATCTTGCTTTTCCTCAAAGGAGCTTGGAGCACTCCGAATGGGGTTTTTCTTTCCTTTTGTTTTAGCAGTAACCCGGTGAGGCTGTGAGTAAGTGACTTTCCCTGAGGCCATCTAATAAGCTTCATAGCAGAAAAGGGATTTGAACCCACGCCACCTTAATGCAAGCCTGCCAGTGTTTCCCAAACTTCTGATAGGCGAGGCATACTTTTTCCCCTAATTAAGAACTCTACTTGTACTCCTGGAAATATTTACCTCTAGAATTTGAAAGGGTAAAAATTGCCCACCCCTAAGTCCCTGTGGACAACTTCAGTACAGTGATTCCATGAGTTGCAAGGCTGTGGCTGCTACCACCTTAGTACTGATTTTCGTTTGGTGCCTCCCTGCAGTTTCATATGTGGAAGTGCACATTTGCATGCCTGGTCATTCACTTGGACGCATGACTGTGTATGGATTGCTTTTGAAAGTTGAAATTCACTTTACTTGTCTTAGAGTAACTCCGTATCCAGTCATGCACGTGGATCAGGCTCATCACGAGAGCCTGCGCATACTCACACTGAATACTCCGTACTGAAATTTAAAATTTCAGATTACACAGAGCATGCAGAACAGCAGTTGTAGGTAACCACTCCTGTTTTATTCCTCAGCTGGAACCCTTCCCACAGGAGACCCTGCAGCAGAAACCCAACGCCAATGCCGTGCGCTCCTTGGAGGCTGTGATCCGGGTACAGAGTAAGTGGGGAGGAGACCCCTCACCCATCCCACCCCTGTTTCACCATTCTGTTTTGGGACTAATTCCTGGGAGTGGGTTCTTCTTACCCTTTGTTGCGAGTGTCATTTGGCATCCTAGATTGCACAGAGAAATGCTTTAAGGTATTGGGGCCAGCAGCATGCCTAGGGGGGCCTAACGTCAGAACCCACAAGTTGCAAAAGGCACTGATGGGTGTCCAGAATAGTGGAAACATAGAAAAGACCAAAGTGGTAAGAGATGGAAAGGAGGTCTACACAAATGGCAGATCACACAGTAAAACCGTATCTGGGCTCAGTCATTTCTTCTTTGAAGCCAAGCTTTTTGTCTCTTACCTCGCATCACCCCAGTTTTCTGCCTTGGCCCCTTTCTTTGTAAAAGTACTTCTCCTGCCTGATATTTGGATGTGTTCCCTTTGTCATGATGGCTAAGAAGTACCTGGAGCCTTATGGTTTTGCTTAAGCATTCCAGGACTGAATCTTCAGTCCTCCTCCCCTTTTTTTGCAGTCTCTCTTCCCATCCTATTTGTTATGTTTTTGTAAACTCTGAACAGGGCCTTGTCCTTGCCTTTAACCAACAAAACCAACTGCTTGTGACGCCTTCAGATTACAGGCGGGGAACTGCATGATGGAAAATTCTGCCATTTTAAAAACACATTCCCCAGGCATCGCGAAATGTCAAAAGGCTGAATTCTTCTTGACATGCTAGTTGTCTTGACATGATCTGCTCATACAGTAAGCTGCATATGCAGATGAAGACACTTGTCTGTGAAAGGAGATAATAGTTGGAAAGCATGCTCAAGACAGCCCTGTTTGAAACATAGTGCCGCCTGTGGCTGCACAACTCTCAGCCCAGTTCCGAGCTCCAATTCTGAGCTCCAGCTGTGCTGAAATGGCATCTACCAGATCCTAAGGGCACTGGGATCTCCTCGGGGGAAGGGTGCATTTGCTCTCTTTTCCCGAGTAACCATGCTGTGGCGCCAATGGGTCACTTCAACTCTGCACCTGCTACTGAGTGGGCACAGAGTCGAAGAGGCCCATGTTGGGCTTCCTGGCCTGGGTGGTGGGTTAGGATTCAGCAACAGAGGCTGCTGCCATCCCCCCCCCCGGAAGACGTACTGCAGGGTAGTGGTGGAGGAGCACTGCCCAGTTGTCCTTGCAGTGCTGAAGCCTGGCCCCTTGCGTTGGCCCAGCACTCCCAATTCCCCAGGTGCCACAAACGTGCTTTTTGGCATGTCCACTACACCCAGTACTGGCAATACGCTAGTACCATCAGTCCTGAAGATCTCAGTAATGGGCTCTCAGCTGGCAGCAAAGCTGCAGATTTGGAGGATGAGTCTCGATACCTGTAAAGTTCTGTCCAGACACTTCTCAAGCCCAGGCTTTGCCTCCCTATTCTGAATGCAGGTCCCCTTTGTGACCAGTGTGATAGGCCAGGCTTTCATCTTGCTGCTTTATTCCAGGCCAGTACTGGAGCTCTGTGCGGCACTTTGCTCCCACCTTGGACCATTCGTTCCTGAAAGCGCAGCATCATGACGCAGAAGAGGTGGAGACAGTGACCGCGCTGGCCTCGCTTTCTGTGATGACAGACAAAAGGTGATTGGGCCTCTTGTCAACCTGGGATTGTCCAGGCTTCAAAACCAGCCAAGTGACAGGGTGGTATCCAAGCTGCCCTTTGTGGATGCGTTGAACTCGTGCTACAAAGACAGAGCCGTATCTGGGTTGGGCTCATTTCGCTAGACTGCATGCCTCAGGCACACAGCCCTGCAAAGGCAAAACTTTTATTTATTAAAGAGGAGTATTTGATTGTTGGAACTGTTAGGTTCAAAGAAATCCACACAAAAGGAAGAAAGACACTTTCTCCGCAGCAAATCCCATCTCATTAAATGTTGGGAGACCTGCAGCCATTCAGTTCTGAAAAGCGATTGGGCAGCAGTGCCATCTGTTGGGAAGATGTCCCGGCTTCTTAGTAATCAATTAATCAATCAATCAAATAGTACTTATATACTGCTTTTCAACACAAAGTTCACAAAGCGGTTTACAGGCAAATAGTAATACTAAAGTTAAATGGCTCCCTGTCCCGAAAGGGCTCACAATCTAAAAAAAATATAGAACATCCCCAGCAACAGCCACTAGAAAAGACACTGTACTGGGTTGAAGAGGGACAATTACTCTCCCGCTGCTAAATACAAGAGGAGCACCACTTGAAAAAGTGCCTCTTGCCCAATTAGCAGGGGTTATCATTGGATAGTGACTCCTGTTCTGCAGAGCCCTACAGAAAGATCAGATCAGAAGAGGGGCAGCCATCGCTGTTTCAAGACCCAGAATAGGGCAGTACATAAAGAACACTTGCTTTGGACCTGGGAATTAGCACTCTGTCATGAAGTGCAGTGGGTAGCCCTGGGCAAGTCTGCCCTACAGGATTGTTGTGCCTGAGTTCCTTGGAAAGTGGACATGATCCAAATAATAAGCAGCAAGTCTCCTTGTTTACTCCCACCCCATCCCCACAAGAAAATAACCTCCGAAACCAAGGAGACCATATCCTTAGCATCTGTCTGTCCACCCTAGGGGCCAGAAGCAAATTGATCACTCAGATTTTTCTGTTGGTCTGCAGCCATTCCAACATTATTATTTACAGTATTTATCTACTGCTTTCAACATAAAAAGTTCACAAAGTGGTTTGCAGAGAAAATCAAATAAATAAATGCTCCCTTGTCCCTAAAGGGCTTACAATCGAAAAAGATACACAAGAAACACCAGTGAAGAGTTGCATGAAAAGATACTGTTCTGAGAAGGAGAGGGATACTTACTCTCACCCTCCTAAATTTGAGATGAGCACAGTTTGAAAAAGTGCCTCTTTGTCCAGTTAGCAAGGGTCAACATTGTGCATTTCCAACCTGCTCTAATCAGAAACAAAGCATGTCCATTCCTTTTGAACAGTCTTAAAGAGCCACCCCACTTTAAGTGGATTGTGATAGTCAAGTCTTGAGGGTGTGTGTGTGTGTGTGTGTAATGGTCACCTGGTCTCTGCTCTCAGTCTGTCTTTAAAAGGCTCCATGGAACACATTTCACGGTGTCTACATTTTCTCCAGTTTGTCATACAATTTAACTCTCATTGTTCCCCCCCCAAAGAATCCTGGAATTCATAGTTTTGTAGTGTGTGGAGCCCTACCCCCTTCTACCACCACCCCACACCTACACACTCTCACAGAACTACAGTTCCCTGGGGGAAGGAAATTGCTTTTGAATGGCTGAGGTACAGGTATGCCTTTAAGCCTATGGGCTATCAGTATCCCCGTGATAGCATGAATGTGATCCCTTAACTGTCCTTTCTCGGTTACCTCTGCTTTAGGCGGCAGGATGAGCCAATGGAAGAAGAGCCAATGAACCAGTGAAGGCCTGTTACATCTTCCAACAGGAAGGCACTTCCTTCGTGGCTTGCTCCTCACATCACAGTCTGGATCCCGCCTGCTGTGCAGTCCATGTTACCCTGAGCCGTGAGACTACGCAGAAGCTCTGCAATAGGGGCACGTGCCAGATCACCCGGGGATTAGTAGCTGCCCCGGGGAGCTGCCCTATATGGAACTCCACAGTACAAGGAGCAACCCCTGACCTCGGTCTGCTCTGAGAATAAACTTGAGTCACAACAGTGCCCAATGGGACTTGGGAGCTGAATGCAGACTGCAAAACTGGAGTGTTTGCTCTGACAGTGGGGCAGTGCTTTTCCCCCTCAAGAACCAAAGACCCCAATGAGACAGCCTGCTGGGGAGGAGCCACACTATTATTGTCCCTGTTTTTCTCTCTCTTTTCCTAAGGAAGACTTTGTCGTCTTATTCCGTCATTGCCCCCACATGGACGTTGAACTTTACTTTGATGGGAAGCCTGTGGCAGCATCTTCGAGGAGTGAGATCATTTCCTACTAACCACTGTCCCAACCCCACCTTTTTGTGGACCAGGACCTCCCTAATTTGCACTATATACAGATCCTACAGACGCAGACTTTGTCTACTTTTCATAGAACTGGTGGGAACAAATTGCAACTCCTTGTAGACTCAAGCGCCTGACACGACCATTCCTCCGGCATCGAGGTGCTCTGTAAATACACGACTCCATGGTGCTTGTTGCTGGCTGGTTTGCCCTGATCCATGAAAGCAGGGAGCTGCATTCCAAAGAGAAGACTTGGGGAGATTGGGGGGGGGGGAATAAGCAGGACATCCCAAGCAAATTCCTGCGAATTTTTCCTTTTTTATTTTTGAAAGTTTTCATTCCTTAGGGCGTGTTGGAAAAAGTGCAAGTGGTACCTCTTTAAATGCTCCACTTGTTCTGATGGGAGAATTCCTGTTTTTTGCATAACTGCCTGTCAGTCCTTTCTAATGCCTTATGGAGGGTTAGCTAATTTTCACCACTGTCAAGCGGCTGCTGTCAGAAGGACAGATTTCCTATAGTAAAAAGCACTTGTGTTGATGGGGGGTGGGGGAAGGCATACAGATCCCATGTAGATCACCATGTGCAACTCTTGCACATGCTTCTATTTTTCTGTGTGCACATTACATCTACAGGACAGCCCTGAGCAATTGTAGCTTGCCAGTATATGAGTGATAGCCACCCAGGACAACGATCCATGCGCAGCTTGAATGCTTTTTTACCTACATTGAAGCACTTTCCACATAGGAAGTTTGTCGCATTTGAGAGGGTCCTAAATCTCACTGCCTGCAGCCAGATTTGGGGCGAGGAGAGAGTTGCATCACTGTCTGGAGGCCAGGCAACAATGGGAAGAATGTTGCAGTGTACAAACCATGTATAGAAACTGCTGGATCTAAACCAATCAGTAAATTGAGCCTTTGCTGCAGCCCAAAGTTTGTTGCTTTTTTTTTTTTTTGTAGCTGAGAGCTAAGCTATTCATATATCCTGAGCTCTGCTGCCATTCCTTCAACTTCAGCTACACAATTCAGATCCCAAGACTCATCTTTGCAAAGAGTCACTTCATTCAAGGCCTGCCTTTTAGTCATCTTAAAATAACCTATGTTTATAAAAATTTGCACAGAACCAAGGCAATTAATAACTACACTCCAATAAATTATTATGGAAAAATCTGCAGCTAAAAGCAAAATTGCATTCCTATCAAATAAATCGGGTATACCTTATTTTATTTTTATTCCTATAAAAAAAAAATTCTACAGGAACTCAGAAGAATATCTTTTGAAGTTAAAACACATTATCGATTTAGATCCTGCTCTATCCCATGGCTCAGAGTGGGGGATATATATACATGAACCCTCGAGGGGCTCACAGTTTAATCAGTTAAAGGCTTTGGGAGATAAAAGAAGCCAATGAAAGTGCCTTTATAGAGGCAGAACAACATATAAGTGATTGAGCTGCTCAGTTCTGTTCTTCCCCTTACCCCCAAAATTTAAGAAAACAAATATTAGAAAACAGCAGCCTGCCCCCATAATCTGATGGAAGTAAGCGAGTGATAACCCCTCCCTATGGTTCATAAATTGCAACAGTCCGTCCAGAGGTGTCACCTACTCCCCAGTAGACGGTTCGCTGGGCGGGAGTAGGGAGTGATTGACAGTCCGTCGATTCACTTCCGGTTTCTTCGCGCGCCCCGCACGGCTTTCCCTCGCCTCGGAGGGGGTGCCTGCTCGTCTTGGGGGATGGGTGGGGGGCGCGCTGGGTGCCTGGGCGAGCAGGCGCCCCCTCCGAGGCGAGGGAAAGCCGCGCGGGGCGCGCGAAGAAACCGGAAGTGGATCGACCGACTGTCAATCACTCCCTACTCCCGCCCAGCGAACTGTCTACTGGGGAGTAGGTGACACCTCTGAGTCCGTCCATCTGACCATATCGCCTCCATAGCCTGCAGTCCATCACACACATTTGTGTGAGGGTTTTTTAATCAAGCACCCCATACCACATCATACATAATCCACCTTGAACAGCTGAATGGCAGTGCTTTCTGCAGGCAGCCACCTGCTCAATGGCTAGCCTTTGAAGAGGTGCTGCAGAGTGAGATGGGGTGGGTGGAGTGAGAGCTCCATTCCAGGTTTGGTTGTCATGATGATGTAGCTGGAGTTCTGCTCAGGAAGTAGGGAGGTCTTTGATTCCAGGTCCAGTGTTGTTCCTCTTTGGAATTTGCATCCACTGCAATTGTGACAGTGGGAAAAGGTGGTGCAGAGTGGGATGGGAAGTGTGAGGAAATGGTGTCTCTGGACTTCTGTCTAATGCCGGGGTGTCAAACACATTTCATATAGTGGGCCAAACAGTATTTGTGGCACCTGCTGGCATCATTAAGCAGATGATGGCCAGAAATAAGCACTTTTTTCTCATGTAGAAGCTCTGTAACTGCAAATGACAGAAGTGCAAATCTTGTCCATAATTTCAAGATATGAGAGAGCCTATTTCCAGTAGCTGAGTCAACCCTAAGTGGCAATTATTGTGCCTGTTGGAAAGGGTAAGGAAGGTGGTGGAATATCTCTTCTTTATGAAGGTAGTAAGTTGGGGTGCTCTGGCAAACCAGCCTAGAAAGGGAGTTCCCTAATAATGGAGCTGCCACAAAGCCCTTCCACACTCTCAGCTTGATAGTACAAGCTGATATCTGAAGGAGGGATTTGTCCTTCCAGGAGATGAACTTGCCAAATTTCATAAAAAGACACCAAAATGGTTTCCAGGATGTTGAACAAGCAGGACTGCTTGGCCAGCCCGGGACTTTCCTAGGCCAACCAGCGCTTTCCTGAACAAACCCACTGATTCACTGATGACCTGTCTGGCATTGGCCTGTTTCAGAAGAGGTCACAAGGTTCAGATGCTGAAATGGGGCAGAGGAATTGCCAGAACATATTAGGCAGCCTGCTGTCGGCTAAGCGGAAAAGGGATTGGCCTGCAGCCTTCAGAGGAAGGGACCAGAGCAACCACAGGAAGTGAGATGAAAAGGAGCAGGGAGACGGCTAATTGCTTCCAGACCTGCTGCATATATAAAGACATGGGACTGACTCACAGGGCTGTCACAATTGTTAAGATCCCTCGACCCTAGTTAGAAAGCTGGACTTTGATGCAAGTGGAGCCCAAAATGTCCTCATTACCAAAAGAGTCTGAAAGTGGAAATGTTCAAACATCTCATAGTAGGCAACTCCACACGTGGGATGCCATTTTGGCCAATGAGCATCCCAGCACCACTTTGCATACTTAGCAGCTTTGAGGAGGATTTGGAATCACGCCCCAGCTTGCCTTCGAGCGTTTAGTAAAACAGTCATTGTATGTACAGTGTATAGCAAATTTGCCATCCCATATAAATTGAAAACACATGGGGTTGAGTGCGGATCCAACTAGACCTGAAAGAGGGCCACCTGTGGATAAGATGCTGGTTTCTGTGTACTTGGGGAGCTGTATGCACAGTTGGAAATGTAGCTGGTGGTAGGGATCCAAATAGCTTGACAAGATCTGAGCATGCTCAGTACCTCCCCCTGCTATAGAATGTTGAAGGCGGCAGTTGACAGGGGGAGGACAATGGAAAACTAGTGAAGAGGAAGTTGGTTTGCTTGAGCCCTCATCCTGAAGGTATGACCTTTTTTTTTTTCTTGCACAATTCTATTTCTGTGCATTCAACATACAGTTATCTCCCGTGACCTACTTTGAAGGGAGCATGCAATTACTGGAAACAAAGCACTATTTGAAAATATTTGTGTCGGAAGTTACTAAATCCCAAGGAGTATTTTTCCACCTTCAGAAGGCTTCTGTTCCTTCAATATCTGCATAGTAGGCAGAAGTACAGCAGCAGTAGATTTCCCTATGGGGAAAGCTGGGAAAGCTGTACCAGTTGAATTATTGTGTCTGGTATACACCAGTTCAAGCCTTAGTAGGGCCAAAAAGAGAGGCTACATGAAGCAGTCATTCTACCCCTGTGAACTCTATAGTCACTAAGGCACATGAAATCTCACAGTTCTCCATAAAGCAGCATTTCCAGATAGTTGATGTCAGTTTCCCTCTTCAAGGTGAGCTGTCCCTACTGGTATCTTATTCAGGGGGCTGAACCCAGTTGTTGAGAAGTGTGCTTGTATTAGACTCCCCCCCCCATTGACTCTGTCACATTTAACATCAGCATAACGCACATGGGGCAGGTGCCACGTCTCCATGTTAGGAAATGCCAAAGTTGTGGGACTTCTGTAAGCCATTCAGAATCGCAAAAAAGAAACTAAAATATAAATGGTGGTTGCCCTGGCCTCCGTTTTCTAAATTGGTTGTGGATATCTGGCAAATTTAGAGGCTGGAACCAAGCTACACAGGATGCTCAGATGGGCCTTGTGTGGCACCGCAGGGGAAGGGCAGAGCGATCTTGAACAGTGAAACTGCTGGAAAGAAGAGGGTGAAGAGACTCATCCCTCCCATCCACACACATGCGCTAGTACTGTAGTATTCTGCAGCAGATTGCTGCGTTCTCTGTGGCTGTGTTTTGGAAAAAGATCCAACAGGAGGACTACATGTGCCTGAACGTCACATGTTCTTGGGTCTCTGTACTGGGCTGCCTTCTAGCAGAGTGGAGAATGGAGATTTTGAGTACCTTGCTTTAAGAGGGACAAGTTGGGGTAAAATATTTTTAAATCAATAGAATAAATTGGCATCCCATTGAGGGCCAAGAAAGTTGGGCAACAGGGCCAATCTTAGGAGCTGCAGGGGCCCAATGGAAAACATTTTTGCGGGACCCTCTACTCAAGAGGATGAGCAGCAGGGGTGAGGCATCAGACAGTGGGGTCACCCCCAACTGCTACCAGGGGAGGGGGCTGATTTCAAACCAATCAGACTGGGGTGGGCCATTCAGCAGGAATGCACTATTAGCCGTGCTCTCCTCATGATGTCTTAGCATGGAAGGTTCCATGCTGAAGCATTGGCTGCACAGCAAGATGCTGGCTGTGGCTGCAGATTTTCCACTTACTGCCCCAGTGTGGGGACCCCTCGAAGCATGGAGCCCAATTTGGCCAAATTGGTCAAATTGCCCTAAGGTTAAACCTATTAGGCAAAAAATTCAAGATAAGGTTCTGATCTCCAATGCTCATTGTGACCTTGGATCCAGGCTATTGTTCTGGATTAATGCAGAATATAATCTTCTGCAGATTAGCCTTCAGAATTAGGGAGGGGGTGGAGAAGAAACAAAGGCTGCTCCTGAGACATACTGGTTTAGAATGGTTTATATATACTGTACTAGGGGCAGCTGGGAGACAAATTTATGTGCCTTAAGAAGTAAAGGTTTCCCCACGATCAAATGGTCTCATCGTGATAGACTGTAGGGGGCGGTGCTCATCTCCATTTCTAAGCCTGTAGAGCCGGCATTTGTCCGAGGACAAGCTCCCATGGTCATGTGGCTGCATGACTATACACCGTAGCACACAGAATGCTGTTACCTTCCCACCAAAGTGGCAACTATTTATCTACTTGCATTTTTACATGCTTTCGAACTGCTAGGTTGGCAGGAGCTGGGACAAGCAACAGGAGCTCACTCCATTGCATGGTCTCAAACTCCCAACTTTCCGGTCAGAAAGCCCAGCAGCAGCGGTTTAACCTGCAGTGCCACCATGTCCCACCCTGTGCCCTACCTGCCTGCTTAACTGGGAGCTGGGAAACAAGTTATGTGCCCTACCTGACAGCTTATGGGCTAACAGGTCTCTTTGCTCAGGAGCCTCCAGTCTTCCTAAAACTGCCCCAGGACAGAAGGAACACAGACAATAATCAGGAAGGGCTGAACTCTGGGGTGCCAAGCGTCTTTTAACACTGTCATGGACCAATACCTTATGAAACGTTTAACATCATGCATGCAGCCTGTTCACAACCCATCAGTATTACAAGAAGACCGTGTGTAACTATCATTGGTCCAATAGTCCAACCCATCCCCTCTCTGTTAGCCCTTTCCACTTGTGTACATGTGCACACACTTTTCTTCATGATTTCTCAAAAAAACAAAAAAACAATTTAACTCAAATGCCTAATAATCTATTTTTAATTTCAAACTAGTGGGGGAAATAAGGCAAGGTATGATACCCAGAGAAGCCAATGCCCAAACCTTTATATTACTGACTGAGCTGTCTGCTGGCTTTCCACCATCTAAGAGGTCTTCAAATTGGCTCATATAAGACAAACTTAGCAGGAAAATAAAGCCAGAAATGTGGCTTTAAGGAAGGGTTTACCAGAGGAGACGCTGGTAGATGCTAAGGAAGAGCCACGGTTGGGGGGAGGAAGGAACCCACAATGGTGGCAGGAGAATTGAGAGAGAGCAGGGAGTCATGGTGTTGGTGTGGAGCTTCAGGTATAGTAGGAGTTCCAGAAGAGAAGATCAAAGGTCACCATCACCCAAAGGTTTGTGTGGTGATTGGTTCACCACTTTCTGTTGACAACATCACCTCGGCAACAGAGTTGTCAGGATTCCAAAAGCCAGCACATTACCTGATAGGATATCTTTTCCTTGGCAGCACTTATACCTATGCGGGGGGGGGAACAGTACCTGTTGGACTTCTGCTTGTGGAGGTGCAGAGCCTCTTGCAACAGCAACATGATTGCCCACCCCTGAGTGACAGATGCGGAGCAGGATGAGGAATGTATTTTTTCACATCAGGAATGGCCCTGCTGCAGGAAGGAGCTGTAACCTGTGCACTGTAAGGGCTGGTGACATCAAATGAGAGGCACCTGATTGGTTCAGTTCCCTCGGACATCCCTCAATAGTTTAAATGTGTGGAGTGAAATGACTTACAATAGGGTCTGTGCTGCTAAGTGCCCTCTTGGAGGAGGAACCAACATGGGCAGCTGGTGGCCAAAACCTCTCCAGAACTCGGCTGCATCATGCTAAAGAAGATGAGCAGCACAATCCTCTCCATATCTACTCAGAAAATAGGGTTATTTTGGGCAAGCTGATAACTCTTGTCTAGGGACTGTCATGGGCTGGCTGTGGGCTAATGAGCTGAGACTTAAGACTTAAGCCTTCAGCTTTAGAATAATCCATTCTAAACTGGATATCAGCTGGATATATCTTAGAGCACAATCCGATCCTGGAGTTAGGCCAGCAAAGTTTGGCTGGCAGAAAGGGGCACTGTAAAGTGTGTTTGGACCACTTTTGGAGTCAGGGTGGATGAAGTACGTCTGTGTGCTGGCCTCTCTGACTCTAAGAGGGGTCCAAACATACTTTAGGATGTCCCTTGTGCCGATCAAACTGTGCTGGCCTAACTCCAGGTTAGGATTGCGCTCCTAAACAGTTGCTGAATCATCTTTATATAGATTTTTTTAGGATTGTATTGTGTTGCTGGCCACACAGAGGGCATTCATTGGCTGACAAGTGATGTGGCCAAATGAGGTGGTAACCTCGAGCAGGAGGTTGATGGGGAAACACCTGCCTCCATCTGCTCACTTGCCTCAACTAACTGCTCCTCCTCCCACTTCTTGGACTGGAAGAGGAAGAAGGGAATTGCCTAGAAAAGTCTGTGAGGAAGGGAGAAGAGTGATGGGCTAGGGTGTATCTGCCTCCTCTTCCTTTTCCAGGCCCAGATGTGGCAGGCTGGCATACCACCAGGTAAGGAGGAGCAAGATTTGGCCTGCTGCCTCAGATGCCAGAAGCTCATGGCCAACCCTGTGGAGCATAATTATAAAGTGTTAGGGTTGGGTTTCATTCTGTACTTGCCCTAGAGAGGATGGAGTGCCCCCCTAGGCAGCATCCCCTTCTGGAACGAGAATGGTTGCCACATTCCACCTTCTTCTCATACATTGTTCACCAACTCTTGGTGTCTTTGTCGTTCTGCAGGTAGTTTACAAAGTCGGCAAATAAGACAAGGGTTTGGCTAAAGATTCTTTGTCATTGTTAACTTCAAATAAAAACCAATTTACATATGACTGGACAGCTGCCCTGTTTCAGGCTGGTGCCATCCACAAAACAAACAATTGGAAATGATCACAGTTGTCAAACAACTCGCTTTGCGTTATTTGCGGCGATCAATTGTGTTCGCAAAGAGTGTTTCTTTAAAAAACCACACATTCCATTTGTACCGCTTTAACTGCCATGAAATCCCTCAAAGCAGTCTGCGAACTGTGGCATGTAAGGATGCTCAGAATTGATGGAGAGAAGTTTCAAAAACCCCACACAGAACACAGTTCCCAAGGTTCTCTGGGGAGAGTGAAAGAGCAGCAGAGCTGATATATCTAAAGAGCATCATTCTCTCTCATCATGGATCTTTTTCTTTATGCAACCTACGCAACATGCTCTGTCCAACATCCAGGTTGACTTGGGATGCTCAGTGGTTACTTGCAAGGAAAAACAAAATGTTTCTGTTTTCAGAGGAGCTCAATGAAGCATAAGTGTTCTGCATATAATGGAGGATTGGATTTGCACTGGGAAGAGGTCTGAGAAGGCAACTAGATTTAACCTTTACTGCAACTTGAATTGTGTTTTACAGGGAAGGATTTGGAGCGGGAAATTCAAATCACCAACACCAAAGTGAAGGGTGTGTGGTGTGTGCATGTACATGCGCAAGACTCGAATTGTTGAAATTTTGTTCCTTTAAAATACCCAATGAGATCCCTGAACTGCAGCTTTGATCCTTTTGGAATTGTTAAAACTGGAAAACTGATTAAGGGCACATTCCTAACCTGGAGTTAGGCCAGCAAAGTTTGGCCAGCACAAGGGACACAGTAAAGTATGTTTGGACCACTCTCAAAAGGCCAGCACACAGACGTGCGCCATCCTCCAAGTGGTCCAAAGGCGCTTTACAGTGGCTCTTGCGTCAGTCACACTTTGCTGGCCTAACTGTGCCAGCCTAACTCCAGGTTAGGATTGCACCCTAAATTGAGCTTCCCATCTGGAGGCAGCTAGTAGCTTTGCCCCCCCCCACATCTGCATTAGCACCATTGCTGGGGGAAAAGGGCTGAAGGTTCCCTCCCCCAGGCCATTGTCGAGCCCCCTCTGCTTTTTAGCGCAACACCCCACCCCCACAAAATCCAAGCATTCAAGGCCCATTGTTTGCTTAAAATACTGTCAGTCTAATTAGACCCAAAGCCAAGTCTTAATGCAAACTAAGGCTCACCAAGGTTGAGCAGTTGGTAGAACCTCTTTCAATTTCCAGCCCATGAAACAATAATCCTGACGATAGTGCTTGTGCTTATGCAAAATACACTTTTTAGCCATTGGGTAACCATACTCGGTACTCATACAAGTGCTGAAAGCAGTTGGGAGCTAGGCGTTGTGGTTAATAGATCCCCATTGAGCCGCAGTACTCCTCCCTTTAAGGGATGTTCAGCTCTGGCTAGAGCAGAGGCAGGGACAGAGTCACTTCAAGAGGGCTGAAGCTCTTGCAGGCTTGGGACTTTACTGCAGACCTGGCAACCAAGTAATCTTCGCGTTAAACTGAGAAGAAACCCAAAGGAGCACTGAAGGCAACGGGGCAACCCTATGGAACAATTAAAAGCTATTGCTAACAAACAGAGAAATCCTCACGTTATTTTTAACACTGCACATTCAAAAATAAATTAGCTCCTCCAAGAGTTCTATAGACATTGGCTGAGATCAGCTTGTTACAAGCAAAGTAGTCTGTGCCGGCTGGGTCACTGCCTTGCCATGTACACAGTTCTGCCCAGAGCAACAGCGGGAAGTCTGGATTCTCTACCCTGGATCCAAACTGGGCTTTCTTCTCCCATGGTGGCGGCGGCGATGGTGAGCTTGATTTTAAATTGGCGATGGAAAAGCATAGGGGGAGATGCCCTGAAGTTCTCGGAGTGTCCCTTGTTGCTCTTGGCTGAGGCAGAGGCTTGGTGCAAGTCAGCCTTCGTCCCAAGGGTACCTAGGAAAAGACATACACACTGCATTTAAAAAATCAATAGTAAATGTCAGGACAGTTTGAATGTGACATGAGAAATAAAGGCACCCAGAAGAACTCAGCACTCCTGTTGGGCCTGGTATATACCGCAGCGACCCACTTACCCTTGTCAAGAACAGTGGACGTGGCATTTTTGGTAAGAGTCCCTGGGCAAATAGCTCATCATAAGAACATAAGAACATAAGAAGAGCCCTGCTGGATCAGGCCAAAGGCCCATCTAGTCCAGCTTCCTGTATCTCACAGCGGCCCACCAGGTGCCCCAGGGAGGCATGAGACAACAAGATCCTGTTGCATCCTGTTGCCACTCCCTTGCACCCGGTACCAGTAGCCCACCACCTTTGTAAGGAGGTTGCACAATCCTTTGTAAGGAGGTTGCACAAGGTTGATGCATCACATCACATGGTTAAAAAAATGTCAACCAACCAGTGGGAAATTGCAGGCTCAAATGCCCTCCCATAATACACTATGCATGGAGAACTGCAATGGCAGGGGAAAGGTGAGGCTAGAATCCTGCCGTCTCCCTGACGTACTACTTTTATATGGACAGGGAGGCATTCTTAAAGAAACAGAAAAGGCTGCTTGCACATTGATTCATGTTTATGCTTATGGCAGTGGTATTCAAACATTTTAGACCAGGACCCACTTTTTAGATGGGCATTTGTGTCGGGACCTACCAGAAAGGATGTCATTAACCTGGAAGGTATGTTGTGGCAGGAAGTGACATCATCAAGCAGGAAATGCTGTCATTGTAACATAATCAATGACACTCCTGAAATGCAATTTGGCATTCTTGGACTGCAGCAATTGTACAACCGTGAAACATCCCTGACTGAAAGCAAGATTAAGGCAAAAATATTATGTAATGGCACTGAAGTAAAAACAAACATTTGTTAAAACCCTCACTTAAAAATTTGAACTGTTAACACTCACAAAAGAGTGAGTGTATAACAAGAGTAAGGTCTGCAGTTTCCAAGATGGCTGCTCCCAGCTTTCCACGACCCACCTGACATCAGGTTGCAACCCACCAAGTGGGTCCCAACCCACAGTTTGAATATAACTGGCTTATGGTATATTGATCCACTACTGTATACTGCCGAGGGTGGCTACAACATACAATACTATACTATACATAACAGAGCCATACCTATAGGGGATCACAGCATTAAATTTTGCAAGCAGCTGCTCCCACAATTCTTTGGAGCCAACGCAGCCTTTGTTTTGTCCTAGCTGCTGGGAATGCCTCCAAAGAAGAGGGGGAGTGGCTGCTTGTAAAACTTACTGCAGTGATCCCCCTCTAGGTATGCCTCTAGTATATAACTCACAACCTGCAGTCTGAAATGGTCCAGTTCACAAACACTTTTACCAAACAATGGACAGCTTCCGAAGGTCTTTGGTTCTGCTAGAAACTCTTCAAATTGAAAAGTGGCCGTTTCTGATTGGCTAGCCTGGCACATATTCAATCAGTACCTTTTTTGTTTTTTTGTTTTTTTAAAATCTAGTCCTTCTGGGGCAGTTTATATGTTTCCCCAAAGGAAATTAAATGCACAAAACCCTTTGAGATGAGAGATCGGCTCCTTTGAACTGTTTTCCTTTTGATTTAAATGAAAGCAGCTGAGATCCATGTTCTTTCTAGGGATCACAAACCAGATGATACCGTTTTTCATGATCACTCAAGCAAAGCTATGAAACTTTACCTCGCTTTTAACATTTAACTACTCCTAACTAGTGCTAAGTACCTCTGGCCCATTCTTTCACAATAAAATAAGGCTCAGCTCTCCACATCCTCCCTGTGTCGCCGTACCACTAATGTACTATGTACGGCTATCATTAAAGACGGGCACAAAAAAAGGTTAAGGGTGCAATCCTAAACCGAGTTAGGCCGGCATAAGCTAAACCAGCAAAATTTGGCCAGCACAAGGGCCACCATAAAGTATGTTTGGACCACTCTTGGAGTCAGAGAGGCCAGCACACAGACATGCACCATCCTCCCTGACTCTGAGAGTGGTCCAAACACACTTTATAGTGGCCCTTGTGCCGGCCAAACTTTGCTGACTTAGCTTATGCTGGCCTAACTCCAGTTTACGATTGCAGTCTAAATAGGATGTTTGGTTGAAACTCCGAGGCAGTGTGATGGGGGCTGGGGAGCTGTTTCAGTAGAAAGGAAAAAGGTCAGAAGTCCTCCAGGCTTCCTTCTGTGATGTTCAGTCCCCTCATCCCTTAGGAATCGCCACCAATTGAATGGGGGATGCAATCCTAACCAACTTTCCAGCACTGACATAGCTGTACTGTGCCAATTGGACACGAGCTGCATCCTGTAGTTGGGTGACAGTCATGGAGGTCTCCTCAAGGTAAGGGAATATTTGTTCCCTTACCTCAGAGCTGCATTGCCCTTACCCGGGTGCTGGAAAGTTGGTTAGGATTGTGACCTGGGTTGGTGGGAGCTCTTATGTGGGCCCAATGCGTGTGTGTGTTTGTTACCTTGAGGTTGCAATCCTATCCTCGCTTACCTGGAAGTAAGTCCCACTGACTATAATGGGGCTTTCTTCTGAGTAGACATGCACAGGATTGGGCTCTAAGCAAATGAAACACTGGCAGTCCCTCCCACCACCACTGCATCCAGGCAGCACAACTATCACATGATCAAGAGTCAAGCAAGATGCTCTTTCCTTGCATTGTTCTGGTTTAAGCCTGTTGCTTCTCCCTCTCCCTGACCATCATCGCTATGCCCCAGACAACTGGTGGAAATCAAAAAGGCTCTCAGTCGTGCCTTTTAGATTGCCAGGGATTGTAAGCAGCCCACAAGCTGCTAAATAGCCATGTCACAGGTGCCACGTGGGACCAAATGACAGCTGGCTGCTGAAGGATCTCCTGAAGTCTTTTTTCTCTACTTCAGAGCAGCTTCAGGGAGCTGCAAATTTCACTGAGGAAGTGGCCCTTGGGAAGAAATGTTATCCTTTTCCCTTCCCCCTTATGGTTTTCCTGATTGAAATTATCTCCCTTTCCAAGCTTGCTATTTGTTCAGGGGTCGTGGAGGCAGGAACTCCTATTGGAGTTAATGGCAGCTTCCAGGAAGGAGCAATTTCAATGTCAGCCGATAACATGGTGAGCAAGGCTTAAAACTTTCCCTTCCCCAGCACCACATTCCCAGTCAAATTACCACCACCACCACCTGCTGCTCTGATGGAAAGTACAAACACTGGGGGCGCAATCTTAACCTGGAGTTAGGCTAGCAAAGTTTGGCCTGCACAAGGGATACCGTAAAGTATGTTTGGACCACCCTCAGAGTCAGAGATTCCAGCACACAGACGTGCACCATCCTCCCTGATTCCAAGAGTGGTCCAAATGCTCTTTATGGTTTGATTGTGGACAATCCTAACCTGATTGTGATCCCGTCGTAGATCTCCCATGCCATGTGCAATTGTGGCCTTAAAGTGCTTTTGAACCTCTTTTGCTTAAACAGACCAGCAGCAGGAAAGACCAAAAATATGTGATTCAGTGTTCTGGCATCAAGGATGATGATGGTCATTACAATAACATTTTAACCTTCCTGATTTTACTGTATTTCCTATACACAGATGAATCCTATGTGAAGTGTGAGCCTCCTGCTGACATTATTCCACAGAGTTATGTACAATTGTGTTGACCGCCTTTATATTTTAACTTATCTTGTGCTGTAAGATGTCTAGTGGCAAAACTTTGTCAGTGTCACCAATCCTGATTTCCTTCACCCTTCTCTGATCTGTTGCTAGGAGTATCTTGAAGCCTACGTGGCTTGAGTCCACTATGCCACTACTCTTTGCAATTTTCAACCTTTTTCATCTCGCAGCATACTGACCAGATGCTAAAATTTTCAGGGTACACAATCAGTTTTTTTGACAATCGACAAGGCACACCACTCTGCTGGTGCGGGGGGGGCTCACATCCCCAATGGCCCGGCTAATAAATCACCTGGCCCCCCAAGCAAGTTTGCCACACAGCTGCATACCATTTGTGGTACACTGGTTGAAAATCGCTGCCCTAACCATCATCTTTGGCATTCTTTATAATTTACAATGGGCTGTTTTTCCAACCCTGGTATAAAGAACTAGTATACATCCTCTAGAGAATTGTCTAACTCAGTGATTTTCAATCTTTTTTTATCTCAGCGTACACTAACAAGGTGCTAAAATTGTCACGACACACCATTGGTGTTTTTTTTTTTACCATTACAAGGCACTGCTATTGACCATGCTGCTAGTGGGAGACTCACACCACCCAATAGCCTTACTAATAAATGACCCTCATCCAAATATCCACAGCACCCCTGTGGACCATTCGCAGCATACCAATGTGCCACAGCACATTGGTGAACATCACTGCCTTGGGGAATGCTTTATCAGTTTATCTAATATGAACACCTCTCCCAATGCGTTAGTTTCATGAGAGAACCTCTTTAAGGGCACAGAGCCCAGGCTTTCTTTGTGATGGCTTGAGAGTTCTAGAACTTTATTTGAACACCACCACCTATATACCAAGTGCTTGTAAATTTAAAAACAAACAAGCCACCTCAGGCAAGCTGCCTGTACCCACAGAGTTTACAATCTAAAATTTGATGGTAGAGACAGATGCAAATACAGGGTGAGGCAAAGGAATTAAGATGTACACAAAATGAAATCTTAATTGGGGATGTGATGGATTTTGAGGAGGGATTTGGAAGAAGACGAAGTGGCATAAGGAGGGATATGTAACTAGGTCTGATTTTATTAGCTCTTCTGTAGGCAGCTGTAAAACTTTCCATTTAGAATTTATGGTTAGTTTATTTGGAATTATTGTGAATAGTGGGATGGTGGTGTTAGATAGGTTTGCTACATTTTTATAATCCATTTTTCAAGTGCCTAGTTTAACAGCAACATGATCTGCAAAAAGTTGCAAGTGATCAAAAATGGTTTCCCTCAGTTGGTTTCTGTTCCCACCTCTCTCTTGTAATGGTTAAAGAGTCACGATGCATTTTCTGGATAAAACGCATGTTCAAGACCATTTTGAATATACACAATTGTAGCTCTGCATACTAACTCTGGGGCAATGTAGTTTGCTTCATGCCCTGGAATGTTTCATCTAATGCCATTCATTATAGCATTATATGGTGCTTATAGCACAAGACCAGACCTATTTTTAACACCATGTGTCTTATCGTGGTTTTATTGCATATATGTCTTACACGGAAATGTTGTTTGCTTTTTTTTGAAACCTGCCTTTATGCAATCCTTCTCTTTCCAGTGCCATGACTATTTTCCTCCTATATGCCTGAAGGCTTTCAGTTCAACAGCGTTCATAACTGAGAATGTTGTCAAAACCCTAATTAAGGGAACATACACATGTTTAAATCTCTGCAGTCTGAGCTGAGTTAGGAGAATTTGCTTTGAGGTGCTCTCCCTTCTAGCTTTACAACCGCATCCAACAAAATGAAGAGCATGATTGAACCAAAGATAACCAACTTTTCCCATTGCAATTAATATATGATTTAAACGTACTTAGGCTGGACATGAACCAGCTAATATGTAAAAGCCTAAATTACTTTGGCCATTAGCTCTCATTTTCCCCTACAGATGGAGGGCTTCAGGGGGTGGGGGGAAACACCCTGATTCTATAACAGTTCTTATTAAAACCTTGGGAAAATTTTTCATCCTCCCTTAATTTCCTCCTCTCTTTTTTTAAAAGCCATCTGTAAACTAGTGATCCTCACCACATCCTGTGGCAACAAATTCCATGTCACTTATGCACTGTGTGAAGCAGCACTTCCATGTGTTTGGTTCTGAACAAACAACCTCTTGCTTCATTAAGTGTCCTTGAGTGTTGGTATTCTAAGGGAGACATAATTCCATTCATCATTTAAACTACCTCTTTTGGATTCCCATTCAGCAATCTGTCTTGCATTTGGTCACCACGGGTGTTCTCCAGCCACTGGAATCTCTCCTAAATGTGAATCTGTTCCCGAGATGGCCTTCAAAAGTCAATGCTGTTGCAGTTCAAAAAGGCAGTGTGGAACAAGGCATCTATGCTGAATCAGGGCTAGGCATTTTAAAGGCATCAGATAGAGTACAGCGTGATTCTATGTATGTTTACTCAGAAGGAACTCTTGCTCAGCTCAATGGTAATTATTCCCAAGGAAGTAATGCCATTTGCAAAGTTAGATTTTGGTCCAACTAGGTCAGTCCAGTCCAGTGACTTTCAACCAGTATGCCACAGAAGTTTGGGGGCGGGTCATATATTAGTAGGGCCATTGGGGGAATGTGAGCTCCATACCCTCAGCCTTGTCAATTGACAGCCAATCAAAAAAGTGATGGTGTGCCTTGACAATTTTAGCACTTTGTCAGTGTTCCGTGAGATAAAAAGGTTGAGTCACTGGTATAGTCTATTCTGATGGGCAATGGTTCCCTAATAAGGAGTGGCCTTCCTCAGTCCTACCTAGAGAAGCAGGTATAGCCACTCCCAGAGGCTTTGTATGTGTGTGTATAAAAATAATTTTAAGAATTTTGCTACAGTATCTGAAGTTGTAAAATTTCTCAGGCTCTTTCTGCTCTTTTCTCTGGCAAGTGGTTCACCAATTCACTTCTTAACATTTGCATCATGGGAGCATTAAAGCAAAGATTGGCTAGCTTCCGTCTTGTGTGGCCAACTCTTTTTTAAAAAAAAAAATATTATTACTAGAATCCCTGTGGTCCACCAAAATGTGCAAAATTTACAAAGCAAGAGTATTGACTGCAAGGTTCACCCTTGCAGGGTCATGTGGACAAGAGAGGTACTTTCAATTGGCCTGCAACTACAACAGACCCTTTCGGGGCCAAATATCAGGCTGGGGTTGGAAGAGGCAATTTTCAATGGGAAAAAAATAGTGCAAAAAGAATTTCTCCATTTCTTGTGGGATGCATGCTTTTTAAGATTAGTTTAGTTGAAATATTTATATCTGAACTTTCCTTCTGCAAAAAAACCCCAAGGAATATTTGAACAATGCATTCCCACAAACATCTAGTTTAGTTTAGCTCTGTGTTAAGTCCCAAATCTGCCCTCTTACTTAGAGCGCAATCCTAACCTTGAGTTAAGCCAGCACAGTTAGGCCAGCAAAGTTTAACCAGCACAAGGGACACCGTAAAGTATGTTTGGACCATTCTTGGAGTCAGAGAGCCCAGCACAGAGACGTGCGCTGACTCCGAGAGTGGTCCAAATGCACTTTACAGTGGCCTTTGTGCTGGCCAAACTTTGCTGGCCTAACTGTGCTGGCCTAACTCCAGATTAGGATTGAGTTTTTAAGGATTCAAGAAATGCTTAACCAAAGTCCAACATTCTCTGTAAGAATCCCAGCAGCCAGAGTGTCCCTCCAGTGGACCCTTCCTTACCTCCTGATCCCCCCTCCCCAGTGCTATGGAGCCCACAGTATCTGAGGCTGCAGTCCCAACCACACTTACTTGGGAGTAAGATATATTGAACAAAATGGGACATCTGAGTAAACATACATACTCCCAGGTAAGTGTAGTTGGAACTGCAGCCTTAGATACTGTCATTTATAGCACAATCCTTATACATGTGCTGTAAATGAGGCATTGCTCATGACACTCAGGACACAATCCTAAACTGAGTTAGGCCAGCATAAACTAAGCCAGCAAGGTTTGGCCAGCAAACGGGACACCGTAAAGCATGTTTGGATCCCTCATGGAGAGAAAGGCCAGCACACAGACGTGAGCCATCCTCTCTGACTCCAAGAGTAGTGCAAACACGATTTATGGTGGCCCTTGTGCTGGCCAAACATTGCTGGCTTAGTTTATGCCGGCCTAACTCCAGTTTAGGATTGCGCTCTCAATTTGGATAGAAGTGGCAATGGAAAAGAGGTGGGAAGCTTGTTTATGCCAAGTGCTTGCAAAAATTCCAAAGTCATTCATAAATTATGGCTTCTGGAAATTCCCAAGCTGTTATACAGTACGTGGTTCAGAATCTTTGTGTTCCAAGATCTTTCATTGCCCGTCTTTAAGGGCAATATTATTTTTATAGGTACCCTCCCAGTTCTGCCAACTGACGTCAAGTCTGTGGGCAGATATTTGTGTGTCTATAAACCATGCTACAGTGCCTACTTGCTCTAGTTCTTCAAAATAGATTCATTTTAGGCATTGAGTCTTTTTCCTTCAGCTGACAAATTTAAAATACATGCAGAACAATGGTAATGCAGCTAAGCAATAAAATAATCACAGAATTACAACTGGAATGCCACAATTTGAGAAGATCTTGAAGAGCTGGCCAAATGAAAAGGACTTTGCCTGGTACAGAAAAGATATACATGTGAGTGTTGGAGTGGTGAGTAAATAGAGCACAGTGACACCGGTAAAAGAAAAACTTATTTTGTGATCAAAAGTCATTTACTACCATCAGGTTGCTTGCAACTGAAACAAAACGATGCACAGAAGGAATAAAAACTGAGGCTGAAGTTAAAGCTCAACAAATACTTTACTTACAATTCTTAGATGCCTATTTGTAAAGCATCTGGTTTAGGACCAGAGATTCTAAGAGTTTTGAAAACAAAAAACATAACATTTGCTAATTACTTTTGGTTTGAGAGTGCTAGTAGGAATTAACTGCTGAGAGAGCCCAGCAATGCATGCCCATCTCTCTAGAAGTTCAGGTAAGATTGCCTAAACCATCACAGATGATTGACAGGTTGGTAACTGCATCATAGAACACTCCTACCCACAGAATGTTGCCTCACTCTCTGTAGCTCCTGTAGCCGCTGTTGCCCTTATTTCTAACAGTGAACACTAGGCAAGCCTTCTAGGGAAAATGTTCCAAAAGTGGGGCACTACAA
The DNA here is from genome assembly GCA_029204185.1 of Lerista edwardsae. Lineage (NCBI taxonomy): Eukaryota > Metazoa > Chordata > Lepidosauria > Squamata > Scincidae > Lerista > Lerista edwardsae. Next base: position 271,130 of record JAJKFI010000197.1, on the reverse strand, counting down.
CCAAGAGGGTCTTAACCCCGTACTACTCACCTTCTGTTCACAAAGAGGGAGCACCTTGTAAAGGGCCTCAGAAGATTATTAAGGCATTCAAGCAGGCACATGCAGCAGGAATAGTGCTTTAGATATCCTGATCCCAAGACCTTATGATTTGATCATGATCCTGAAAAATGGGTGAGTTGCTGACACCCTTTGTGGTACTGCCCAATACAGTGTTTAATACACTTTTACCCATTTTCATGCACTGTTTAAGGGTTGTTTGTATGATATCATCACCCATCCCTGGCTAAAGCCTTACATTTTTAAAAGGGGAAATCTGTTAATAATGAAAAAAGGGGTCCAGCAACACAGTAACTGCAGGTGCATATGGTTGTCTATACTCCTGTTCTATCCTTTTTAGAAAGCCCCATAGCCAAATTCAGAAGACTACAAGAGAAACAGAAGGAGAATAGGCAGGAAGGTCTGTCTCATATCTCCCAAAACATGCCGCATCTACGATGGGATAGATCACTGATGGTGAGAAAGCAATGACCAGTTGGCGCTAGAAAGAACCCATCTGGAAGTGCCATCAAAAGCACGCTTCTCTTTTCTTCAGTAGCAACCAAGGGGCTAACTAGATGTAACATGGGAGTGGCCCAATTCGATTGGAGCTCCTCTGGCCTCATTCATTCTTCACTAAACTGCTACAGCAGAGGGGCAGGATTTGAAATGGCATCCCTAAATTTCCCCCTCTATGATTAATAGCAGTTTGGAGGAGGTCATTGGGTTTGTGGCACTGGGAAAATGAACTCAACACACACAGACACAGACACAGACACAGACACAGACACACACACACACGCCTATGAACAAAACTGACCCCCTGTGGCTCTTTAGAAAAAGGCACTGAAAGTTCTTATACGGAACTCCAGCATCACGTCTAGTTTGGCCCCAAGAGACAGCAACGTGCACCACCCGCGCGCACACACAAAACATTCAGGATTCCGAAACAGAGTGTGTTGCAAATCCCAATCCTGAAATGCTGCTTTCTCCTGGGGAGTATAACCCATCATGGACATAAATGTCGTGCCTTCTAATCGCTACACAGAAAGCTGCTGTTAAAGGCACAGTTACAGGGGCAACTGTGTTGGCAATTGTGCTGCCGCTTGGGAGAACAGCCTACTGGTGTGAGTGGCATAATGTATGTACATAATGTCGGAGCAGCAAATGCACAATATCACTGCTGTGGCATTACACTACCTCATCCAACCTTCCCCAGCCATCCAACCTTCCCCAGCAGGGACTTTGAAGCAAGTGGGAGACCAGCATCAAGTTGTGGGTAGCCTCCCTGTTTCTGCAGTGCTTTGACCGGAGCACTGCATCTCTTTGACCGGAGTGGGGTGGCACCAACATACCGTTGTGTGTGCACCCTTTGGGAAATGATGCCTCTGCCATTCCACCTTCTGCTCCCTTAAAAGCTATTATCTGTCTCCAGTCTCTGAATCTAAGAATGAATTTTAATTTTGGCACTCGGAAATGCCGAGGTCTGTGAGCCAAACCTAGACGTGACGTGGGAGTTTGGTGACTGGAACATCTGGCCTCTTTTTCTTTGTCTTTTTCCAAGATGCAGCTGTGAGAGGGGGGTGACTTGGGTTGGGATGTAGCGTAGGGCAGGGTGAGCCTTTTGCCCCATGACTAAAATTGCTACCCTCGAAATTACCCATGGAGAGGAAAATGTTCCTGTAAGCCCTTCTGTAGTAAATAAACAACAACAACAACAACAACAACAACAACAACAACAACAACAACAACAACAACAACAACAACAACAACAACAACAGTATTTATATACAGCCTTTCTGGTTATTGGATTTCTCCCCTGACTTTAATCAAGGCGGTTTTCATGGGCAGGTTTTTCCTCAAGCCCATATAGAGGTTGTTATAATCACACGTTCTGTCTTTCAAGAACACTACAGTCCAGGCGGTCTCCTTCACAGTCGGGCATCTCTCTGGCTGCTCACACTCCCACACATGGCTTGACAAGCACTCTTCCACTCCTACTGGAAGGGTCATCATCTCCACTCCTCTCACCAGCTGGATGATCCCCACCCCACCCCACCCCCGACCACGGCTTTTTGAAAAGACACTGGGAGTTCCAGTCATCACCATATTGGATTGCCCTGCCAGCTGCCTGGCTCAAGATACTGTTTTTTCCTGCCCTAAGTAAAAATGTATGGAGTAGTAGTTTGTTTCCTCAAAAGGTTTCTTGATTGCTTCTCTCTAAAAATCATGGCCAACACCTGGAGAATCACATGCCTCCTTCTGCCAGACAACATGTCTGGGATGGAAGCCTGTGCCTTCTCTTTGAAGAGTTTTCCTAATTTGGAATCCCTTCCCTTTGTTTTATAGAATCAGTGGGCAGCAAATTAAATCAAGAAAGCCAGGGCAGGTGTCGGCTCAGGGGATTGGAGACAAATGGTGTTCCTCCTTGCAGATTTTCCCAAGTAGCCCAGGAGCCCCTAGAATACTGCCACCCTAAGCAGCCGCCTCTAGCACCTCATGGGTTGAACCAACCTTGCTTCAATGTCACAAACTTGGCAAAACCTCCTTTTTAAAGGGCAATTCTTGAAGAGGGGAAGGAGTCAGGTCAGTAATTGTTCCTTTGTCCTTCTTCATCCCTGTCTGAGCTCTCAAAAGTGCTCCATTTCAACCGTTGCCCCCAGTATCATTTGTTACTATCATGGGGACTTGTATATTACTTTGTGACTGTGAGAGCACAATCCTAACCTAGAGTTAGGCCGGCACAGTTAGGCCAGCAAAGTGCAGTTGGTACAAGGGCCGCTGTAAAGTGCTTTTGGAGCACTCTCGGAGTCAGAGAGGATGGTGCACGTCTGTGTGCTGGTCTCTCTGACTCCAAGAGTGGTCCAAACATAATTTACGGTGTCCTTTGGGCCCACCAAACTTCGCTGGCCTAACTGTGCCAGCCTAACTCTAGGTTAAGATTGTGCTATGAGTTGGCAGTAACTCATGCCTGCCTCTGTTGAACTCAATCAATCAATCAATCAATCAATCAATATTTATATACCGCTTTTCAACATGAAGTTCACAAAGCGGTTTACATGCAAATAATACCATTAAAGTTAAATGGCTCCCTGTCCCCAAAGGGCTCACAATCTAAAAACTGACAGGCTTGTGAAGCAGCAGGGCAGGCTAAGATGTGCATCTTTCAAACTGCATCCTGAAACCTTCTTTTATTAGTAGTATTAGTATTTAATAAATAAAACCAGCAATAGGAACCAAACTCTCAACCTTTTTTTCTAAAAAATTCAGGCCAACTTTTATGGAGACAGACAGGACCTTCCAGGGAAGTCCTTTGCCAGCCCAATATGACGTTTGAAAGTAGGTTCCAGCTTTTCCGTCAGTTGGCCAAGCCACTTCTTCTTTGTGTTCCAGCAGCCCAGTCCTCCCACTTGTTTCTACCGAAATAAGTCCCCATGATTCTGTTGTGGCATTTGGGCATACCAGTGACTTAAAGGGATATAGAGTTCTGTAGAACTTTTTTCCTCTTAAGCTGCTGGCCAAAGCAGACACAGCAGAGGAGATCTTACAAGCAACTACCGAGGAGAGTTTAAATTTTGGTCTGAGTAGCAACACTGGGGAGGGAGTATTTAACTCCTCTATGTCATTCTTTTGAAGCTGTCATTAGCTCCAGGTTGGAAAACATATAGGCAATCTCCCCCAGCATCACTGCTCCAATAAGAATTAAAGCTCCCCCACCCAGCGATGGGATTAACAAACGACCTGGGGGAACGCTGGGTGGGACATACGCGGAAATCCCGCGCGATTGGCTGCCCGTCAGTTCTGCCCTGCCGCCTTCCCTGCTGCCGCGCGGGCCGCCCAGGCCTCAGAGGGGGTGCCTGCTTGCCTGGGTGCCCCCCCTGGGTGCCTGGGCACGCAGCAGTGGGGTGTGCCAACTGGGGGCAGCGGGCCCAGCCCGCGCGGCCGGCAGGGACGGCGGCGGGGTGGAACAGATGGGCTGCCAATCGCACAGGCTGTCAATCACGGGCTTCCAATTACGTCCCGCCCAGCGTTCCCCCCAGGTCGTTTGTTAATCCCATCACTGCCCACACCCAACTACTGTACTTTAAAGTAAACCCCAAAACTCAAATCTCTTGCATCACATCTGTTTTGACTCTATCACACTTCTAACTGCATGTACAGGTATTCACTTACAGTGAAGGTGAAGATTATTCTGTAGTATTTCAGCCTTGCTTGTGTGCGTGCTGTATATTTTAATAAGGGTTGCTAAGGCTGCAAACCTAAGCACAGTTAAATGGAAGTCAGACCCACTGGATTCTGGGACTTAATTCTGAGTAAACATGGTCAGGATTGCACTGCATAAGGAAGTTTGGATTAATCAACTGAAAACCAAAAAATGAAATAATGCGCTTCTAAGATACAGAGGCCCGATCATGACTCCCAACATCACCTAAATTCCATAAATGAGATTTTATACTGAAGTAAGAAGGTAAGGTTAAGCTTAGGACATGTTTACGATTCAGCACTTTTCAAAAATTATTCATACCCGAAGGTTTTGAACTGAAGGGGAAAAAATTGTGATGTTCATCCAGAGCCCTTTGAACCGGCTGAATCTCTCTTTACAGATCACCATCTGGAACCTTGAGTTGCATGCAGCGAAAGTTGGATTGGGGCCAGCGTCTTTTGCAATGCACAGCCACAACACGATGCTCACGCAAGCAAGGCCCCACCGAACTATGAGGACCAATCTATGTCTTTTCACATGGATGGGGAGCACATCCTCATCTGGGCTATGACATAGCTACAATGCACCACTAGAACTGGATATTGAACTCAATATCTTATTAGCCAACACACAACTACTCTGGAGGAAATGAGTTATAGGTTGCAAGTCTAGTACTTGGAATCTAAGGACAGTATTTATTCATTACAGTACACAAATACACACACACACACACACACACGCACACACACACACACAGACACACACACACACACACAGAGAGAGAGAGAGAGAGAGAGAGACAGACAGACAGACAGATACTGTATTGTCTTTCTCATAGTCTCAAGGTGGTTTATATAGGCAGACTCAACATACAGGCATGCCACGGTATCTGCTGGGGCTCTGTGCATGACCCTTCTGTGGATACCTGAAACTGTGGATACTGGGTACACCTGTTTAAAGAAAGGGGAACACCAGTGGTTTATCCAGATGTTTCCCGCCACAGTGCAGTCATCTTCCTGACTGCCAGCAATTACACTTTTCAACCTCTTGCAAGCAGCTGAAAACCAAGCTTCACACCAGCTTCTCAAGGATGTTACCTGTTCTGGGGGGGGGGGCACCCTATTCTTCCACACTCCACTCCTTGGTACAACCAGTGGTGTTGGTCTCCCATCCAAGCAACTGATCCTTTTTTCAGGCAAGGCCGCAGCTCAGCCTCCAGACCACATCTCCTGCCCCAGAGAGTTAAGTCCTGTTAATTTAAATCGAACTGACTCCCAAATAAGGGACTCAATCCAAAAGCAGGGGCATTTCTATATGGATTTGTCAAGGTTAAAAATATGAGCTAAGCAAGGACTTCATTTTGGGGGGAGGGAGGAAGATGAACTTTCCAAGGTGTCTCATCGCATTCTCAGTGCAGAGCTGCTTGGAAATGATGTCCATGCCTAAGCATGTGCAGTGGACACAAGTATGTGCTGTGCACCAAATTATTCTATGTCATTGCATGAAGTAGCATATTTCTTATTTCTAAGCAGCTCTATATTAGGAAGGCCATGCTGAATTGAGAGTACTTCCCAGTCAACCAAATGGATTTGACAGCGCAATCCTATTATGTCTACTCAGACATAAACTCAATTGAACTCTGAGGAACGTGCGTGTAGGATTGCTGTTCTGAGCAGACATGAAAAGGATTGTGCTATGATTTTACCTCCTGGACAACATTGAATACTAACGTTGCTTTCTTTCACCCCAGGTGCTTGACGTGGCCGTTTCCAACAGGATAAAAAGCAGCCACCGCTCCTCCTGCCAATTTCCTCCATGGTCCCCTTTTCTCCCCCCATTTTGATCCTGCTGTGTGCTCTGATATGCAGAATCTCAAGTGTGCTGGATAGCAGGTAAGGGAGGAAGGCAAGCAACATGAATGCAAATGGCCAGAAAAAGCCACTACTGCCCGCTTCACCTAGAGATGGAAAGGGCAGCAACCAGTCTCTGAGATTGGAGGTGGCGATCTATTCCAATCTAAAGTAAATAAATGCTAGTAAACTAATAAAACAGACTAAATTCATGTCATGTAGCAGTGGAGGCAGATGGAACATCTGGACATTAAATGGCTCCCTTATGTGACTCTCTCTCTCTCTCTCTCTCCCCCCCCCCCATTCAAAGAAATTTCTGACTTGCTTCTTCATTTGGTCAGTTACATCAAGAAGCACAGTGACTTTATCTGTATCTCTGCAATTTGGTGCTTGCATCACACAAAAGCAAAATTGGAACTATGTGCCGAATGCACATAGTTTGCCTGCCTAAGAATAAGTCATAGGTTCCCAACCTGGGGACGGGACCCTCAGTGGGGTCATGAACCAATTTTCAGTGGGGTCACAAAGAGCCTGGGGCAGCCTTCTTAAAAAGCTGGGCACCACCACCTTGGAAGCTTCATTTTTCTTTGCATTCTATCCTTACATTTTAAATTGTGGGATCCACGGGGCTTGCTGTTTTTAAATTTTAACCGTTTTTAATATTGTTCTTAACATTGTTTTAATTTGTATATATTGTGGTTTATTGTGTTGCTTTTAATGTTGTAAGCCACCTTGGGTGCCCTTGGGGAGAAAGGCAGGATAAAAAGTAATTAATTAATTAAATAAATGATAAATTTTGGCTAGGGAAAAGGCTTCCCCATTAAACTGCCATTTCCTCAATGCTCGTGACTGCGAGGAAAATTGTCTTTGCTATGGGCTCATCTTGGTGCGTGCATATGTGTGCGATGAAGTCTCTCCCAGGTCCCTTTCCATGCGGGGATGTCACACCTTCCATGTGCATGCCTAGGTGAGTCTCAGCACATGGAGAAGAGGAACATAAATACTCTGAAGATTACCTAAGATTTGCCACTGTGTAATATTACTCTCAGTGCTGAATCAATCACTGAACATAAAACTCAAAAGTCACTTAGATCAGAAAATTCTAAAAAGGACATAGAGTTCTTGCAACTTTCAAAAAGTGTGATTTATTAAAAACAATGACTTCACTTCCTGCTTAATGGCATCACTTCAGGCCTTAAGTCTTGGGGGTGGGGGTGGGGGTCCTGACAGGTTGTCATACCTAAAAAGGGGGTCCTGGTGCAAAAAAGGTTGGGAACCACTGGAATAAGTGCTGTGTGAATTGAGCTGAATTGAGCTTGAACTTCTTAGTGAGCTGTAACTCACATGACATATTGCGGAAACTTCTTTTGTATGCCTGGGGACTGCAGAGGAATATGCCCAGTGTAACACAATGGGATTGTCTACAGCATGGGAATAGAGCTTATTAGCTATAACCAGCTCCCAAACGTCTGAGATGTCACTTCAAAAGAATGAGTTTTGCCTTCAATCAGATCTTTTTCTTTAGAAATTAGCCACTGTATACAGCACATAATTCTGGGCACACCAGGGTTTCTGAGAAGACCGAAGATCAGATCAAAGAGGCTTGGGTTTGATCCTGTAAAGAAAATGATATACATACTGTATCTGCAATATGTCTCATGACACACACACACACACACACACACACACACACACACTGTATGTGATGTTCGTCCTTTAGCTAAAGAACTTCCTTACCCACCAGAAATACACCAGGGTCTACATTCGAAGGTGTGACATTTGCTCCCAGGACCGAAATGAGGGCTTAACTGAGGCATTTGTTTATGACTCAAAGAATTCCAAAGGAACAAGCCACTGCTTAAATTGAATAATGAATCATCGGCAATGAAAACAGCTGCATACAAAACTAATAGGCAAAGCTATACGTGTGCGCTTTTCTCTTCAGAAATCATACGTTTGGATTACAACCAGTGGTGGGATTCAAATAAATTAACAACCTTCAGGGCGGCCTTCAGGGCCATCCGCTGCCTTTCTTCCCTCTCCCTACCTAAAATTAGCAACCGGTTCTGCAGAATAGGTGAGAACTGGCTGAATTTCACCAGTGATTACAACTCTGATTGAAATATTGCCCCAAAGCAGCAAAAACTTCTTAAGACTCCTGTAATTAGTAGATTAATCAACCAAAGCTTTCAGTGACTCACTGCTGAGGACCGAGTTTTAAGCAGTGGCAAACTTTATCTGACATGCTCCACATTAAGAGCATGCTGGTCTATTTTGGTTTTTGTTTAGACAACGTTGGTTTCTGGTTTGTAGTTGGCAGTGTTTCCATCCAACAAGAGGTAGCTTTTGCTTATTGCAAGCTGTTGTACTGGATGCAGTGTATGGTATATTTCAAAAAGACACCGACGATAAGGTTTTAGTCATACACAATACATTTAAATGTAATTGATTAATTGATCTGCGAATGAAGGAAAATGCAGATGAAAATCAACAAAAAATGAACATTGACAAGTGCTTGAGTATGCACGCAGGCATGCACACTTCTGATAGTTTGCCATAGCAGAGTTGGTATAAATGTGTGGGGTTTAATCATACGCTATATTAGCAAAGAAGGTAGTGAACAAGTGGGGGTATCTGGAGCAAATGAAGCAAGGAGGACAGGGTTGCAGGAAAATATTGGATAAAAACCCCACTTTTTGCAGCCCCCCCCCAAATTAGTGGGGGCTGAAGGATAAACATGCTGCCATAACACTGGCAGCAGAGTCCATATACAGGCATGAGCCCTCAGCCAGTCAGGGCTGGGAATAAGACCGAAAGAGAAGCACGGAAGCTGCTATTTGTTTCCCTTCACCCTTAAAAATCCAGTTTATTTAAGAAATAGCTGGTTGCAAATACACATTTATCCCATCAATGTATATGGAATGCCTATAGTGCAACATTCTGCAGTCTTGCCCTGGAACACGTTCCTGTTAGTGGCTTACCTTTCTACATTCTGAAAGGACAGGAAACAACCTAGTTTGTTCTTCATTTAATTGATCAGTGAGAAGGGGCTTCGTGGCTCTATAATGAGTTAACTGCATCCTGGTTTTACCATTGTTCTTGCAATATTTTATGTTTTCATACGAAAAATGAAAGTACTGTTTTGCTTTCTGGACAGACTGCCGTGCACAGGGCATACACATTGCAAAACCATAATCAAACTATGGCGGAATTGGGACAAATAGTGGGGTCCCTGGTTAAACAAGAACCACATGGTGTGCGAAAATGGCATATTAACATTGCTTCAGAGGATAATGTCTGAATCCCAAGTGCAGGGTAGTGAATTTGGCACAAGTGCACAGTACGTGGGAGATGCCGCAAGATGGATGGTGGCACTGTGAAAATGCACGAATCCAGCAGTGCAGCTGAAGTCCCAAGGCACCCATTGTTGGGATGTTCTGCCACAGAAGTCCCAACAATGTGAATGGGAGCTGTGTAATGGGGTCCTGTGTGATGCCGTGCAGATGATGCAGGACTAATGACAATTCAGTTTGTCCTGGAGGTGCACAGACTGGTTAGGGCAGCCAAAGTCTAGACAACAACTACAATGCGCTTGAGTGGTTGTGAATCATTTTAGTGGAGCGTATGCAGGAGAAATGCCCTATGGTTTGTGCCCTTAGTGTGCAGATCCAGGCACACTAATTCTGATTTCAGAATTACGAAAACAACTTAAGAACCTCGGGCAGCTCTCAGAAGCTGAGATTGTATGGACAATCCTTGCCCCATAGTCTGGCTCATGTATTACTATTTTCTGTGCTTTACACGCATCAGTCACTTGCAGGTCTGCACACCAAGGGGCAAAAATATGCAGAAGAGTGGTCCTACTTGGATCTGAGTTGTGATCAGGTTTGCGTACTCAGGAATTTTTTGTAGTGCACAGATCTGGAGGATGAGAACCGTGGCTTACAATCTAGACCAAATGTTTTAGCACCAGGACCCACTTTATAAAACAACACTCTATCAGGACCCACGTAGCTTTACAAGACTCCATTTAACTTTACCAGCCGCTCAAGCCTCTATTTTTTATCCTTTTTACTATGGTAGGGGACTGCCTTCTGGAGCATTTCTTGAGCTCCATGTCCATTGCATTGGGAGCATTCTGATAGCCTTGCATTCCCTTTCGCCTGGCCTTCAATAAGAGCTGAGGCACATTGGCACAAATAAACATACACATGTGGCTCAGTTTCACTTTCCATTGAGCTCAATACATTTTCCTTGTCAGTTATCAGCTTGTCAGTTTCACAACCCAGCAAAAATCTGGACCCACAGTTTTGGAACCAATGGTCTAGACATACCCCAGCCAAAGTGAGTTTCTGTAAGTTCTGTTGACTTCTGTGGGAGAGTTAAGTACATGCAACATGGGAAGTAGCAATGGTTACAGTCCAGCACGTGCTCAACTCTCTCTCTCTGAAATGAATGTGACTTCAAACTCAGGCTGTGGAACGCCTGTTAAGTTTTCCAAGTTACAGAGAAGAGCAAATAAATCCCATACCTGCAAAATCTAATAAAAAAACAATAACTTTTGCACAGGTTACTATGGCTGCAATCCTATGCGCCCATGTTAGGAGTAAGCTCCATTGAATTCAATAGGGCTTACTTCTGAGTAGACATACCTAAGTAGGCACTATAAGTGGAGGACTGCATCACTTCTTCTTGCTGCAGGGCAGGCAAACTGCAAGCAACTTATCTGGCCAAGGCAAGGTTTGCCATTCTCCTGACCCAGCTCATACGAGCTAATAGCCCAATTGCAGCCTTAGAAGGGTCAGGGTCCTGGGCTGGTTAGGTCTTCATTTTCCCTTCCTTCTGGTTTTTTTTTCAACATATGGAAACAAGCAGTACTGCAATTGCTGCTGTTTAAGAGGGAAATGTGGAGCATCAGGAAAGACTTTGAGTCTGCTGTCTCATGGGGAAGGATAATCGCCATAGGGTCAGAGGTCAGGCCAGGTCTGCAACGCTCTCCTCCCTGTTTCCGGACACTATTTTGCCTGGAGCAATGCAAGAGAGCAGCCACCTTTTCCCTCTGCTGAAGCTTTGTGTTTTGTTCCATGCCCTTTGCAGGCAATGGGCAAAACGCTTTATGCAGAAGGTCTGATCTAGCATGAGGGTTGGACCTGAAGTCTCAAAGTGTAGCCTTTTCCAGGTGCCACCATCATGAGAGGTAAGCTTGAGGTTGTAGGGGTGGCCCCTTGTTTGTGGCATTTCCTCATGAGGGAGACCTGCCAGATCTATTCCAACAGGAGAGCAGGAAAAAACTTTAGTCTGACTTTTGGATCATAAATTGCTGGTGTAAGAATGAATGTTCTCGCTTGCTTTTTAGATGTCTGATTTGTTCATTTCATTGTGGTTCGTTTTAATTTTAAATTGATGATGATGATTTACTGTCCGGCATTTTGACAAAATATATCGAAGTTGTTTAACCGGCAAAAGAAATAAGAGCACTGCCTAGCCCGAAGGGAATCACGGTCTAAAAAGAGACAGCAGCTGGATGCTGCGCTGCGCTGAATATTGTTAGCCGCTTTGGCGGCCCATGGGTCAAAAAATGGGGCAAAACTGGGAACAGTGATAGATAAATAAAAACTCTCAGGCGCACTTATCATCACACTTGTGTGTATATCATTATTGTGCAGGAGTGCAAAAAACGGTGCAGAAGGTGGAACTGGCTACAGAAATAGGCTTCCTAGGACTGCAATCCTACGCATGCTTACTTGAGATTGAGGGCCCAATCCTATCCCACTTTCCAGCACTTACGCAGCTGCAATGCTGCCATGGGTGAGGGAACAAATATCCCCTTTCCTTGAGCAGAACCTCCGTGACTGTCGGATAGGATTGGGCTCTAAATCCCATTATGTTTAGTGGAATAGTCTTTGATTGGACAGCAGAAATCTTCACTTTCATTTTTCTTAATGCAGCTTTCTGATCCTTATGATTGCCAAGATGTACTTGCCGAACAATGTTTCCAGGGATCAGCAGGCTGGGCTTGGGTGTTCCTTGTACTTCATCATGAGGACTAGCAGAAAGCACGTAGCTTTTGTTATTGTCTTGTGCTAATGAGTTATTTAGTGATTAGAGTAATAACTGCAGAATGAATTCTGCCAAATGAAATCAAGCAAGTTTGCTAAACACATGTAATAGATATAGGGCTGCAGAATTGTGCTTTTTACAGAAGAAATTGGGACATTGTACCGAATTTTAGATTTTTTTTTAATAACCGCAACTCTGTTTAATGTGGATAAAGAATGCCCTAACATCCTTTTGCTGCCTGCCAGGGCCTGACTTGTCATGGGCTTCTATATTTTTCACAGAAGAGAAAAATTCCCCCATATGTAGCTTTCCTCTTCATTGCAGCAGAGTAATGCAGGTGCGTTTGGTGGGGGGACCTGATCAAATAGAATTCCTCTTTCTGCAAAACTCCTAGACACAGCAGGGGTCTGAGCCTAGAAATATTGAAAAACCGTCCCTTATCTCTGCCATCCTGCACACTGGCATTCTGTATTTGGTACACTAATCTGCAAAAGCAAATACTGTGTGCCATTTTTGCTTTGCAGATTCAAATTGTCGTTCTGCATTGCTTGCGCATCATTAGCTGCTACAGATACAACTGCATCCCATTCCCCACTCAAGATCACGGACAGCTCTCTAAGCAATATAATTAATTGAATTACTGTTGCACATCACATCTGTGATTGGCTTAATTGTGCACCAGTTTGTGCATCTACAGTATTTATCTCCTATTGCAAATCTGATGATCCTGCTCTCAAACCTCCTGCCTGTTCATGGCACTTATTTGCAGAAATAAATGTACACTTTATTAATAGAGCAAAAAAATCTGGGATATATTCGTTGAATCCTTGGCTAACAGCATGCTTACAGATGAAGTGTGTAGTCTAATCCAAGTCAATGACTGAGAATATAGAACAAAGAGTGGAGCGTATATAATGCCCAAACGTGGTTTTACAATTAGGGAGATCCTTTTGTTCTAAAGGGGAGAATGCATCATTTGCATATACTAATCCATCAAATGCCTTTTTTGGTCCAGCTAACACATGTTGAACCCTGGGAAACTGTGTTGTTGTTGTTGTTGTTCAGTCGCTAAGTCGTGTCCGACTCTTCGCGACCCCATGGACCACAGCACGCCAGGCCTCCCTGTCCTCCACTAGCTTCCTGAGTTCGCCCAATTTCATATTCATTGCTTCGGTGACACTATCTAACCATCTCATCCTCTGTCGCCCCCTTCTCCTTTTGCCTTCAATCTTTGTAGATTGAAACTGTGTAGGTTTGGGAAACTGTGTAGGTATCCCCTAACTAAACCATTGAATAACGTCTGGAAATTTGGTGCTTCTCGGCCCACATCTGCCAATTGGGAATAACACTGGCCTCTCTTACAATAGCACTGAGAAGATCAAAGATATGTGTGTGCATGTGTGTGTGTTCTGAGGACATTTTTGCAAGCTGCACTATGAAGCACATTTGAAACTGTGTCATGCTTTTTATGTCATGTGCAAATGCCATTAATGTGGAAGAGAATTCAGGAAAAAAAATGGAGCATCCATTACAGCAGATGTGGGTTTTGCATTTCTCTTAGAAACTAATTAATACAATATTTTACATGTGTACATTCCTTCAGCCTATTTATAACGGCTATTCAAATGTAGATGGCATTTGAATATACCATAGATGTATTAAAAAACAACAACTTTGTTGCATGCCATTTGAAGATGATTGAACAGCAGGGCTTGGCTTGCTACCTATGTTCATTGCAGAGAATCACCACCTGCGCAGCACGTCCAGGCCAAATCTATCTGGGATCCGTGGTGCCTTTTGGTGCTGACATCCAAAAACATCTAATCCCAGGACAACAACACAAGCACATCCACATAGCCTGAAGCATGATTGTAGGAAATGTGTCTTGCAGAGTTCAAATAGGACTAACTCTCTAGAAAGTGCAATTAGTATAGGGTTACGGTCTTCGTAGCCTTCTCCAAACGCTTAATGATTAGATGGATTTTTTTTTTTAAAGCTGGAGAAATATGGTGATTTTTTTTCCCCAGAGAACATGGTATGAGAGAAGCAACTTCTGCACATGCTACACAGGCAGCCCACAGTCTCCTCCTGGGTAAGCTTTTTTGAAAAAAAATCTTCAATTTTTTGTCGCTCCCCAAAACCCACAAAACCTATTTGATCAGAGGCAACAGTGGGACAAAAAATGCATGCATGTTCGCCATTAACAGCAATGCCTCCTTCCTTCATGTCACCTCCAACGTGATTGTCTCCTTGCACCTTAAAATGGCCATGATTTTCAATTTAGGCTTGTGGCCTAAATTAAATTAAATCATGTGTTCTGACCTGCAAAACTGTATTCCTAATTTCAGATGTTTAGCAGCTTGTTACGATTACCCCAGTGATGACGGAAAGACATTCTGCACATGCCCAAAGCTACTCTTTCATGTGTGACAAGTGACCTAGAGCCTTGCGGCCACTGAAAGCATGGCCCCTACCCAAGCCCTTGTGGAGCCCCGTCTAAGATGAACCCTAAGGAGAAGCAAGAGCAGTGAGGAGGTAAGAGAAGGCAGAGCTCATGGCAAGACATACCTGCCAGCTGGATCTCAGTGAGATGCCGACATGGACCAGGCCCCTTCCATCCTCCAGACAGAAAAGGCGTAGCTGAGCCTCTCGTGGGCCAGGTAGTTGCAGCTGGAGATCTTGTGGTCCAGTTCATCGCTCTGCAGAACCTGATATAGAAAGTCGATATAACGGGCGGCCAGCTTGAGCGTCTGGATCTTGCTGAGCTTGTCGGAGGGCAGCGTGGGGATGATCTTGCGCAGCTCAGCAAAGGCGTCGTTCAGAGACTGGGTGCGCTGGCGCTCCCGCACGTTGGCAATCACCCGCTGTGTGTGCATGTCCTCAAAGGTCTGGGGCACGGGGCTCCGCTTGCTACGCTTGCCCTGCGGTGAAGGGGTGCTGCACTCCTGTGGGGCAGAGGTCAAGGGCTTGCCCAGCTGGCCCCTCTTACGGAGGCCCTTCTTGGGCATCCTCTCGCTCTCTTCCTCACTGGTGACCAGGCTGCCCTCTGGCGAGTCGGGGCACATGCTCTCCTCTTTCATCCTCGCCGCACTCGTCTCACTTCCCTGTCGGCAGCCACGGGGACGGGGACCAAGCAGGCCGCAGTGCATCCAAACCAGGCAAGTGAGGTTCAAGCCGAGCAGCCCCAAGGGTGGGACTCTTTGAGAGCCGGCGTTTGAGGGCTCCAGAGGCTTTCTGAGTTCCTTCAATCTTCAAGGATCTGCTTATTCACCCCCTTCCCTCCTCCTTTAGGGTTAACGAGAGGAGGGACGTTGTTAAAAGTGTGCTAATGCCCTTTACGGGATAGGGCAAGGAGTTCTGGGGGAGGGGCCACGCACAGACCAATACAACCGTTCAAAAAACATCAAGGGAGCTTATGGGTTCCAGATTGTCTTCCTTTCCTCTCCCCCTTGCATCCTTCCCCCCCTCCCCACCAGCCCTTAGGCACAGATGCTCCAGCCAGCCGCCTGGATGCCAGAGGATATTTCCCCCACCAAGCAAATTGACAGGGGTCTGCGGGGCTGACCCTTGCCCACAACCCTGTCAATAGAGATTGCAAAGTGGCTGCGATTCCGTTCAGTACCTTCGTTTTCAGTCCAAGATAAAACAGTGCAGCGTTCCGAGCTGGCTGGTCTCTTTGACCGCTCATTCCGACGCTTGGAGCTTATCATGATACAGGCCGCTCTTGAGAAGGACATTGATACATGCAGAGAGCTGCGGTAGTTGCCACCTTGTTCCCTGGGAACGATGGAAATAGGCAGTAGGCAATAGGAAGTAGGCAAGGTGCTCTCTGCATTAGGCTGACTGTTATTGGAATAGGAATATTTGGGCTTTGGGGTTAAACGGAACCATGTGGCAAACAGACTGAAAAGACAGCATGTACACAGGAGCCCAATTCTGTGCACATTTGCTCAGAAATAGAGTCCACTGCTGAGGGGGCTTATATTCCATCATTTAAGTGCACATAGGCTTGTGGCCTAAATTAAACTATTAGTTTAGTTCCTTGTCTGCAAGGAATTGATCACCAAGGGCCAATTTAACATGGAGAGGCTGAGGTTAAGGGCACATAGGTTTGTCTGTGATGTGTTACTGTAATAAGGAACAGAAAAGGAAATATCAGGGAATGCCTTTTCTTCTGACAATGTGGGGTAGCTTTTATGTATTTGAGCAGAGGTTCCCAAGCTGTCAGATGTGGCTTCCTAGGGAACCATGGAAACCAGCCAGGGGAGCTGTGCAATCCTCGCAAAAAAACTCCCTGCCCTTTGCGATGTATATGATTGTCGCCGTAACGGAGAGCTGCGGCCGATGGTCAAGGTCAAAAAAGTTTGGGAACCACTCTATTTAGATGAAAAGATCTTGCATTTCCCCCAGGCCCTCAAAGACGGCCCATAGACTGGAGGTGTGGGGAATGTGCAGATTGATTGAAATATAATTTACAGCACAATCCTGGATTGCACGTAGCATCAACACAACGTTGTTGCGTCGCCGCTACATGCTTATTACTGATGCAGGGAGGCCAAGCGGCACCCCCACTCGTAGCGTCGACTTCAGAGCGCCAACGGAGAGCCTCCCTTGTGCCGACGGAAGCCGGTCAGTGCAAGGGAGGCTCTGTCCCATAATGGGATAGGGAGGGTAGCCTGGGGGCGGGATGTGGGTGGGCTCAGGAGGTGGCCGTACGGCCACCTCCTAAGCCCATCCGTGAGGCCGTGTGTCCCTGATTCGGGCCACACTCTCTCCTCTGATCTGCACCCGCACTTTAGCAAGCGCAGATCCGAGGAGCACATGGGGGAGGCTGGAGCCTCCGCTACGGTAAGGGAGCATACGCACCCTTGCTGGGGGGGGGCTCTAGCCTCTCCTATGCAGCATCGGATATGGTGCTGCCAAGTCGGCCTCGCCATTCCGGCGCTGCAAGGATTGCGTCTTCTGGCGGTTTAAACCAAAAGCTGGGGCTTGTTTGCTGGATGAAAAACTGCCCTTACACCACGATCCTCGTCCTTAGGTTGATTAGTAGGGTGGAAAGCAGGAGGCATCAGTCCTTGGGACAGGGCCTAAGTGAAAATCCACAAGAGAGGCAACAGAGAAAAGTCCTGATAGACAGAAAAACCAGTTCTACCAGCCAGGCAGTAGGCATTTGCTTCATTTCTAGAACGAATGGGAAGGGATAGAAACAGGCCAACAGAAAATACCTATCCATCGCTATTCATTCCTAAACAAATGAAATGGTGCAGTTTTACAACGTTGGTTGCCATTTGTTTTTGTTTTCATTTTTTAAAAAGAAAATAATCTGTTCTTACTTGTGAGGAGCCCAAGCAGAGCTAGACAGTGTAACCATCGCCCTGCAGCCACTCTTTTGAGTGTGTGTCTTTTGTGTGTGTTTTAAGCCCTGTGCCTTTCAGGGCAGTGTGGGTTTAAAAACTGCTTGCCACCAGGGCTGGTCATAGTGCAATGTGACCAAATTGGGCCCCACACCTGGAGGGGCCCTGCCCCGGGGTGGTGAGTGAAGCACCAGCAGCCACAGCTGGCTTTGCAGTTCCTAAGGCAGGCCCGCATCGCCACTATGAAAAGAACGGTTCCTGCCACTTGAGTCATGGTTTCAGCTATGTTGTGGGGAACATGGATTAAAAAAATGGCTCTTGCAAGGAGACAGCTGTGCAGTGGAGTTCTTTGATCCACATCAGGAAATGCTGCTTTACTTGTTTAAAAACAAAAATTGTTCTGAAGGCAAGAATAAATAGGAAAACAAAAAAAAAAAAGAATCTGACAATAAAACATAAATTAAATGAATGTTATAAAATTTGCACACACATCCTGAACAGACACAGTCAACTCTGCTTGTTGCCCATTACATGCAAAAACGGAGCCAGACCAGGAAGCTTTAGTAGCACAACCAGGTCAGGGAAAAACAATGGGATGCCCTGGCAGGTAGAATTACTCTGGAGTCTGCAAGGACATTGCAGGCCAGAGAACCATCTGCACGCCAGCCCTAAGTGTGTCACCACACAGCGCAGCAGAGTGCACCTCTAAGCTTTCCTGGTCTGACCCACGTAGCTCCCAACATAGGGCAAGCTCAATATGCATTTTAGGTGGCATCATGGCCAACTGCTCATCTAACTTTTTTTTTTTCATGTGTAGGGCCCATGAGAGGAGATTAAAGCGGGTAGTTTGTACCTGAGACCAGAGTCAAAAAGGTGGACCAAGAGCCAAAGAAGGGGGCACAGAAATTACTGGTTTCTTACATTTTCCAATCTCATCTTGGCCCACTGCCCATGTGGGACTCCAGGGGCAGCATAGGCTGTAAGCCAGTGATTCTCAAACGTTTTAGACCAGGACCCCTTTTTTAGAATGTGTTGGGACCCACCAGAAGTGATGTCATTAACCTGGAAGTGATGTCAAAGCCAGAAGTGCCATCATCAAGCAGAAAGTGCTGTCAGTGTGACGTAATCCAATGACACTCCTAGAATACAAACTAGCATTCTGGGACTGAAGCAAATGCACAATCAGGAAACATCTTTGACAGAAAGCAAGATTAGGACAAAATATTGTCAAAGCACTGAACTAAAAACAAAATAAAAAAACTCACTTGAAAATTCAAGCTGTTAACACTCACAAAAGGAATATAGCAAGAGTCAGGTTAGCAACTTCCAAGATGGCTGCTCCCATCATTCCGTGACCCACCTGACATCAGGTCATGACCTATCAAAAGGGTCCCGGCCCACAGTTTGAATAAGACTTCTGTAAACCATATGCACTGGTCCAAGAAATGTGTACATGACACAGGGCGCAATCCTAAGCAGCGCCGGAATGGCGAAGACAACTTGGCAACACCATATCCGATGCTGCATAGGAGAGGCTGGACCCCTCCCCCCATGGCAAGGGAGCGTTCGCTCCCTTACCGTAGGGGAGGCTCCAGCCTCCACTGTGTGCTCCTTGGATCTGTGCCCGCTAAGGATCGGGCGCAGATCCAAGGAGACCGCGCGGCCCAAGTCGGGGCCATACAAACTCGTGGACGGGCTTAGGAGGTGGCCGTATGGCCACCTCCTGAGCCTACCCACGTCCTGCCCAAGTCCCACCTCCAGCCTCCCTCCCTCCCACCAATCCCCATTCCGATATGGGATGGAACCTCCCTTGGACTGACTGGCTTCGGTTGGTGCAAGGAAGGCTCTCCGTTGGTGCTCTGAAGCCGACGCTACGAGTAGCGTCGGCTTCAGCTCTGGAGTGCCAATGTGTGGGTGCTGCTCGGTGCCCCCATGCTGGCGCTCCGCCCCTTGCATCAATGCTTTGACATAGCATCGACGCAAGGGCAGGGGTTGGATTGCACTGCCCATGTCAAATCTGGGAGGAAACTGGCCTGCTACAGTAGCCCTTTGGCTTGTGGATCTGCTGACCATGAAGGTATCTATAGGAGCTCAGGGACACAACTGCGGGATTACAGCTGCTGCAGAAGTGAGTTTTGGTACAACCAGGACACATCCCATTTTAGTAGGAGCCGAAATACGATCATGCTAATTTTCTTCAATTATTTTTAATATTTAAAATATTTGAGCGAGACTTGGGAGTGTGTTTCGTTTTCTGTATTACTGTATATAACATATATAACTGTCAACGCTGAGCAGGTGGGTAAACCTGGGCTGTGCATTGGGAAGCCCAGTAGACCTGGACTCCAAAAAATACTCCAGACTGTTGCCACCCTCCCCTCACCCTGTTTCACCCACACACACACCCGTTCTGCCCACCCACATTACCACTCTTCTCTACTCTGTTTCACCCCCTCCTCCTTTGGGAAGGGGCCCAAAAGAAATGTTGAACCCCCTGATAAAATTCCTCTCAGGGGCCCTAGTGATCATATGGCTTAACTGATTTCCAACCCATGATGATGTGTACGGATATAGTCATTCACCCCGTCACAGGGGTCTCTGGGTGCTGGAGTCATCTTCCAAACTCTTCACAGCAATGAGCCACAGACCATAGCTAATCTGTGGCCTTGTGGGCTTTTCCCCAGCCATAATGCTGGGTAAAGAGAAATGTTTTTAATCATCATATATTTAAATATTCCTCCCTCAAAGAGAGCGAGGTGGCAATCCTATTAGTGGCTGGACTTGTGGCAGATAATGTGGTAGATGTTTGAGATTCCAGGACATGATTCAACTTCAGACAGGCTGCTTGTCTGGTCACCTGTGGTGATCACGAATCAACTCCAGATGACCAGGCAGGACAACGTTCATAAATTGATGGAGCTGAGGTCACAAATGACTTGCATAGGTGTATGTCAGTAGGCTAGTTAGTAAAAATGTGGGTATGCTAGTGAGTTTGTGGTCTCTCAAGGCTAGTGTGGAATGTGGGTGTCGAATTCAGTCTTGCGATCTATCATCTATTCATTTGTACATACTGTAGGGTCACTAACTCTTTTTCTCCCCAATGTGATTATTCCTGGAGGCCCTGTCAGAAATTACAGGAAGCCTTATTAAAAACTCTAGGATTGCTTTCAGTCTTCAATTGGAAATAGTAGCTGATTCTCAGAGACGCCAGTCCAGTCCTGGGGAGTTGGCACCCCTACCCATATTCTGAGGTAGTAACCTACAGCCACACCTTATAGCAGACATCTGATGAAACTTTGTGGGACAGTCCCCACCAAAACTGCTTTTAACGCAGGGGGCTCCATTTCCATTTCAGAGGAGGGGGTGAAAGATCCTCCTTATTTAATGGACAGAGTCTCTAAGCGGAATTCGCATGGTTCATCACCATTACTGGAGTATCAATACAAATCAAATAGTCACCTGTCTTGGATATAAAAAAAAGGAAAGGAATTTGTGACCTTATCACGCTTAGCTGGTATATGGGTCCGCGTAATAGCCAGGTTAATAGATGGCATTGACAGAAGGTGAGGTGTGTTCTACAAGGGCACAAATCTAAGAGTGGCCCTTGGCTGCCACTTCTTCTTTTCCTCAGCTGCTGCAAGTGGGGGGAAGAGCTGGATCCAGGCAGGGGTTTGTGTGCATGAGGTAGGAGTTTTCCTTACCTCAACCCATAACAAGGCCGGCCCACCCATGAGGCCAACTGAAGCGGTTGCCTCAGGCAGCAGATTGGTAGGGGGCACTAATCTCTGCCTGTTTACCTCAGCTGCTTCTCCACCTACTTCCTGAATTGGAAAAGGAAGAGGAGGATAAATAGGAAGAGGAAATGTGGAGGGGCAGAGAGTGCTGCTGAGGGAGGACCAGAGGGTGGCATAGGGCGTGGGGGTCAGCATTATGCCTGCCATCTCAGAAGGTCTTGGGCTGGCCCTGACCCAGAATGTCATGAACCATAGTGGTGGGGAAATGGAGCGGGACTATCCCTGTCCTTTCTGAAATGGCACCGCTGCATTAACATGCATCTGGTGCTCTGCAGCTGTGGAGTGCGAAGAATGTTATTAACAACATGGAGGGCTTCTTATTGAAGGTTCCCTGTGGTTCACAGTTTACTTTACAATCAAAATGAACAGTGCGGCAAGGAGGACTGAACCGATTGGGAAGCCAGGCCAACGAGTGGGCAGCACAGCACAGCACAGCAGAAAGTTCACCCAGTGACCTGGGAAGCTGGAGCTGTTCTTCCATCAGCATGCCATGAATTGGGAGGAGCGTGCTTGAATTAGGTCAGCTTGTAAAGCTGAGACAGCTGTCGGCAACTGACCCATAGCAGGAAAAAAGGTGACAGCAATAGAAAGGTGAGAGCCCTTTGTGGGATCTGTAGCCACTGTTCAGCCTCCTCTCTGCATAGGCATAGCTAATTAAATACGTAATTCCACTCCATGCATCATTTAGGTCTTGGATTCCTGACTTGGTTTACAGCAAATATCCATAAATACATCCTCCTAATGACTACGTTTGCAGGCCCCCAGGCCTGTAAGTATACAGCACAATATCTAAAATCAAGCACAGACTTTGCTTTCTGAAAAATGACAGGCTTAACTTAAAAGCAACAACCAGGATTCTAGTCCTCATGGTTACTAAGAATGTTTAAAACATGCTGCATAGGGAACAATACATCACAGTATTTTAATTTCATTGTTTCAGTCCAGAGATCTGCACATACAACGGTGTGCTGCCTGTTTATGGTGTGTGTGTGTGTGTGTGTGTGTGTGTGTGTGTGCGCGTGTGTGCATGTGCATGTGCATGAGCACTCACAACTCCGTACATCTACTGGCAGTGGCGTTTCAACAGGGAGGGCAAAGCTCTAAGTTTTGCAAGAAGCCTTACCCTGTCATGTAAATCCCTCCTCTCCCTTGCTGCTGTAGCCAGTAAGCAACGCTAAGATGTTGCTGTTCCCTGTGAGGATTGGCTAAAACGGTGCAGGAGAGGAGTGATTTCTACTGCAAGGTAAGGCTTCTTGCAACACTTAGAGCTTTGCCCTCCCTGTAGAAACGCCACTGTCTACTGGCCCAATGGAAGCCAGTGGCTTTGTCAGCATTGGTAATGCCCATTACCTGTCTTGAAGAATGAAGGATAGGGTATGAATCCAAGATCTCTTCCCCTCCAAACTGAACAAAAGAGGAAGTTGGGTTAGATTTGACCATTCATTTTATCACCCCCCTAAAAGAGTTTGCTAGCATCAATCATGTGCACATGTGGCTGCTGTTCCAGCCGGACAATGGAACATCTATATTTATTTATAAATAAATGAACATTTATTTAACCGTTTATTTTTTAATGGACATTTTCATCTGTCAAAATCTCCTTAATATTTGTAATGAAGACAACTGTGACAAATGTCTGGTTTCCTTTGACTAGCAAGGAACTTGTTGTACCCAAAGTTGAGCACTTTTGAGACTCTTTGATTTACATGGAAAAGATATCAGCAAATACTTGATCTACCCCTTGAGAGCTATGAACCTTAATCAGGCATGAAGTCTGCAATGTTAATATTTTGGGAATGCAAATGGTCTCCAAAAATTATTTCAGACTTATTTGATTTAGTACTTGTGTGCTGCTTTTCTAACAAGAGGGAACTCAGTGCAGCTCACAACACTATCATTATATATCAAAAAATGTAACACACCATTTCAGTCAATAGAACAATACAGTACTGTATATCCATAAACAAAATATTGAAATATCATAACCTAGCAGTTGTACAAAAACAGTCTAATAACTTATTTTAAAAGTAATAAGCAATACGTTTAATACAGAAACATGTCATACTTTATCAAAAAATAGGTACATAACATAAGCAATTCCAGTTTTTAAAAATAACTCTACAAAAAACAAGTCAGCAGTATAATAATACAAATCATCTATTTGCAAAAATCCCAGAATGTAAAATGCAGAAGAATAGGACTGTGGCTGCAATCCTATACCCACTTAGTTGGGAATAAGTCCCATTGAATTCAACAGGACTAACTTCTGATAGCATTGCCTATCCTATGCCTATCCTGATATTCTAAGTTCAATTTGAGCAGGGCATACCAAGAACCAACCCCCCCTCCAAGCATCATTCCACAAACTACTGAGCCTCGGCTCTTCCCAGAGATAGGGGGGGAGAGAATGGAGCACTATTTGCCTTGAGTGGCATGCTGTGCATTCAAGGCATTGCCCCAGATGGGAATGCAACATCCCCATTGCAACAACAGATGTGTCCATAGAGTTCCGTGAGGCCAGATGTGATACTAATGTAAGACATGTTTGCATCTGCATCTGTAAGTGCAGATTTGCCTCTCCTGGATTGGAATATGTGGCTGTACTGTGAAATACGCAACTGTGTTGTGGCAAATAAAGAGAGAACCATCTCAGGGCTTTTACTATGACTGAGGGCGCAATCCTAAGTGTGCCCTTGGGCCAACGCTAACCGCTTGCATTGGCCCAACGTCACTAGCGCCAATGTGGGGGCACCCCCATGTCAGCGCTAATGTCGTTGGGCCAACGCTAGCATCATCATCGGCCAAATGGCACCAGCCCACAGCCACACTGCACTGCTTGTGCACCAGCCGAAGTCGGCTGGCAAATGAGCAGGAGAGAGGAACTGGGAAGGGGTGGTGGTGGCCTGGGAGGTGTCCTCAGGCCACGTGGCCTCAATTCAGGGAACCCAGAGGGGAGACTGGAGCCCTTGCTCTTGAACACGCCCTTGCCCTGGGGGCGCTCTCGAGTGCTCCAAAGCTGTGCTGGATGCAGAGCAGGCCTGCAGGCCTCGCTTTTCTAGTGTAGCTTAGAATTGCGCCCTAAGTGTTTCTAATATGAAGTTAATGACTTTTGATGACTGATGGCTACTCATTCCTGGAATATACAGGGTGTCCACAAAGTCTCTTTACAATTTCAAACCTGTATTACAAAAACAAATGAAGAGATACATGTATGGAAAGTATACAATATTAGGAGTATATATTGAAGTTTATTTGGCATCAATTAATAAACCTCTATATGTGCACCATTGGTTGCACGCAGCACATCAAGGCGATAATCTATTTCCTGCCATGTTTGCTGTTGTGTAGTCTCATCAATGGTGGCAACAGCATCAGTGATCCTTTGCTTCAGGCTCTGTATACAATGTCTTTAACCTAGCCCCACAGAAAGAAATCTAGGGGCGTGATATCACTAACATATCTCATCATTTGCATTTTTTGTGATTTGTGGACACCCTGTGCAACCTAGTTGGTGGGAATTGGAGAGAGGCGGAGTTACAGCAGGAAGTAGATGATGGAAACCTGAATTTTGTAGCTGGCTGGAGGCAGGACGGCTCTAAGCCAGCGCTTCTCAACCCAGTAGCGCCAACTCCATGGGTGCTGGTATGCTGTCAGCACCCACAAAAATTTGGGGGGAGTGCTCAGCACTCCCACACAGCACAGCACCCCCATGTTCGGCGCTGGGCTGGGAGTGTACCTGTTCGTCGGAGTGGTCAGGATGAGCCGAGGGCAATGCGAGCATGCGCAGTGGTTGCATTGCAATCGAGCCAATGAGCTCCTTCCCGAGGCGTCGCTGTTGCTGGTTCCGCTGGTGCCAATGAGCTCATGCACATGCTCACGCTGCCCTCGACTCGGCCTTTTCGTCGCTGGGCCAGGTGGGCCCTTGCGGAGCGCATCTGGCTGCTCCAACAAACAGGCGTGCTCTCGGCCCAGCGCCGAACATGGGGGTGCCACGATGCAAAGCAACCTCTTCCGAGCCACTATGACAGTGGGTGCGGCTACGTCAGGGACGTGGCTACGTCAGACGTGGTAATGTCAGTGGGTGTGGCTACTCAGCACCCCCAATGTTCCAAGCAAGTTGGCGCCACTGCTGAACAAGTAGTACTCATACCATTGGTGGCTCTCGAGGTGGTGTCCAGTGATATGCACAGGACCCCCAACCCAGCAATGGGATCTACAAACTACTTGGGGGAAAGGAGGGCGGGACTTAGACGGGACTACCATTTGATTGGCAGCCCGTCCGTGCACTTCCGCTTTCGTTCCGCTCGCCCTGCGGCCGTCCCTGGCCTCAGAGGGGGCGCCTGCTCACCTCCCCCCCCCGGGCGAGCAGGCGCCCCCTCCGAGGCCAGGGATGGCCACGGGGCGAGCGGAACAAAAGCAGAAGTGCACGGACGGGCTGCCAATCAAGCGGAAGTCCCGCCCTCCGTTCCCCCAAGTAGTTTGTAGATCCCATTGCTGCCCCAACCCCCTGCCGTCTGCCAGCAAGACCAGCAATGCAACGTGACAAGCAGCAGTAGGATGCTCAGCTTGGCAGGCAGAGCTCCAGCTTGTGCTTTTCGCACACTTGAAAAAGCCTTGAGCCTCTTACCAGTGTTATGTAGCATTGTGTTTGACCTCCCAATCCGGAAGTGTATTGGAAAACGCGGAAGAGTACCCCGAGGAGGCAGTGGATGGTGCCAACAGTGGCCCTTGGTGCAGGGAAGTGCAGGATTAACACCAGGGAAGTAGCAGAGGCTGGGCTGCACAGCTGCAGCCACTTAGAAGCTTGTAGCAGGGATACAAGGAGCACCTGGAAGAAGGAGAAGCAGTGGGTTGTAGTTGTGGAGAGAGTGGTGGAAGGAGTGGAGGTTTGCTGACATTGAATTATGGGCTTGACTGATGGACTGGCTTATTGGACTGGCGTGGTGAACTGATATATGGACTGAATTACTGGCTTGACTGATTGACAAATGACTGAGGATTATTGGACTGAGGACTGGTGGTTATTGGAGGACAACTGCTCTGAAGCTGGAGGAGGAGACCTGTGGCCTACAGGCAAGCCACTGAGGGGCCTACCTCTCTGTTGGTGCTAGGGTCCAGTAGTTGGCATATATTGCCAGGGCTATCTGTATCTGGGCTACTAATTGGCATAGCCTTTAGGAGGGAAGTTTAGAGCAGGGGCTTTGGCAAGACAGGAAGTAATTGGCAATTACATTATTGCCAGTTATTTCTGGGATACTACTTCCATTGGTACAACTTCCGTGAAAGTGGTACGGTGGGGGACAAACATTGAAAAATGCTGCTGTAAGCATATGCTTTTGGGGAAACATCCTCCTTTCAGGACTAGAACCATTAATATGGATGCTTTCTTGCTTCCCCATGCTTCATTCTCCTGCTCACTCAGGGAGCAATCCTAACCTGGAGTTAGGCTGGCACAGTTAGGCCAGCAAAGTTTGGCTGGCACAAGGGCCACCATAAAGTATGTTTGGACCACTGAGAGTGGTCCAAATGAGCTTTACATTTGGGCTTTACAAGGGGTACAAGGGGCACCCCTTGTGCTGGCCAAACTTTGCTGGCCTAACTTGAGGGTAGGATTGCACTCTCAAATGGTGAATAATTTTCCAATAAGTAGCCACTTTAACTCACATATTTCATCCTCACAAGGAAACTGATCATATTGTGGCTGCTTCTGAACTTCCTGCCATTCAGGGAAATGGGGAGTCATGAAACGATGCCATTTTTTGACAGCCGAAAACATTAAAAGGCTGACTTTTTTGTCGTTTGCAAGGATCTGGATATGTTTGGAAACTTTCTGAACGTTCATGGCAGTGCAACGATATGACAAATCTGAAAACATGTCACTCTTCAACAGGACACAGAAAAGGGGTTAGAATTTCAAAACACTCCAGGCAGCTGTATGGATGTTGGGCAACATCAGGAATTCATGAGCCAGGCTCATATCCCTGAAATAACTTTATTGCAACAGTGAGGTTGATGATAGGGAATTAACAGCTGCCTCTTGAGAGCTGAATGGAGAGGAAGCTTTGGTTGAGAAGTGGGAGGGGGATGGGTCTATGCTGTTGAGAAAACCATGGGGTGGGACCAGGCTTTGAATGAGGTCCAATTTGGAGTCAAATGATGAAGTTTCAGGGGGGGAAATCACTTTTGAGGCACCTCCTTACCTAAATTTTCCAAATGCCAGAAATCATCAAAGCTGCCTTATTGTTTTAGTTAACTTTTGCTTCAATGCTCATCTCAAAAGCCACAGTTTCCATTGTGCTTTGTTCTCAGCTCATTCGTCTTGCTTTGGAGCAGCCTTGGAAGTCGCTCCTCTCTTCTTGCTGTCTTTTGCCCATTTCTGTTGCAATGCCATCTGCGTCATTAACGTGCTATCAGCTGGATTGTATTAGGCAGACTGAGGGGGAGCTATTTTCCTCACTTCCTCCATGCAGAAACAGGTTGTGTAGGCAGGTCTCCTGTATAGTACACAGAGCACAATCCTAAACTGTGCTGGAACAGCAAGGCCAGCAGGCCTGCTCTGTAGCCAGCGCAGCTTTGGAGCACTCCACAGCCTCCCCAGGGCAAGGGCATGTTCAAGAGCAAGGGCTCCAGCCTCCCCTCTGGGTTCCTGAATTGAGGCCATGTGGCCTGAGGACACCTCCCAGGCCACTCACCCCCTTCCCGGTTCCTCCCTCCTACTCGCTTGCCAGCCGGGTTTGGCTGGTGCACAAGCAGTGCAGTGTGGCTGTGGGCAGGTGCCATTGGGCCGGCAGTGATGCTAGCATTGGCCCAACGACACTAGCGCTGACACAGGGGTGCCGGTTGGCGCCCCCACGTTGGCGCTAGTGACGTTGGGCCGATGCAAGCGGTTAGCGTTGGCCCAAGGGCACACTTAGGATTGCGCCCTCAGTCATAGTAAAAGCCTTGAGATGGTTCTCTCTTCATTTGCCACAACACAGTTGCGTATTTCACAGCCACATATTCCAATCCAGGAGAGGCAAATCTGCACTTACAGATGCAGATGCAAACATGCATTACATTAGTATCACATCTGGCCTCATGGAACTCTATGGACACATCTGTTGTTGCAATGGGGATGTTGCATTCCCACCTAGGGCAATGCCTTGAATGCACAGCATGCCACTCAAGGCAAATAGTGCTCCATTCAAGCGGTTAGTGTCGGCCCAAGGGCACACAGAGGATTGCACTCTAAGTTCTAATCCAGATGTGGGACAGTATCAGAAAAGGCCGACTTAAAGATTGATCAACTCACATGACCATTGTGACATGGTGGGTTTGTGGTGAAGTCACAATGTTGGGAGGACTCTGACCAGAAATAGGTCCAGGTTTTTTGTTTCTCTATACATAACAGGGCAAGGCAAAGGAGTGGCAAATTCATAAGGTTTGTTGCACACCTGAACCCAGAACTGGTGGATCTATGAGCCTGGCTACAGCATAGCATTAGGCAGGAAGCACTCCTGCTTTCTTCTCCTGTGCTGTGTGGCTGCCTGCTCCATAGCTCGCTAGGCCAGAGCTGTTTGGTTTCCAAACAGTGGTCCAGGGAGCCATGGGGAATCTCTGAAGCTGATCAGGGGTCCTCAATCAGAAATGATGGAGAAGCTTGTCCTAAGTCACATTCTCAATTTGAGCCAGGGAACTGGGGGACCTAAAGAGGTGGTCAGTGCCCCAGAGGAACTGGGTATGTATACTGCTCCAGGATATGCCTTCAGTCCCCTCTAAAGTGCTACAGGTTCTTCAGTGGATGGGTCCATGTGGAAAGGCTGGAAACCACTGGCCTAGAGACAAAACAATACTAAGGTACTGGGAGTAAGAGAGAGATCTAATGTGCATCAAAGTGGCACTATTTTATGCATTGGACTTGACCTGTGCATCCTCCCCAACAAAGGTCATATTCTCTGTTCTAAGGAGCAGAAGTGTACACCATCATCAATTCAGGAGAAAGTGATTTCCAGAAAGTGATTTATGTGATGGACAAAACCGGAGCATTTTCACAACACCTGATGGGGAGTTGGAAATCATATCGAAATGACCAAATGGGCTTAATTGCCTTGAGCTGAGAACATAAAAGAAGCCAGAAATAGCTGCTGCCCTTGTGTGTGGGAGGTGAGTGTGTGTTGGGGGAGGGGTTGGGGGGGGGGAGCAGATTTGGGTTCACAGGTTTTTCTTATTATTTCTGTCCTAGAGTGGAAACATGTGTGGTGTGAATAAAAATGCAAAGCATCCGCCGGAGCGTGCTGTTGCTCCGGTAACCCTGGGGAACATGGGCATGCCGGATCCCAGAGAGGCTCGCTGTAAACGGGAACTTGAGCGTGTGGCGGCCCTTTGATCCGGGCGCCTGCAGCTCTGATAGATGATGGCCTCGCCATTCATTTCCTTGTCACTGTGACATCACCTTCTTGGAACTTTTTCCCCCCTAAAATGAATGGAGACTCAGACAATGCTGGCTTGGCCCCTTCCCCCACTCAGCAAGAGGCAAAAGCTGAGGGGGGGGGCATGGAAGCCTTAAAGGGCAGCTTGGCCTTGAAGGGACCATTAATTGGCTAGAGGTAGGAGGAAGTATTTAGCTGAGCCATTTAAGCTGTGGAAAGAAGTGAGGGCGCAAACCCAACTTCAGGCTGGAATAGGCAGGTCGACTCGCCTGCCCCACATCCAGCCCTAGGCTCGGAGGTGCTGCCACACTACCCGCACTACCGGGGACTGTATTCCCCTTTTATTTCCCCAGGTAGGGCATTGTGGCCCAAATAGGGCTACTTGAAGCTGTGCCGCTGAAATTGGTGGCACAAATTTGAGCAGCCGAATCATGGCCTCTCAAGCAGGGGACAGGAGTTAGGATCTGGCCCAAAGGCCAGATCCTGGCTCCTCCCCATTCCTCAGGCCAGGCTGCCCTTGGGCCTGCTCATTCCCTGCCTCTGCCCATCCTATTTTGTCCTTCCCCCTGTTAAGTCCCTGTGCCATCCTAAAATGGCCGGTCTTGCCTTTGGGCCTCAGGGCCTGGGTGATGAGGCATCCTTTTGCTGGAAATAACTTGTCCCTAGGCTGCTTCAAACATGCTGTCCCTAGGCTGGCTCAAACACATCTGCAACAGCCAGAGACCGGCACAAGGGACTTGTGCCAGCCTATTGGCCTGTTTCGATTGCTCTGTGAGACACATGAACTGGGGAATGGCCTTAGAATTCCTGATATCCGCAGATATAATCACATGGAACTCCATTACTTGCTCACTGTGGGTGTAGAGCCAGGTTAGGCCATTAAGGATAACAAATTGCCAGTGCCGCCATCTTTGTTCTGTTGGTACAGGGCCCTCTCAGTTTAGCAGCAAGATGGCGGCACAGGCAATTGGTTATCCTTAATGGATTGAGGCTCCTAGCAGCTGACAACTTTTCCAACTTCTGTCAGTGGGTCTGAAAATCTCTTACCACAAAGGTTTTTTAAAAAAAGAAAAGCGGAAGAATTGTACCAATCAACAGTCTCAGGGAAATGAAGAAAAAGCATTCAAATGATTGATTAATAGTGGAAATTCAATGTCAAGTGATCTGGGTTCTTGAAACACGACAGGAAGTTTTCAGAGTCTACATGACTTGAAAACCCACATTGGGATGATGCAGTAAGATATATTAGTCACTTCTTTGGATTTCTCTTTTGCTGGAGTCTCCTAATTCAGGAACCTACTTAAAATGGACTCCGGAAGTTGGAATTTTATCTCTAGCTTAGGGGCCTGTGTAAAAAGGATGCCTGAGGTGGGATTCCTTCTCTGCTTCAGGGACTTGATATATTTTTCACTACAAAAAAAAGTAGCCAGTGGTGTTTCACATTTGCATCCAATGTGTTTTTTAGTCTCAATTCATCAGAGTGAGCAGGAATTCTTGATATGAAGCACTGTCAGCAAGACACAGTAAACAATCCCAATTTACAGTATTTACATTTTAATCCCTTTTCCCACTCACACAACTAGCCTATCTTTTAACTAAAAGTTGTCTAACTAAAAAGAAAAAAAATTACTGTATACAGGTGAGCCCCCTTAGCCACAGATCTCGTATCCATGGTTTTAATTATCCACAAATCATAGGGGGGCCCTTATCTTCTTTTAGTCTTTCTTTGGATTACTAAAAAAACCTTGCTGAAGGGGGGGAGGGGAGAACCCTATGCTTAACATAGGGTCTTATCCATGGTTTCAGGTATCCACGGTGGGACCAGGAACCTATCCCTCAACGATATGGGGCACGCTTGTATATATTATCACTAAAGAGTCCAATTAAAAATAAGGCTCTTCTTAAGTGAATCTATTATATTAAATGAATTCCCAAAGTAAAAGGTCGAAGGGCAAGTTATTATAGGGCAATCCAAGCGTGCCCTAGGGCCAATGCAAGCTGCTTGCTTTGGCCCTGCAGTGTCACAAAACTGTCGTAAAACACTTGCACACTTTCTGGCGCTGGGCAGCTGCATTGGCCCAGAAGTGCTGCCACGATGCCTGGGTACATCAGTCCCACGCCAGCTGGGTTCTGCCAGCATGGGGCAATTTCTGGGCTGGGGGAAGGCAGGAGGGGGGGGGGCGGAAGAGGGTAGGGAGAGGGCATTCCACCAGGTGGGGTGACCCAGGGAGAGGGTGGAGTTCTGATTTGGGCTACTGCGGGATGCTTGGACTTGGGCCTGCAATTTTGCGGGCACAGATTCGAGCAGCCCTATTGGGTTGCATGCAGCTTACCATGCTGCTTGGGTAGGATGCAGCGCAGGCCAGCTGGCCTGTCTGTGCCTGCTCAAGTTAGGACTGTGCCCTCAAAATATTTATACATGATTTTCAACACAAATGTTCACAAAACAATTTATACAGCAAAAAAAAAAAATGTTTTAATGGTTGCCTGTCCTTAGAGTGCTCTCAATCTGAAAAGATACGCGAAATTTTGTGTTGAGTCATGAGTCGTTTTGAGAAACGAGTCTTGTGCAACCAAAAACAAAGACTTAAGCCTTCCTCTCCCTTCAACCCCCCCAGCCCCCCACCTCTTAGATCCAACCTACCCTGCTGTTGCCATCCTTCTGAATGCCAGCTTCCTCACAAGGTCTTTCAGTTCGATGTGGAAGCAGTGAAAAAAAATCTAAGCAAGGACACCCACGCACACGATAGGCACTCAAGACTCATTTTGAGTGTCACTGGCCCCAAGTTGTGAGTCAACGTCCACAGCTCAAGTTGACATGAGTTGTCAAAAAAAACATGTTGTTTTGAGTCAACTTCTGTCAACTTGAGTCGAGTCACCATGAGGCAAGGCCCATCCCTGGTAGTTCATCTCTACAGTACTTTTTGTGTAATATAACAGCAGCATGGGCGCTCACTTAGTGCAGATAGCACAAATGCACAAAGGGGGACTAATGCAGTGTGTTCGGTCTGCACTAGCGCTGCGGTGTTACTAGTTGGGAGGAGAGCCAGCTTTGATATGAATGTTTAGCCTGTTCTGGGAGTGGCAGAACTCCTATAGGATCCTGTTTCAGGTCTGGCCCAGGCCATGTGGCTGTCTGGGAGGTGGCACCACCCACACTCTTTCCGATTCTGAAACAAATCCTGGCTGTGCAAAGTACATTCCAATCCGGGATCCTTATAGACTGCCACCTCCACCTTCTCCTCTACCCAGAGCACACAGGTTTACACATGGAGACTCTCTTCACACAGTCTGATGCCTCTGCTGACAACTCAACCAAGGCATGATGTCACAATTAGGAGCAGCAGGTGCAATTCTGCTCCATGCCAGGTACAGAATGGCTGTACCCAGGTGCACATATCTGTAAAAACGGCTGTACCTACATTAATTTTTACAGATCAACAATCCATGTGCACTATATTCAGGTTCTACTTGTGTAGAATACAGAGGGGCTCTCTTAGACAGGGAGCATGCCACTGTCCCTATTGATCCAGCAGAGCTCTTTCCCCTGGTTCCTTCCTGGTATCCTCCTTCATTTCCTTTTTAGACTGTGAGTCCATTTGGAACAGGAAATAATCTCCTAATTTCTTTTGCTATGGAAGCACTTGAGCTGCCTCCCTGGGAGATGGCCCCATTGAACACAAGGGGACCGAGTAGATAATCATAAGGTTGCAGAGAAAATTTTGTTGAAAGTGGTACATGGGTATTCTAAAACAGTGTGCGAAGAACTGCTTCCGGGTGCAGTTTAACGTGCAGCCAGCCCTTGTGTGCGTGTGTGCATGCATGGCATGTGTGCAAAATACGGTTTGGCATTTGACCCTTGTTCCTGAAGACCGTCCAAAGCACTTGGGTCTCCAGGTCAGGAGAGTTGCTCCCTGACTGCAGGAGGAAGCAACCGATTTTACTTCTTTTTGCTGGAGGAAATTTTCATCCCATTACTCCCTGTTTGATATGGAAGAAGGGGGATGGGGCAGGGCGGGAAACATTCTGCAATTGCTGGGCCCTGGATTTTTATTGAAGCAATGGATCAGAAGGCAGGGAGGAAAAGCAGGGCAGCTGGAATGATTTGCTCTGGAGTTGGTTTCAGTGGCTTTCTCGGAGGGGAAGGCAGCCCAGAGAAGACTGACGGGAAACCTCCTTTCCATACTCATAAGCAGGCACAGCACATGTGTCCTTTTGATATCTGGGCCTTAGGGCATTTGAAGAGGGCCGTGCACCCATCCCTTAGTCAGCCATTCGGGACTGATCAGCAGCCCATTACCTTCTCCACAGCAAGTCTCTCGTCCTGGGCAACTCACCTGGTGGGACTGTGATGTCACCAAACGCTGATCCTTTGGTTCACATGGCCTTTCCCCAACACTGCCAGGCATTGCAAGAGGCATCTGTCTGCGGTGGATCGGAACCTCTCCAGAGTCAGGCGTGATCTACACATGCAGGAGATGAACGGGGCAGAATCCTGAGGTGGTGCAGTGAACTGAACCCTATCGGACTATGAGAGAAGCTCCAGTGGGTTTCATTAAATAAATAAATAAAAGCCTTCCTGCAAGTCAAAAGCCAGCGCCCCGGGGAGACAAGTTTGGCTCTGTCTGTTCACTGCTGTACTTATTCTGTACTTGCAGGATCTTTCTGCAGAAGGACATGAGGGAACATGACATTTTGCTGCTTAAAGTGCAGCACCAACTGGTACCCCTCTCCTGTCTTTTTTCTCCCCGCCGCCATCAAAATCACACACACCCATTCCTTCCTTCCTGCCTGCCTGCCTGCCTGCCTGCCTGCCTTTCACATCTCTTCCCCTTTCCTTATCTATTAAGAATTAAAGAGGGGGGAAACCCAGCCTAGTGCTCTTTTACCTTTCTCCAAAGGGGCCAGTGGGCTGCTGTGCTGCTCTTGAGGACTGACCCCCACCACCACTGGAAGCAACCCACTGTCTTCAGAGTCAGCCCTGAAGCTGTTGGAAACATGTGAACTCCTTCCTGCAGCCTGAAGGGCTACTGGCCACTCAACTGTCTCAGTGCTGCTGCCTGTGGAGAACCGGCCTGGAGCAGAGAAGTGGCGGAATTCAGTCGGTGTTGCTTATTCCTACTTTGAGAAGCTTCTCAAGACTCCACTTTCACTCTCGTTTTGTCATTTTATTTTCTCCCATTATTCTGGTTCTTGCTGGTCGCCACGCCATTAACAACTCTCTCCCAGTCCATCCACTTCCCCTGGGTCTTCCTGTTTTATAGCTAGACGGTATGCCTGCTGGCAGGGATTGTTTTCTGTTTTATTTTTGTAATACTTCTGGTGCTCCCTGAGTTTGCACAGCACTTCGTGTGCATTTCCTTGATATTGCCCACACAACAACCCTGCCAGACAAGTATTATTCTCCCTTTGTTGCAGCTGAGGCTGACAGGGAATGGCTTCCCTCAGGCCATTTAATGAGTTCATGGCAGAAATGAAG
The DNA here is from genome assembly GCA_029204185.1 of Lerista edwardsae. NCBI lineage: Eukaryota > Metazoa > Chordata > Lepidosauria > Squamata > Scincidae > Lerista > Lerista edwardsae. The sequence continues at coordinate 235,945 of JAJKFI010000197.1, read as the reverse complement.
TTCAGATGGAAGAAGTTCTGATTTACATGGCAATCTCTTAGCCATTACATTACAACCTGCTCTTAAAAGGCAGCTTGGGGGGATGGTGGTGGTTCTTGTATCAGACCCAGTCCATGTTAGAACGTCAATGACGATGATGATGACAATGACAGAGAAAGAGAGCAGGAAAGGCTCTGCTCTCTTGTACGTGTATTAGAATGCTTTGCAAAACTCTGCCTGGGAGAAGAGGTGCAATAATTCCAAACCTTGGAATGAGCCATGCCAGACTTTGATCCATCTTCTTTGAGGATATCCCAAATCAGGCCGAAGACACCAACTAAAGGTGTTGCAAAGCTTGCTTTGGTAAGGGGACTTCTAGTGATAAATCACATTGGCGATCATATAGGCACCAGTATTTTTTGCTTTGGGGAATGAATCAATGGGGAAAATCACACAGGGGTGACCCCACTGTTGTGATCCCAGGCCCCATCCCAGCCCCAGTGGCTGCCATTAACACTTTAAGGGAGTAATCCTAACCTGGAGTTAGGCTGGCACAGTTAGGCCAGCAAAGTTTGGCTGGCACAACAGCCACCTTAAAGAGTGTTTGGGCCACTCTCGAAGTCAGGGTGGCTGGAGCATGTCTGTGTGCTGGCCTCTCTGACTCCAAGAGTGGTCCAAGCATATTTTACAGTGTCCCTTGTGCAGGCCAAACTTTGCTAGCATAACTGTGCCAGCCTAACTCCAGGTTAGGATTGCACCCTATAAAGCTCAGGGAAAGCCTAGGTGGCTCTGGTAGGCTTCATTTGTTTGCCCTGCCCCCAAGTCTCTAAGCACTGTTGCTTTATTACTACACAGACTGTAGCCTGTGGTGTTCGCATGCTGCGGGATTCTTCAGACAAGCCAGGCTGTTGAAGTGCACCAACACGACCTCTGTCCCTTTACCTTCAGAACTGTGCATGTAAGGAGTTGCCTTGGGTCATTAGCCACTGCTACCCAGCAGTGGCCCATGGCAAGACAAACAGCAAATGAAGATAGTGCAGAAGATTGCTCAGAAAGATCCCAGTATACAGTACTCTGAGCCAAGATTTCCCAAGAGTGCCAGTCCAATGTAAACTTTCCTCCCCTGATTTGAAGTCCTGGAGATGGGGGGAGGCAGGATAAGGAATCAGAGAAACTGGAAGTGGGATGTGGCAATGGAGGCTGGAGAATTGTAGGCCCAAAGATAACATTTGTTGCCTTTCTCAGGCAACAAAAGGACCAACTGACTCTATATAATAGGACAATCACTACATTCAGAAAAATACCATGGTGCATTCTTCTCAGGACTGTAACATTTTAGAACAGTGGTATTAAAACATTGTAGACCGGGACCCACTTTTTAGAATGGCATTCATGCCAGGACCCACTGGAAGTGATGTCATTAACCTGGAAGTGATGTCATAGCCGGAAGTGATGTCATCAAGCAGGAAGGGCTGTCATTGTAACATAATTAAATGACACTCCTTAAATGCAAATGGGCATTCATCGACTGCAGCAATTATACGTCCATGAAACACCCCTGATAGAAAGTGAGATTAGGACAAAATATTATGTAAAAGCTAAAACAAAACAAAATTGTTAAAAACCCCTCATTTGAAAATTCAAATTGCTCTCACAAAAGGAATGTAACAAGAGTAAGGTTTGCAGTTTCCAAGATGGCTGCTCCAGGCGTCCGCAACCCACCTGACATCAGGTCGACCCACAGTTTGAATAACACTGCTTTAAACTATTTGGTGAAGGAGGGAACTAAACATCCATAGGCAAAATATTCTACCCTAACCTTCTCCTTGGCATGTTTGTTTTCTATGTGTAGATGATGTTTGGTGTGATGAAGACATGCAATCCCGTATCTACAATCTAAAGCATTACAGTCCCTAGGAGGAGGACTGTACTATAGAGTTTCTTTTCTCCATGTGTTGTAGATAGAACTCCTAACTTGTTTCATGTTCCGTGAGATCTGAAGGGGGCAGAAATGTTGAAAATACATCTTACTTTTGGTTGTTTAAATTCCCAAGGCAATATATATCAGCCTTACAAGTAAGTCCACAAAATTTAATAGCCCATAACAAATTTTAACTAGCTGGCCTGCCCACATATGCATGGACTTGCACATACAGAGCACATAAACTTCCCCTCCCCTCCCTGCAAAATATTTTTAATATTGGAACCTTAAAACAATTGTGAAAGACACAGCTGTCCTGGGTTTAGAAAATTATCCTTAAAAACGAAAAACCAGAGAGTAAAAATACTTGACATTTTACTGAAACCAATTTCCATTTTATGACAAATAACAGTTCAAATCGAATTTTTTTAACTGAAGGAGATCATTCTCCTTTCTTCCCCTAGACATGATCATCTAAGCTTGCTGGAATTCAGCTGCAGAATTCGTTTTCAATGCTAAACCTGCTAGTGTTGATTCCAGGAACACATGACAACACAGAGCCTCTGAGCATGTGAAAAGTGCCATCCTAACTATAATGACCCCAGGCACATCTAGAAACAGAGAAATCTCACAAAGCCTGGAAACAAAATGCCTACAAACATTATTTCTATGTTGTTGTTAAAAGACGGCAATCATTTCTGTTTTAGAAACAAATGACTAATTTCATTCAGCATTTCATTTCATACCAGTTTTGAACTCAATTCAGACATCATATCAAAGCATGGTTAAGAAAACGTAACAAAGATTTAGTACAATAGAGGCATTAGGGTTTGTGTCACTCCCATGATGGACCTCCTCCTATGTCAGACCGTACAGAATAAATTCCGTATCATACTAATACCTTATTGTTCCCTGCTCTCAATAAAATCTCATTGGCCTCAGAACAATCAGTCTCATTGGTCAGTTTTGCGTTACGAAAATCCACTTTTGTGGCCATTTGGATGTGAAATTTAATGCAGAATGCAATGAAACAAATCATGTTGAAATATCTGTATTCTATCAAAAGTGACAGCATCATGTCTGAAAGAACAAACTCTGGTTTGCAATCAGACCAATAAACTGGACTTGCAAACACTGGCTTGGTTTGACATCTAAATTGACAAATGATCTTCTAGTGGTAAAACCCATCTACTGTAGCAAATAATTCTAAGCAATTAATTTTTTTTTAATAAAAAAACTGTAGTTACAGCTTTAACTCTACCTCAAAGGATATCATCATCGTAAAATTAGGAGTATTGAACAGATGGAAAATGAAAGCTGACACGCAGCTCTAAATCATGGTTTGCTAAGCAGATGGAAAACAAAAGGGGAGAATTTATTTTAAACCATGATGTGCCCCTACATTTGGAAGCTCAAACCATGGTTTGGCATGATGTCTGAACTGAGCCCATGATTCAACCTCAGGGCACGTAGATGAAAGTCTGTGGAAGGTGGGGTTAATGGCAATTAGGGCGTCTCAATTAGGGAAGAATGGCAATCTGAAACAGCAGTGTAGCACTCAACCAGCTGGAGCGCTGGGAAGGAAGGCCCACAAAAACAATCAAGTAGCTGTGTGTTATGTAAGAATTCCTGGGCAATCCTTTGGTATGTGCTGCTGACCTTGCTCAATTTCAGCCTATACTTTGGACTTTGAGGATTGGGACACTCTCCATGTTGTGCTTTGTGGATGTTGGGCATGCATGGGGCCTGAGGCAGGAAGTTTAAAAGACAGCCTCTTTCCCACTCATCAGTACCCAGCACACTCCACCAGGACGTTCTCTGCCACAAGTCCCGTTAAACTGAGTGAGAGCTTTGCAGGGGCAGAGCAGTGCTCTCCCCCAGCTCTGGTCCTTTTCAGAGGGGCTTGTGCAGGAGAATAACCATCCTAGTGGGTTCGTGTCTCATGGGCCAGTACTTGCGTTTCTCCTTCTCTTGCACTTAATGCCTCCCAAAGTCTGCCACCAGAGGCAGCTGCATCACTGCCTCGTGGAAGGGCCATTTCTGGGCACCCCTTAAGGACTGCCTATTTGTGCGCAAATCTGCCGTCCACTTTGAAAGACACTCTGCTTCCGCCTGCTCACATGAGATCGGGTCTAGCTGGCAAAGATGCAGTGCAAGGCCTTTTCCAGAACTTCCTCCTAAAGAGGTGCAAGCTGGCCCAACTTTGTTGTTGCTGTTATTGATACGCAGAGGCGGATCTAAGGGGGGCAAACAGAGAGTATAGATAGCTAGAGGCAGCATGCTTTAAGAATCGATAGGGAACCAAATGAGGCCGGGGGCGAGCTTAGCAGCCATGTTCGTTTACTCAAAACAATGCTGATTCCAAGCATTTCAGATTGGTTTTCGCGTGATGTTTAGGCATGAATCGTTTACTCCTGAAATAAAAACTTACGAAAATAACAACGTGTGATCGTGTAGAAACATCATTGGTAACCTTATTATGATTCAATATGCAATTCCAAGGTTTAATTCCGCGTAATTATATTACTGAGCACACCGGACGAAATGCTGTCTATTTAAACTCAGAGTGCACTATTTTGACAGACTATTTAAATCTACACAAGCAAAAATAAAGTGTGAACGGGAAGGAAAGAAAAAAAGGGGAGGGTGGGCAAAAATTATTGAGCCGATGTAATGAGAATACATGAATCTTTCCGTGGAAATTAAATCCCATTTTTCATTCAGCGATTCGCACACCCGTATGCAGAACACGCAGGCATGCTTAAAGAGGTTGAAATTAACTTTTACGAACGTGCAGGGAGATTTTTATTCGTGAATTCGCGGCAATCGACCTCCTTGGCGGGAAAGATATGAGTCAGCCATATTTGTATACCCACGGCTTCAAGAAAACGACATTATGCCGCCTCTAGCTATCTATACTCTCTGGGGGCAAATCTGTAAGTGTTGCAAGGAGCCTTACCCTGTCGTGTAAATCCCTCCTCTCCCTTGCTGCTGTAGCCAGTAAGCAACGCCAAGATGTTGCTGTTCCCTGTGAGGATTGGCTAGAACAGTGCAGGAGAGGAGTGTTTTCCACTGCAAGGTAAGGCTTCTTGCAAAACTTACAGATTTGCCCCCCCCTTAGATCCGCCTCTGTTGATATGGTATTGTGGTGTTCATTAGGTGCTTGTGATCTGCCCTGGCCAATGTTATTGGTTACAGTTTACACAGATTACAAGTCATGATGGCCATATGCAACCTCCGGGTTTTAGAGGTAGCCGATCTCTGAATGCCAGGTGCAAGGAAGATATAGGTATCTTGTTGTGTGCTCCCTGAGGCATCTGGTGGGCCACTGTGATGTACAGGACGCTGGGCTAGATGGGCCTTGGCCTGATCTAGCAGGCCTTATGTTGTCATATATTTGCATTCCATCTTTTATAAATATTAAATCATGAGAGTGCCTGCCTGACACTCACAATGTCCTCTGTGCAGCCATTGCCTCTCCATCAGGGCTTCTACCTTTGGAGAAAAGAAGCCATGCCAAAGCCTGAGAGTGGCCCCTCCCTCTCTCCGTTCTCCTCCCTTCCCCACCAGGTTGGCTTTGCTGGCATGTGGACCAGGGAGGAAGGGAGAAGTGGTGAGCGTAAGCGCCTGGGGCTGCGGGTTGGGGGGGGGCGGCGATTCCCCTTTGTCTGACAGAGAAAATGAGGTTCCATTTATTATGTGCGAGAGAAAGAGAGAAAGAGTAACATCAAAGAGAGACACTTCAAAGGCAGCGTCTCCTTCCTTTTTAACGCATTCCACATTGCGCTGGTGTGCTCCGTCCAGGCGTGCGCACCCCTCAAGGAGCACAACTTGCCGCAGTGCCCCCTTCAGGAGCCTCAGGCATGACTCTCCGGAGGCAAGAAAGGAGGAACGTCAGGGTGGGGCCATGGCTGAACCAGTAGTCCAACCAAGGTGGCTTCCAGTCGGGGAGCTGCCCTTAGAGACCCCCTCTCCCAAAGACCTGTCTTCACACACACACACACTGAACTGATACAGAATTTGGATTCAGGTGGAAGAGGTTTCTCCTCCTCTAAATGGACTTTGACAATGCCGTTGTTGCATGGATGTAAGTTCCAGTGACCTCGCTAGGCTTGATGTCCAAAGTAATGTGCCAAGGAACTGGTTGTTCGTTCATGCTGTTCACATATGTATAGAGCAATGGTTCTCAAACTGGGACCCCCTTTTTTAAAAAAGCAACACTCTGTTGGGACCCACCTAGGTTACAAGATTTTTTTTTAAAAAAAGTTTCACTTTAACAGCTGCTCAAGTCTTTCTTTTTTATCCTTCTTACTAAGGTGGTGGTGGTGGTGGTGGTGGTGTGTGTGTGTGGGGGGGGGACACTGCCTTCTGGAGTGCATGCCTTCGAGCTCCACGTTCATGAGATCAGGACCATTCTGGTGGCTTTGCTTTCCCTTTGAAAGGGACTGAGACATGGTTTCCTCATGAGCAAACTCATTCTTGCTGCTCCATTTCGGTTTCCGTAGGGCTTAATACATTTTCCATGTCAGCGATCAGCTTGTCAGTTTCACAAACCATCAAAAATCAGATCAGGACCCACTGGTGGGTTCCGAACCTGCCGTTTGGGAACCGCTGCCATAGAGGCTCCTGGCTCTGTGAAGCCTCTGAGCAGCCTACCCCTGCATGAGGACCACAGCCAGCCTTTGACCACTTGGTAACCCTGCTCCATTTGCCCAACTTTTGAAAGCACCATTTTTTAATTGTATTTGTAGCCCCTTGCATTTCTTTCTCAGGCGGGATCAATCCTGCTACACAAAGCAATATATTGGTATCTATGGCTATGCAAAGGGGCATTCATTCCTGCCATACACAAGCAAACGAAACACCATTTCTTCCTGCAGTCTTATGGAAACATTGACATTCTAAGAATAATTGAGATGCCTGCCGGTCCAAGATGGTTGTTTCGATCATCTGCTGGACTGATGTCAGGAGTCAGCAGGGGTCTGACCATCAAAGCCATCTATTTTTGGTCCATCTTTTGACCAAGATGCCAGTGGATGTTGAAATCTGCTTTCCCCCCCCCCCACCCCCATTTGCTCATCTATCAGCTGTTTTCTTGGCAGACGTAGGGAGGGAGAGCAATGGTAGCAGCCTTCAACACAATAGCAGGAAGGAAGGTAAATAGGGGGCAAGGGTGGCATCTAGCCAGTTTCAGAGGACCACCTGACCAGGCTGACCATTGAAACTATACTGGTGGTAGTGAGGGCACCCTTAAGGGTGGGGAGGAGACTGCCATGGGGGACCAGTACAGGGCGTTGCACCAGGTTCCCCAGGTACTTAGCACCAGACTTGGGAAAAGGGTGCATTGTCCAATGACACCCCAGTGCTTGGACTGACACTCAGAGGCCCTGCTGTCTGGCCTCCCTCTGAAGGACCTCCTCACTTCTCAGTACTGGTGCCAAAACGGTTGATCTCCCTTTGTGGGGGGTACGCTGCATGCTGCATGTGGGGGGAGGGTACACTGCATACTATCTTTCTAGCAGCTGGCTAAGGCCGAATTGTTCAGTCGGGCATTCGGAGTTCCTCTGTGACTGACTTGGTTTTGTTGCAGTTTCCAAGTCTGAGCTTTTGTCAGATGTCTCTGACAATTTTTATTTATTGCTGAACTGAGATCAGAACATCCCAGCTCATACTCCTATACTCACAATACAGTTGCTCTCTCTCTCTCTCTCTCTCTCTCTCTCTCTCTCTCTCTCTCTCTC